>JAUMHQ010000070.1:13957302-13978853 GCA_032361165.1 Enteromius paludinosus
TCAGTTGAGAAAGAGATAGGGGAAAAACCCGTCTCAGTCACCTTCATTAGATCTATCTGTGAGCCCCGCGAATACAAGCGCTGCTCCGCCTCAGCGGCAGCGAGCTACAAACGCGGAACACACATATAAAGGCTACTTCTCTTGAAAAGAAAGCTTTATCTAGCAGAAAGAGCTTTCACCATATATTCTGAGCGGTAAAAAGATTGCCTGCACGAGCCGGTGTAGTGCAGAATTTTGACCCCTGCCAGATTATGACTCCCCTAGTTTTAGTAGGTTTAGTGTTAGGTGTGGGGGAGGGGTTAGGATTACTATTGATTTCAATGAGGGGAGTCATAATTCGGCAGGGAGTCAAAATTCGGCACAACACCTGTTTTACGGATTATTTTTTACAGTGTGCAAATAAGAACTTGCTTGTTCATTCATTCAGTCAGTCATTCAAAGTAAAGTTGTTATTCCATGTATCAAGAATCGGGCTGACAATATACAATTTACAAGGTAAATATCACACAATAAATGTAATCAGTATTGTAAAAACATAGCCTAATATTAATAGCCTAATGATAATACATTTTAGCTGTACTAAATCTAATACTTTTATTTACCACTTTCATTCTTTGTTCATCATGTTTTTTACGATCATATTGTGCAAGTGATCAGTCAGTATTTTGGATTATTACATGGCTGTCTGCAAATACATGCTGAGCTACCTCCTTCCCAGATTGCATGCTTGAGCGTCGTAGGTGTTTTTACAGACTTAGGGAAGGCGACTCGCTGTGGGTTTTGTGACACAGCCGATGATGTTACGTGAAATACTCCGCATCAAGGGAGCTGCTGCTGATTCAGTCAAGAGACGCGAAACAGAAGCAGAGCAACATTGAATTGTCAGCCTACTCTGTAAAACTTTTCTTTATTTCGTCCCGTTTTTGAAGGCAAGTTTTATACATGGGGGATACGAAGATTACTCCTGAGGTGTTGGAGCAACTACTTCAGTTTTACAATCTTACTCGTCAGGAGTTTATTGAGACGTATCAGATTCAGCCGTTGGTTTACATCCCCGAGTTACCGGCCAGCGCCAAAACTGCATTTGTTATTGTGTACACGCTGATTTTTCTCCTGGCTCTCGTTGGAAATAGCCTAGTTGTGTATATCGTTTTAAGAAAGCGCGGGATCCAGACTGCCACGAACATTTTCATCTGCTCTCTAGCCGTCAGCGACCTCCTGATATCTTTCTTCTGCATCCCATTCACTCTGCTGCAAAACATCTCCTCGGAATGGTTCGGGGGTGAGTGTCACTTATAAGGAATTGCTATTGTAAAACAAAGTTTGTAAAGATATGCATGTTTTGTGCACTTGTACTTGAAGGTGCATTAATGAATCCACATTCGAGCCAAATGTATCATTAAGGATTTCTTATAAAAAAGGGAAATATTTTCTAGTATTCTTAGTTACTCCATTTGACCTGAATAAAGTCAGACAAGAAATGAATTCATTAAGGGACTAAACTTGTCACAGGCCAACTAAATATCTCCCTGCCTGTTGATTAGGTCTCACTGTCCTTGACTTGGCTGAAACATTTTTCGAACATTAATTAGCTTATACTAAAACAAAATTATCCCTACTTTTTCCTTGTTGACCCTTTAATACGGCTTCATTTTGTTTTTGCATTTCCCGAATATAGGTGCACCATTTAGAAAATCAGTTTACATGAACTGTTCTCAATGTATTTTTTAATTACGTAGTATATCTGGGCAAATATTAATGGATGTGTGCTCTAGTGGGCTTCCCTTTCGACTTGTCAAAAACTTTGAAGGATTGTACACAATAAAGTGCAATATAAATCATTCATTCATAATTATAACATTTGATCGTTTGTAGGTGGGTTGGTGTGCAAAACAGTTCCCTTTGTTCAGACAACTGCTATTGTGACTGGCATTCTCACAATGACCTGCATCGCTGTGGAGAGGTACCAAGGGATTGTACACCCTCTGAAAATCAAAAGACAGTGCACTCCACAAAGAGCATACAGAATGCTGGGTGAGTAGTTTCTAAAAACCAATGTCTATATACAGTACTATAACAAAAGTATATGTTATTTTTGAAGTTGTACATCATGCATAACTTGCATTCCACTTCTATGCATGAACCATCTGTATAATAGAGTTTTTATTCTCTAGTGGTTGTTTGGATTGCAGCCATGATGGTTGGATCTCCAATGCTCTTTGTTCAACAATTAGAGGTACTATTCATATTTTTTTTGTCTTAAATGTTCCATTTGAAGCTTTCAGAACATTAAAAACATCCTCATGCAACAAAAAATTACTTAGCATTCAGTCTGTAGGTTTATTGCCATTACAAAAGTATACTTTAGGATTTAACCAGGGTTTGCTGACTGGTGCCTCCTGGTCCGAGACAGAAAGTATATATATTTTAGATTATTCACATATAAAACACTGGTTAATTTCAAATGATATGTTGATAAAGCTTTCCATATCCTAATTGGTTATTTCAAATCTCTCTGTTCTTCTGTGTTCAGGTGAAATATGATTTTCTTTATGATCTTCATCATGTGTGCTGTCAGGAGCACTGGAGCTCGAGTGCACACAGGAAGCAGTATGCAACCTTTATTCTAGTGTTCCTCTTCCTCCTGCCTCTTGCAGCCATGCTGCTTCTCTACACCAGAATTGGTATTGAGCTCTGGATTCGCAAACAAGTTGGAGACTCCTCAGTCCTCAATACCATGAATAAAAGGGAGGTCTGCAAAATATCCAGGTCATTTTTATTTAAGGTTTCTCAGCGCCTGCTGTATTTGACTGACTCTAATCTAAACAACTATTTCTTGTTTTATAGTATGCTTTTTATAATATACACTACCAGTAAAAGTTTGAAATAATACAATGTTTTTTAAAGACATAACTGGTGCTCACCAAGGCTGCGGTGAAAATGTTAATATTTTGAAATATTATTGCAATTTAAAATAACTGTTTTATAATAATTCATTTAATCATGTAATGGAAAAGATGCATTTCTTCAGTGTCCCTTGATCCTTCAGAAATCAATCAAACTTAATTATTTAGTGCTTAATATTAATATTATCAATGCTGAAAGCCATTTCTGGTGCCTAATAATTTTTATTGTAAACTCTGATATAAGCCTATTATTTTTGCACAATAATTGCATAAATGAACAAAAAAAATGAACAAACTTTGTTATTCCATCTACCTTTTGACTGGTAGTGTATAAGGGATTGAATATCTAAAAAATGCTAATAATCACTCAGTATAAATACTCTTTTCTCTTTATGCAACAGAAAGAAGCGAAGGGCCATCAAGATGATGGTCACCATTGTTGTGCTGTTTACTGTCTGCTGGGCCCCTTTTCATATGGTTCATATGCTGTTTGAATACAGTAAGAAAACCTAAGTGTCCAGTAATGTAGCTTGTACATTGTATACATTCTTTCAAAATTCAGCTTTATTTTCTTGTTTCCAGGTTACCTGAACAAAAAGTATGATGACATTACAGTCAATATGCTTATTGCTGTTGCACAGGCCATAGGATTTTCAAATTCATTCAACAATCCTATAATTTATGCTTTTATGAATGAGAACTTCCAAAAGAACTGCATGTCCACCTTTTCCTTTTGCGTTAGGCGGTCCAGGCAACGTGTCGATGTTAAGGACAAAGCGACAAAGGACAAGGTACTTTATTGTAAGTCTGCCAGGCATGAAGAAGATGTCTCAGTCGTGCCTAGAATACATATTGGTCAAGTTCAATTTGCAAAATCAAACATGCAAACATCTCTGTCATTTCTGGAGGAGAGAATCTGCTAAGAGCAAGAGGATACAACCAAGATGTATCTGATCTATCTATCTGTATTTAAAATGCATTAATATATATGTATATACTGTTAAAAAGGTTTTTTAAATGTATTTTATCTCACCAAGGTAATATTTATTTGCTATAAAATACAGTATAAACAGTAGTATTGCAAAATATTATTACAATTTAAAATATTCTATTGTAATTTATCAAATAAATGTTATTTATTGCTGTGATGGCAAAACTGAATAAGCATACATTATTTCAGAGTAAAAGGAAAGGAAAGGATGTGACAAGTGGCCAGGTATGGTTTCCCATACCAGGAATTTGTGCTCTGCATTTAACCCATCCAAGAGCACACACAGCAGTGAGAAGTGGACAACCGTGAACACACACCCGGAGCAGTGGGCAGCCATTGCTGCGGCGCCCAGAGAGCAGCTTGGGAATGGTGCCTTGTTCAAGTCAGACATCCTTAGCTTAAATAGTGTTCAAGTAAGTTTTTGTTAATGTATGTATGGCTATGTATGTATGCATGCATGTATTTATGTATCAATAGTGAACAGTTGTGTTATTGTGGACTGTAATACCTTTTTCTGAATACTTCAATCAAAAAAGTGCATTTTTGAGAAATCTTTTTTATTTTTTTTAATGGTTAAGATAATAACCATTACATTTCTGCAAATGTCAAGGTCAAGGCTATATAAATATATTTTTTTATAAATAAAAATTACTCCCAGATACACTGTGCCGGTCTCATTGTGTCTCTGTGGTTTGTGTCAGTCGATGTCAAATCCATTAATATGGTACAAATGTGATATTAAGTGCCATTGATTTAAATCCTGTAAAAATGTAAAATAAAATTAACAGATTAAAACAGTACTGTCAAAACAAATAAGGTAAGGCTTCAGGTAAATCTAAATAAATAATTTATCCTGAGGTCATTAAAAGTTGCGACTGACTCCTAACGTTAGCTGTAAAAAGTCTGAATTTCATAATATAAATAAGTTAGATTACTACGTTACTGTTTACTTAAAAGCTTAGAAACAATAACATATCGTTTAATTCACATTGACTTAAATTGGGTTATTAAAACACTTTCGTACAAAGCAGCTGGTCGTGACTAATTAATTAATCAATCTAAACCTTACAGTTACTGATCCATGGGTTATTTTATTTCAAAAGACTTTATTTTTACTTTCAGGTATTTTTCAAATCCTACCTCTTAAATAAAAATGTTTTAAACACCTTCCGAAAACATTTTTTTTAAACAATATTTTTATTTAGGATCTTTTTTTTAGTCAGGCAGTACCTCAATATACTATACCGCCGCTCAGGCATATTCTCGGGCACCTACGGGTCCTTCTTTCTTTTCCTCGTCCCTGAGCGAGCCGACGCCAAGATGGTGAGTCGACTGTGGACAAATAATTGTGAAAATCCGATTAAATCTTTTCCATCCGGCGATATTATGTTGACGTTATTACCATTAAGCACACTACATATATATAAAAACCAATATATAGCTTCATTTTGAAATGAGTACAAACTCTTTTGTAGATTAAGATGATAGTGTCTCGTTTTATACCATCGTGCTACACTTAGCAGTGTCTATGAGTATTAAAATGTTACACTGCGGGCATCTATGTTTAATGTAGACCTGAAATAGAAGCTATATAATATTGGAAAACTTAAGTTGACCCCCGTATTTTTCATTTAACGTTATACCTTGAAGCTTTGTAACGTTAGCCAAAGTGCTAACCATGGTTTCATGTTCCGTAAGTGCAAGTGTTTTAACTGCACAGGTATCGGTCAGCATATATTTAAGATGCTCACGTTTTCTTTGGAATATCGCTAATAAATACTACTGTTCACTGCACATGGCTGTCAAGTAACCGTTTAGGGTAAGAAATATGACTGTCATGACAAGAATAATGAAGTCTGCTTTTGGCTTCGTCCAAGTGGAACATCAGTCCAGCTCATAGATGCTAACGTATATTTCAACTATTTTTTTTTTTTTCAAAAATTCCTAACAAATGTTACTTTGCAGAACGAGACAGTCACAGTCAGGACCAGAAAGTTTATGACAAACCGGCTGCTTCAAAGGAAGCAAATGGTAAGTGTGAGGCAATTTGTGTATTATTGGTATAATGTAATTAAGTTTGTGCTTTACACATTTGCTCATTCACATTTTTATTGTTTCAGGTTGTAGATGTCCTCCATCCAGGCAAAGCAACAGTCCCCAAGACAGAAATCAGGGAGAAGCTTGCAAAAATGTACAAAACCACCCCAGATGTGGTGTTCGTCTTTGGCTTCAAAACTCAGTTTGGAGGTGGCAAGACAACAGGGTTTGGCATGATCTACGACTCCTTGGACTACGCCAAGAAAAATGAGCCCAAATACAGGCTGCAAAGGGTACGCTACTCATGATGCTTGTGGGATCGCATGATTAATTGAATTGAAATAAAGGCTGTGGCTTCAATATGCACTGCGAGTGAAGTGCGCTATTAATCAGAATGTTTTAATACATTAAGATGGCAATATTGTATTCCTGCAGTCATAATGTAAAATATAGCAATTTAGTTAATATTTACAATAGTTGTTCATTTTTGCCACTTTCCTATAATCAGATTATCCAAATATTGTAGCCTTGTAATGAGCACAGCTTTTTTTAATTAACTTTTATTAAAAGCCAATTGCTGTTTAAAGACTATTTAACTTTTTCCAGCATGTGTGTGTGTATATAAATCTGTTTATGCAACTTAATTTTATTTTGCTTTTTTCTTCCTTCAGCATGGCCTATATGAGAAGAAAAAGACATCTAGGAAGCAGCGTAAGGAACGCAAGAACAGAATGAAGAAAGTTAGAGGCACCAAGAAAGCCTCTGTTGGTGCTGCTGGCAAGAAGGTAATGTTCTTTTTTTGTTTTGTTTTGAGTTCTTGTTTAGGATTCAGAGCACTTATTTCTGTTGGCCATCATAGATGTTTGTTTCGTCATCACTGTCTTGGGTTTTAATGTGTAACTTGTCATCTTTCCTTTATCAAATATACATCTGGATTATAGAAGGTAAACACTTTCACAAGTAGACTAACTGCTGTGGAAGGAGAGTCTGGAGTGATCTGTAAAGTTAACTCCAAACACTTAGCTGCTATGTTGGCTAATGCTATTGACCAGTATGGGATTGGAAGTGATACTTACAGGCAACCATTTAATCCCACTTGAGTAGTGCAAATAGTGTGATCCCTAATAGTGAAGTGCTGGACTATGTAGTGAAGTAGAGAAGCTAAATGGCAATTGCTCTCTGAAAATGATGTAGAAATGTATGTGACAGTCAGAAACTGTTTTCTACAGGGCTTAGTTTACATGCCCACTATGACAATGTCTATTTCACAGAGCAATTTTAGAATTTAATAGTGTTAGTTAAAAGTTCTCATCTTTGTCCAATCTTTTGCCCTGTTTTGCCTCCCTGGGATGTTTACAGAAGTGAAAGGCTTGAGGTTTCAGGAGAAGGTAGAGTGGAAATCGGCATGGTGTGCTGATGTGATCCACTTTTACCACTTACTTGAAGTGCTTTGCATGTTCAATCCCAATGCCTCACCTCACTTGCAGATACTTTTAAGATGTCTGTGTTTTTAACACTGATAAAAAGATCTGTTTTAATTAAGGTATTTGAATATTCCAGTCATCATATTTGACTGTTATAAATCTACTAATTTGTAGCATGCTGTGTGTGGTTAGAATTCACTAATTTGAGATAAACTAGCCACTTTACTGCATGTCTGCAAGTTTGACAGAACCCAGATTATTCAGAAACAACCCCTCCCTCAGTCATATTTCCCCTTGAAGTGAGAGTTTGTCCTTGATCTGCATACTTCAGGATTTTGTATGGGTAGTTTGTGTGTAATAGTTTTGTAGTGTGAGTGTTAAAATAATGAGGAAAATTCATTGGATCGTTTGTCTTTCCTTTCACAGTAAGACCTTCAGGGAAGACCATCGGCCTGAAAATGTTCTTGTACATTGTCATCAAATAAATTCTTTAAAAAAAGTGGATCATGATGTCTGAGTGCTCAGTCAGAAAATCAAAGTTTGTCTTTTGCTAGAATGTTTAGTAGCATGGGAACTGCAACGGTGATTGATACAGATACAATATCTAAACCTGTAAGGATTATTTATTTCACTTTAATATAGCAGTGTTCCTCTACTCTGGGCCCGGGAAGCCACTGCCCTGCACCTTCTGTTTTTCTCTTTTATTTGACAACACACTCAGTTCAGCTAATAGTCTCTATACTGAGCTGAAGATCTGAATCCTTCAGTAACAGAAAACGTGCAGAAAACCTTACTACCTATCATCTGATTTCTGTGGCATCACCTGATTTCTTAACCTCAAATAAAATTAATATAGAACAGGGTAAGTTTAAACCCATTCAGCCCACCAAAATCTAGGTTTAGTTGGTTTTTAGTGTCAAAATAATGTTAAAATGCAAGACTTATTTCTCATTTGAGAATATTAATTAGTTGATGAATATTTTAGATTATAAAATTAAAATATTTTATGAATGAAGTCTAGCATGGGCTTAATTGGTATTAAGGTACTATTGAAGCCGGCATTGTTATTCACAAAAGTACTCAAATTTATTGATTTTAAAGGAGTAAAACTAATTATTCAAGGAGAAAAGTATTATTAATTTTTTTTTTTTTACTAATGTTTGCTAGCCCTTATACTGTAGCAATAACATTTAACCTGATGAGCATTAACTCTGATCTTGACCTTCATACTCTCTCCCTCAATGACTTTATCCGCTCCAAAATGTTTTGCCAGTATAGACAAGTTTTTTTTTCTTTAAACTGCCTTTGTGGTAAAGGTGACATGCCTCTATGACTTTGGACATATATAGTCGGACACTAGTTTGTTTGTTTTTTGCCATTTTCTCACTGAAAAGGAATGACACATACAAGCAGACATCTTACTGTGGTGCTAAACTGTGATTTGTAGGCCTTGCTGTAATAAGTACATAAACGTAAATGGTTAGTAAGGTAGAGGCATTCAAAGAATTTAGTTATTGAACACTTGAACTCAGAAAATTGATAAAAGAAATTAGACTCATTGAAAAACAGTGGGCTTAAATGGTTCCACGTTTAATACTGAAACTAATAAGGAGGGCTTAAATGGTACCACAATGAGCAAAAAGACTCTGATGTAAGGTATGCTTACAAAAACATTAATGGACCTTAAATATAATATTTATATGGAGCACAGTCATTTTTCATAGTGCCCACGTTAAGAAATGTTAGGTTAGCATGTGTCGGCTATAATTTGCATGTTTTTATGTCACTGAATTTAAGCCCATCTTTAAAAACGTGAATTAAGATTATATTTTCAACATAATTTATGATGCATTTATTTGTAAATGAATATAAAATGGTTAAAAAAACATTGCAATATTACACATTAATAATTTTACTTTACGTATAAAAGACTTTCAGATTTGTGTTTTTGTGGTTCTGACGAAAATAAACATTTTAAATCTTATATGTCCTTCAATGTGTCATTTCTGTACAATAATCAGCGCAGCTTTCAGTGGGCGGACAGTTCGACGTTATTTGAACGTGGATGAATGCTCAATATTAAATTAAATATATAAAACAGCGAAAGAAAAATAAATCCTGATTTTTGCGCGCGCAGTCCATGGACAAAAAAATGTAATCAAAATTCAAATACACACAGCCAGTCTAAGTGACGTCAGAATGATACACGTAATAAAGATTCGAGCCTTATGTCAGTTGAATTCGAATTTCTGTTTGGAGCTCAGTGTGTCTTTGTATAAGGGCAAGGTAAGTTCAATACCGACGGTCGAGTGAAGTTTCTTCGTGAAACTTTCTTCGGCGAGTCTGTGCTTAGGACTTCGCGGGTTGCGTACGCTAAACGCAATCCCCGCGAAGGACTTGACGTGTCTGCTGCTTCGTTTGTGCCGCGAAGCAGCATCCGGTTACCGGCACGGACTGGCACCCGGTTTACTCGTGCACACCCTGGGATGAGGCGCTAGCGCACACTTAGATAGTGTGTAAGGCTGGCGCCGGCGACCCCCAGGCACACACGTGAAGCCGGCCCCCCCCACAACATACAGAACTGGGAGGGGGAGGGAGCTTTTCGTTTTCGTAGGGGGCACGCTTTTTATAATCTGAGAAACGAATGAACCAAAATGATGATAACCCATATTTGAACTGAAATAGACTTGGTTTCTTATTAGGCGTCAACAGATCACCAATAAAAGATATTTAAACCCAGTACAATTTAGATAAATTAACTACACAAATTAGCCTATATTATGCCCATTCACCTCATAAACCATGCCCGGTTTTACTGGGTGCTAGAAGCCCAAAGAAAAGCAAGTTATGGCAGTCATGAAGCATCACAGGTTTCTATTTATTGTTAGGCATTGCAGCAAATGGAGCTGATTTGTTGAAAGTTTTATTTTTGTGAAGTATCTTCTTGCAAATCCACACGTCACAGTATTAACACACGATATAATTAAGAGATATACTGTGTAAATTTGACAAAACACCTGCGATGTAAGCTCTGCAGTTTTAGGCTCCTCAGATGGTCCTGCACAATTCAATTCAATAGCACAACTTAATGTTTTCTATTGGGATATAAGGTTTACATATATATATATATATATATATATATATATATATATGTATATATATATAATTTACAGTTTAATTTATGAGCCATTAAATAATTATGTGAACTGGGTCTGGCAAAACTATGGAAAAAAACAACAACAATTGGGCTGTGTGCTTTATGTGTAATTTGTTGAAAAAAAAAAATCTGTGTGTAGCCCTGTCTTCGTGTGTTTATGTTTTTGTGCAATTAATTAGCAGCAAATATGGCACTGACCTGTTCAAGGTCTTCTGATGTGGAGGGGGGGAACAGGCTCTGACAGTCTTGTGCAAATGATGTCTTCAGGGTACCCATGTAACCAGAGTAACCCAGGGCTCCTGTCTACTGAGAGCTGTGTGTTGGCCTAGTGATTTGTGATTCATAAAAACAGCGAACCGGAGGGGGAAATCTGAGGATTTTATGCCTCTTTGTGTTCCTTCCTCAGGGTATTGCACTTCTCCAAGGAATATTTTATTGACACGCACAGGTGCATTGCAAAGAGCATACTAAAGCATGCATGTGCTCAGAGACACATTTAGGAATATTGTGCATTATGTAACTTTTCTTTACACTAATTAGTCTCATTACATTTAACAATGTTGCTTATAAATACAAAGATCTACTGCTGTTGCTTTTAAGGATTCTTTGACAATAGAACTGTTGATCGGAGGTTGTAATGCTGCCGTTTATGCAGCTTTATGAATATTATGCAACATGTGTGCAAGACCTGTTCGACATTTTCTGAAGAGTATTTTGCTAGCATGCCTGTAAAAAGCTATTAAATATGCACATAATCACAGTGGATAGCAATAAGTGCTTTCCCCAAGGATCTCAGAGGTGAGCATTGCATTATAACATTTATTTGCCTGGCAGATGTCCTTACCTTCGGCAATGTGCAGCAATTATTTTATGACACAGCTTATGGCTCCTTTCAAAGCCTTACGATTTCTGTATGAGGCAGATCATAAGTGTTACATCAGAATCTGATTGATTTTCAAACCTCTCAGTCAAATTCAACAACTATACATCATTTTTACAATGTATGAAGGTTAAAACTAAACTTAGTTTGATGCTAAGCACATATTCTATATATATAT
The DNA here is from genome assembly GCA_032361165.1 of Enteromius paludinosus. Lineage (NCBI taxonomy): Eukaryota > Metazoa > Chordata > Actinopteri > Cypriniformes > Cyprinidae > Enteromius > Enteromius paludinosus. The sequence goes on from JAUMHQ010000070.1 coordinate 13,968,876, forward strand.
ATTGGCTAGAAATAAATATAAAATAAATAAATATATATACGAAGGCTTTGAAGGAGACTAAACGTTGACAAAATGTTCATGTTTTTATGTGAACGATCTCTTTAAATTTTTACGAGCTGCCACTCAGCGGCGCTGTTTGCCTGGTTTTGCGCGTTGCCTCTTCGTGATAATCAGTCACACATACCACACTCAAAAACACATTCCCTGTGGTGAGGCTGATTCAATATTCCACCAGCTGATTTATGCAGAACAATTCTCCACAGGAATGGCTGGAGCCAGAGAGAGGAGGGGGTAAAAACATCTCAAAAAAGACTGTGGTAAAAAATAATTATCTCTGGTGTCACTGTAGCAACAATCTTTGAGGCTGATGTCAATGAAATATTGAACAGCACAATCACTTTGAATGTGATCTGAGGAGGGCTGGCGGTGGGTCAGGCAGAGCCACAGGAGCGCGCTCAGAATGTTCCGGAAACGTGGGCTGAATGCAGAGCGGGGCGAGCACCACTGTCTGCAGTCATTTAATATGTCAAAACACTCCTGCTTCTCCTCGTCTGCGAACCTGGCGTCTGCCAACTTGCTTTTTCTAAATGAATGTCACGTCTGAAAGTATATATAATTAATATCACTTTGAATTATTTCTCGTTTTGCTGCTGTATCCCATGTTACTCTGCGTTTCTTTGTGTGTGGCAGTAGCGGGGTTTCCCTTTGCATTGTGTACACACTTGCACGCCGAGTTTGTAATGGTCTCGCTGCCCGAGTGTGAAAGCCAGTCGTTCTCATGCACCCGTAGAAGTCAGGTTTCCTCGGGCTGCTGTTTAACTTGTTTAACCGCTCAAAGCAAATGGTCAGCAAAAAGTTGCATTTTAGCGTCGTCATCACATTGACCACGACCTTTTAAAGAGATTTGCATAGAAACAGAAGGTCCTTGATGACAAAAGATGCATGCTGATGGTTGTCTTTGAGGCTGCAGATTTAGTAAAGAGGTACAACCATGGCTGATCCTGAGGTACAGCTCATTGAATGTGCTGGGATGTGACCATTGCAGTATCACTTTGATGGCAGATCTTAATCGCCTGCATTTAACAAGCTTGTTTTTTCTCTCTCTCTCTCAGTGAAACTGAGCTTATGACACACTTTACTTTGACCAACTCTTATAAGTAGGTCGAATGAGTTGAGGCGTCCTTGGTGTCTGTCTCAGTGCGCTCTGAAGAACAAAACGTGAAGTCTCCGCTGTGTTTTCAGCCACAGAAATATTTTCTGATTGCTTTGCACCTTTGATAGCTTAATTAGCACATTTTCCTATTCAGTCAGGTACATATCAACAGGTATAATAACAGACTGGTTGGTTATTTTCTTAATATACTAAGTCATCATGGGGTTGCTTCCCAAGGGAACAATAGTCAGAAACTAATAGCGAGAGACACTTTTTGTGTCAGGATTTGAACTTTTTTTCAGAGTATCCATGAAGATACATTTGAACTAATGTAATTTTAGGTAAACAGTGTCATTGAAACTTATATCATGTGCAAAAGTTGATTGTTTTTAATGTTTTTGAGAAGTCTCTAATGCCCATCAAGGCTGTCTTTATTTGATTAAAAGTAAAAACAGTGATATATTAAATTGCAATATTTAAAATATAATATATTCCTGTGTTGACACAACTGAATTTTCAGCATACATTACTCTATTCTTCAGTCTCACATTGTCCTTCAGAAATCATTCTAATATGCTAATTGGCTGCTCAAGTAATATTTGTATCACAGCTGAAAATAGTTGTGCTGCTAATTATTTTTATATGATATTTTTAGCATCCTGAAATAGAAAGTTCAAAATTATAGCATTTATCTGAAGCAATCTAACTTTGCTGTTCCTTTTTATAAGCATGCATCCTTCAATTGTTGTTTTGTTGACATAGGAACCGACAAATTTGTGTTTAGTTCATATTTACATATTTCTCAAATGGTAAAAACAAAAGCATTTTATGTCTAATGACAACCTGATAATCTCATTAAAATGCAAACATCTATGCAGCGTTTTTATGTCTATAATCATGTATACGTTTATAACTACGCAGGGAAATACAGTATTAGGTTACCAGGTTAGTCTAACCAGACATCTTTTCAATACATGTATAGTGTGTGGGCGCCCTTGCGTTCGATATCCCCTGACCACCCTGCATCTCACTGCAAAGGTTACAGCGTGCTCTCCCCACAAATTGATTAAAGGAGAGTCTCACTCAGTCACAGTATAGTGCAAACAATCCAGCACCCATCGATAGGAAAGAGGCAGCCAGGTAAACTACTGTGTACAGGCAGTGCTTTGAACACAGCACGTGTGGCCTTTTCCATTTTCCGTGCCTACTTCTTAACCCCCTGCAGTGTTTCGTCTCTTTTCCTCAGCTATTCGCTGTCAGTCCATTTCTTATGTTTTCTTCACCGCACTGCACTTCAGACTTCCATTGTAGAAACGTACAGAGTAACAGTTCTGGCAGCTGTTGCTTTGCATCTTTCATTCTTTAAATCAGAGATAACAAAGCAGAGCAATAAGAATCTCAGAATGCATTTATGAATCATGCTGTGGTATTTTTGGAAAATGCCAACTTTTTACATATTTTATAATATAATAATTTTTTTTCTCATTAGCTGATATTCAGTCCAACAGCATTGGGCCTTTTTTTTTTTGCAAGTTTGAAACATACTCAATCTGGGCTGCATTTCCCAATATCGAGTGAATTATCAAAAATGTAATACGAAAGAATAGCAATCCGACCACTCTAATATTTGTGGGGTTTATGGGCTTGCAATGAATCAAGTCTTAATGAAAGAGTCATTAATTTGTTTAAAATGCACTCTGCCTCCTACTTATTATGGTGACAGTGAGTTGCTGATGAAAGAGTCGGAGTTGTGGTGTTTGCACCAATAGAAGAGGACACGTTGCTTGTATGGCAGTGGTAAGAATGACATAAATGGAGCTTTCAGCTCAGGGACTGGTAACAGATGGTCTTGGAAAATGAGGTTCTTCTCAGCAGCGCTGACGTGCACTCCCAGGCCCCCACCGCCCCCTATTTCTCTTTTTTCCTCTTATTCTCTCTTTACTGTTTTTCCCTCTTCTTTCTCTTTGCAATTTCTTGTGCTTGCTCCCTTTCATCCCCGATGATTTTGCAAAAGGTGCAAAAGCCAGAGAACTCATAGGAGTAGTCCTACATTAGATTGCTTTATCCATGCCAATAGAGGTGAAAAGAGGTGCACAGAGGGTGAGGAGAACACAGAAAAAAGGGAAGAGGATAAATGGGGAAAATAGAGAACGGCAAGAGAAGAGATGCTCCTAATTGAGTAGACAGTACACAAAGACCTGCTGTCTGCTTAATTAAAATCTCTCTTGCAAATGTGTGTATGTTTAAAAAAGTTGGTTTCTCCTAGTCATGCTGAATATGCATATACAACTATAAGTCTTCATATGACAAAAAGCATTAGAAAGTATTGTTGGTTGATCTAGATCAGCCCGACATGGCAACATTTGCTCAACTATGAGGATGCCACATTCGGCTTCCAGACGATTTTATACATTTTTTACATAGGGCAATGGATATCGAAACTTATGAAGCTTTAAAGACCGACCTACTGTGAGCAACTTTGTTGTTAATCGACAACTTCAACTTTACTAGCTTTAGTTTAGGATTGAGCTCTGTTTTTCTAGCCAGTTGAAGATGGGGGTGTCCTTCAGCTTTAAAAACCATCCCTTTGTGGCTGATATGTGAATTTGTGATCCACATTTGGCATCCTCCAAAAATGCCCTGTGTCATCTATTATGCATTAAGTGGTAAACTGTTTTTCTCTTAAGTAGACTAGGGAAATTGACTCATTTATAATGTTCAGGCTTTAATGCTCTCCTGTCTGGTATTCCCATAAAAACTATTGCTAGATGTCAAACTCTAAATGAGAGCACACAATACACATGTGGTAGAGCTTTTCTGTTGCATCCAGGTTGTTCAAGTCCCAGTGAATATTTATTTGACATCGAACTTACCAATTAGGATCTCATGCCATGGTCTTCTAATACTATTCTCCATGCTCCAGTTGAACAGAATTGAATAGAATTGGAAGAACTGAGAGGTAATAGGTACAGTTGCGGGTTTATCATGCATGGATTTGTGAGGTTGTGTTGGCCAGTTCTGTCACCTGGGTCCTGGCAGCCATTCTGGCTCTTCCAGACGCAGTTAGCAGATGGTGGGGCTGTGCCTGCCCTTCTCCAGGGGCTTCTGTGGACAGAAAGAGAAACTGAGACAAATGTTTTGCCACTGTACCTTCGTTACAGAGCAGGGACATCCCCTAGCCAAGGAGTGTGTCAATGTCAATGTGTCCATATTTGTTGAAGTGTGTCAAACTGTGTGTTGGTATTTGTCCAGAAAGACCAATGAGATGTCATCCTTAATTCAGCGGCACCTCTTCAAGCGGGATACAATATCAGTTCCAGGTTCTAATGCTTGAACACATGGCTTAGCTTGTAATGGTCTCTCACCGTTGAGAATTGGCGAGGTGATTACCGCACTACCTCATGTCAAAGCAAACAATGATCTTTCTGATATAAACCTGAAGAGGTTTATGAAATTGAAGCGAGAAACAAGATTTATATTCACACGTACAACACTGGAAACGAGATGAAGGGGATTTGATGAAAATATCAGCATTGAATTAATCACTGTTCTCCTTTGATCTCTTGTAACTTTTTGTAAAGTCATTCAATTAATGCCCTGTTAAAGTCGATGAATGACATAAATAATTTATCAGCAACACTTTATGCTGTGAACCAGGCATCTTTGTCTTTCATAAAGCTGGGTTTCTTGTCTATGAACATGTTTAAATAAATGCATCTTTCCTTGATCATTATTTTACAGATGTAAAATATACCTAAATATAAAACTTTGCCATTATTTTTTCATCCTCTTATTATTCCAAATCCATAGGGTGCTATTTTTTCAGTTTAACACCAAAATTGTAACAATCATCAAATACAAGCTATAAAAAAGATCCACCAAAAGAGCTTCATAAAAGCATTACAAAACATATTCATCCGACACTTGTACAATTCCTCATAGAATAGTAAAGTGCCCAATGCCCATTATATGCACATTTTCAAAATTGGTGTGTTAACGCTGTTAATGGAAAAATGCAATTGGTTTTAACATTTGTCTTAGCAAAATATGACACATCCAGTGTAGCCTGAAGTTGTAAGAACTGATGTTGAGTCCAACAAAAACATACCACCAAATTTAAACCTGACCAAAAAGTCCATGATTGTATAGAGGCAAGGTCTACAACTGAGTTAAATTATATATAATTTTGCAACCTCATGAATTAGTTATAAGACCATGTTTGACTGGTAATTTTTTAATTCCGTACATGAACATTTGAACGTAGGCTAGACATGAGTTGTGTGGGAGTTAGGGATGTTAATTTTAACCATTTAACCGTTAATTGACCGATATATAGTTGAGAATATAATTGTTGAGTCCTAACACAGGGAGTGACAACCGCGTTCTGTAACGGAACTCACGTAAATGATCAGGACTCACAACCGCATTCTCGGAACACACGCACAATATGAACGGAACAGGACTCATCATACACTGCTACACTGCACAAAAGCGCGTCTTTTACGTGGTCTCGGTCTTGGTCTTGTCTTGGTCTCGGACCTCTCGGTCTTGTCAAGTCTCACTGTCTCAGACCGTCATAGTGGTCGGGGATTTAGCAGTACTACACGCCAGTGATGTGCATGTTGATCCAAAAGGGGTCAACCGCGGTTACGAGTATGGATGTTCACTGACGAGCTGCGCAAAACCATGTTCATTATCAGCATGAATTTGTACAGCTCGTCAGTGAACAACGGCCATGTGTAATATATACGGCTCAATGTCAAATCACGCACCTGATTGCATTTATCGCTGATTACAGGACCGTGTTTTCTGACAAAACGCGCAAACAGATCGGCCGATCGCGATCGGGACATCCCTAGTTACGAGTCATCCAAAAATATTTTTTGTGATATTTGGGTCGCGATCGGTCGGGTCGTTTGAAATAAAGATGCCAATTAAACCTTTGTCATTTATATAGTTCTTGCATTTATATTTAACTAACTGTTGAATAAATGCTGACGCGGGACAAAATTCCCGATTTCCCAACACGTTGAACTAAGGGGGGGGGGGTTGGGTGAGCCAGATGGACAGCGGACACCGAACCCTAGAGGCTTGAACCCTAGCTAGGGCTAGAACTCGGCGTCCGACTTGGTCCTTGCATGCCCCCCAAAAATGCTAGAGAAGGACAGCAGCCGGATACGAGCCCCCCAAAAAGTGCGGTAAGAGGATGCTGGATGGGTCAGCAAAGGGAATTTTAGTTTTGCGCGCTCCCTGGGTTTGGACTAGTTTCGGGAAGTTTCGAATGGATGAGCTAGGAACAGGGTGGACTGGTGAGCTGGATCGTCCGGCGACCTGCTGGTAGAGACAGAGCTGTGGATTAGTGGGTTGGAAAAGCAAAGCAAGCAAAACAATATAAACACATGGGGTATGATGGGCGGGAATCAGAACATCAGCAGATGAAGGGTGGCTGTCTCTGGGGAGGCGTTGGACAAAGGTTTTGTTTTTGTTTTTAATGGCAGGAGAATTAGGACCTCTGCGGAGGCATGGGGGAGGAGGGGTGGGGTAGTTATGGGATGGGAGATAGAGAACCTTTGCGGAGGAAAGAAGGGGGAAGCTTAAGATAAGGAACCTCTGCGGAGGCATGAAAGGGGGAAGCTTGAGATAGAGAACCTTTGCGAAGGTTGGAAGGAGAAAAGCCTCTTCGAAGGCAGTATGGTACAGAAAACTTTTGCGGAAGTAGGGGTGGTACGCCTCTGTGGAGGCGGGACAGGGCGGGGAATTAGTTAAACAGTTCCAGTCAGTAAATAAAACAGGAACTGTTGGCTAAATAATTAAAGACTAAATGAATCAATGAACCTAAAAATGGGTGAGAGGGTGCATAAAATACGTTTCGAGACTGAGGAGAAGTGAAAGGGAATGCCGTGCTGGCGTCATGGGTACGTGGCTTGCGTATGACGTCATCAGGTGGCGCCGGCCGGTTCCGCAGTACCTTGGTCCTTGCGATTGAGAAGTTGCAGTGCTGGGCTTTGTTGCTTCTGGGGCTGAGGAAAATGGCGGAAGGCCGGCGAGTGGTAAGTAATGAGGATTATTTCGCTTGGATTGCTTTGGCGGATAGCGCGGTGAATGAGATCTAAGAGTGCGGAAGCCATGGGCTCTGGTGGAGGCTTAGACGGGTTGAGGGTTGAGCTTGAGCGGTAGCAGGTTGTTGGAAGGCAGGCTGAGGAATCTGGTCCACGAGGAGGTAGGCAGGTGAGGATGTGTCTTCGGTCGTGCAATTGCGAAGAATGCGCAAAAGGCTAGGTGCGGAAGGAAAGGGAACGGGGCTATTTATAGTGGGTAGAAGGGGATTTGATTGGGCTGGTGTAATGAGAAGATTGATTAGGTGATGCGGTGCCAGCCGCGATTAATCGCCCAGTGCTCCTCTCGAAACTAGTTTATTTGCAAAAACTTCACCTTGTGAAGGTTTGAGGAAAGAACTCGCGCCTCGATTGGACTCCTGTCATGTCAGAAAGTGACTTTTATGGACGTTGCCATCTTCGATATTAATTGGCTCACTATTGCTAACTTTTTTCTTTCGTTTTCTTGATGTATTATTTAGGGATAATAGCTATATGTTTCTCGTATAGGCCTATTTATCCTTTATAATGTTTTTTCTCTGGTCGCAAAAGTGCTGCAGGCGTATGATATGAAATAGATATGATCACGTAAATCTTGGTCTTCTGTTGTTTGCTAGTTTTTGCGCATGTACAATGAATCCTCAGAAAACATATATGACTATTTTTATCGGGTCACAGATGCTATATTAAAATAATATTATTGGTTAACCGTTAATAATCGGTGAACGAGCCTCAGTTGTTGGTTGTGAGAAATAACTGAAATTAGCATCCCTAGTGGGAGGGCAAGATTATCTATAAATAATCACCAAAATGTCAGCCTGTCCATCACACTATAGGCTGTTTTTTTGTATTGGTCACTATAACTGTTCTGTTGTCAGGACTACAGTACATAATGAATCTTCGAAAATGTCTGATAGTGTTTACTTTATTTAAATCACAATCTGCGAGAAGGGTTGGAACAACATAACGTTCATTTGAACATTTAAGAGTGTGTGTTATTACATTTGAACATTTAGACACTTGTATTATGTGTGTTGCTGCTGTTCTAAGCAGCAGTCTGTTGTACCGGCATCATTACTTCTACATTGTGTCAGTTGCTAGGTACTAATATGTAAAATGTGTTGCCTTTAACCTCCCTCAGGACCTGGCAAATGATTTGCTTCAGAGGACACGTAGGGTTGCTAGAATTCTAATCATGTGTGCTGAATCCCAAGCTCGACTCAGGCTGTGATTCTTTCCAAACACAAAGAAAAAAAAGCATGAGGCATGAAGAAAACAACCCCAATATCCCCCACAGACCCCGTCACATCTCTCACTCCAAGTAGATACACATGCTGGTGTTGCTACGCAGCAGCTTTGATGCTTTTGGTCAGCAGATCATTTCCCCTTTCCTCTCTCTCAGTTTTGAAATGAATGCCTGAGTGCATGTCTTTCAATCATGCATTTTATTTTATTCTTTCCTTCAGACCAACATTTTCCCATTTCAAGCCTCTCCTGGTGGTCTGTTGAAAAGAGATGTGTTTTGTGTGTTAGTGTGTGCATCTCACCCGCTAGATTGTGCAGGAAAACAGTGTGAATGAGATCGCAACATTGAGCAGACCGGCAGCATCTGCACTGTAAAGGACTCTCCTGGCTCCTTCTGATCACACGTCCCTGTTGTTTTCATGCGGAGAGAGGGAATGACCGAGGAGTCGTGGCTTCAGCAGGGCCAGCAGATGTTCAGAACACTAAAGGAGGCTGGGATGGACTGAGAAACAGGCTCTGGTGGTCCAACCGGAATGACAAATTTGATTCCCTGGATGAGGGCCCACAATTTGTTGAGCAGATTGCCGAGCGGTAGCGTGATTGGACGCTGTGTGGACTGATTTTGTAAAGGACTGATCCAATAACAAGTTTTATGCTCTCCATAACGATTGGAAAGCCTAGTGATGGGCTTATAGGAGGACGATCTCAATCCAGAGCTTTAACTCATGCATCAGACTGTTCTCTTATCTGAGGCTGTTGTTATCACACAGGCTGGCACCTCCGCTCATCTGTCACTTACCTGTGGCCGATTATCTCCAGGCTAATCAGGCCGAGGACTGACTGAAAATGATTCAATCAGCTGTCAGGGATTAAGCCATCTTCATTCAACCCAGTCAGCAGAGCTGTATCACGCTACGTTTTGTGTTCAAACAGTCCCTCGTAATGGTTTTTATTCCACAAGCTGGCTCCTGAATCATTTGTAGTGTACAGTTCATTTTTATTCATCTTCAAAACTGACAAAATACAGTATAAGTTCATATGATGTACTTTATTTCTAGCCTTTAATTAAGTTATATTATATTGCATTGTGTGAAAACTGATTTAGTGAGTTGGTAATTAAGTCAGGGAGTTATGAACTGAATCAGCAGATTCACTGAAAAGAATCGTTTCGAAAGAACGGTTTGCTCATTGATCCATTATTTGATTTTAACTCACTGATTCATTGATTTTGTTGTTTAACAGCTCACAGGAAGATGCAATTATCTGTGAATACTAGCGGCTTTTATGATTAAGAGGAGTATGCATGCATTTTCTCATTTGCGTTTAAAAAAAAAAAATCACATAATACAGGTCCTTTTAAAAAAATTAGCATATTGTGATAAAGTTCATTATTTTCTGTAATTCAAGCCCTTTTATTGTTTTAATATTGATGATTTTGGCATACAGCTCATGAAAACCCCAAATTCCTATCTCAAAAAATTAGCA
>JAUMHQ010000070.1:13985643-13996368 GCA_032361165.1 Enteromius paludinosus
ATTACCAAAAAGTGTTGTTACCAATGTCCTGTTACACATTTGTACTTACACACACCATTCTGAGGGTTGTTACATGTTTGAAGTTACAGAAATATTACAGCTGTAGATACTATGTACCGGTGTGTACTTACACCGTGGTTACATGCTACATACACATCTAATTACTGTGGAAGTACAGCAGAAAAATAAAATAAAACAGATTTTCCAATGCTTTCTTTTTGTAGTGATCTGTTTATGCATAAAGTCAGGTTTACACAGGTGTCCATATTAACATTAATCTAACAATAAATGTTCTACTAGCATCTGACAACCTGAAAGTATTCAGATACTTTGTCAGGTCACTGTATCTTTGTTTTTTCAGCTTTTCTACAGTTGGTAACTTTGTTGTATTATAAAGCAGACATCAGATAATGATAAACCACAAACTGTAGGTCGTGTGATTCTACGTTGCAAACGTATGTCTTTCTCTTGAAAGCCTACGTCTCTGTTTCAGACCCTTAAAGTTATGGTAAAGGAACTGAAAGACTCGCAGAGCCCTGAGGGTGATTTGTTGTTAAGGAAACCAGGCAGGAGCGTGTTACAAGGCATCAGTTCACTCCGAGCCGCCTGTCCTCTGCTGTGCGCTAGAAGAGCAGGTAATGGATCAGACCGGGGCCCAGGAGACCTCTGCCTGAATCAAACCGTTCAATACGTGCCAACACAGGCTCCTCTGCCTCCGAGCAGCAAACAGAGGAAAGAGCCGTAGACAGACACCTGATTTAAAGCTTCAGCTCTACACACATATACACTCATTCTCAGATGCACTAGCATATAACATAGACATATTCCTTTACTCAGAGAAGAAAAACTCAACATTGGAATGGCCTGATTGATTCGCTGTGTTTGTGTATAAGAGGTTGCTGTGCTAACATGGCTTTGTTCCTTAGCCACAGAGCTTTCGTATCCGTCACTGTCCCGTTAAGACTGCCTGCAAATTAGTCTCTGTCTGCTTTTCTTTCCAGGATGCAAAATAAAGGAGTTACGAATGATGAAGTGCAGATGTAAACAGAAGTGTGTTTGCCCTCTTTAGGACTAATTTAAGTCCTTGCTGGATTTGATTACAGCTAAGTAGATTGATAACTATTGGAATATCAGCATGGTTGGCTAATCAACTTACAGACGCAGAGATACACTGAGAGCAGTTGTTTTGGACATGATGCTAAGAACACAATTTTTGAGCTAACATTACTTCTGTGACAGATGATCACGCTCAAAAAGTAAAACAAAACAAAACAGTATTGTCACAGTAATCTGGGATGCTATGTAATGTGGGACCCTTAACTACACAATCTCTATTTATATATTAAAATAATGGGAACAAAGATGTAACTCGCTGATTAACCACCGTATCGATGCATTGTTTTGGAAACGAACTAGCTACACACGACTGTTTCCCGAACATGGTCGCATCTCCGTCGTTTGAAACACGTTAGTTCAACAACATAGGGCCATTGTTTATGACGTCACACGCATGTCGTGAAGATATACCTTCTGCTATTTAACTGATTAGAGACCTCCAAGATGCTGCTGTATTGAACATGACACGAATTGACTAATTGATTATTTTTGTTCACTGTCATTTTGCTTTATTTGATCTTTGAATCATCGTGGGTTCCCTCTTACGTCATACTCCGAGGTTCCTTTAGCCTTTTTTGCGCATGCGCACTTTTCAAAAACAGCTTTTAAAATGGACGTGCAAAAATACATAACTAAATCGCTTTAGATAGAATGGAAGATAAAGATAGTAATGCATGTTGGTTTGCTTCTTGTGTCCAAGAGCATATTTATTAAAGCCCATATATCTTACTAACAAGAAACTATGCTTCTAACCACAGCTCCAAAGATGTTTGTGACGTTGACTGCGAATGTTTGTTTGAACTATGCTTTTGGGAAACACTGAATCGTTGAACTATGCTGGTAACGATGGAACTTGCGACCATCGTAGGCTAACTATGCCTTTAAGAAACGCACCCCAGCTTGAGTTATTTATTTTTCAGTATTGGTCTTAAAATCCAAGCTCAGTCTTACTGTTATCAAATATAGCAAATTTCTTGGGAACAAATGAAACATATATCATTATTGTGCTTCCTGTGCATAAATAATTATTGTAAACACTTCCACTATTCTGAAAAAACTTCCATTGAGGAAATGCAATTACTGCAGTTCCATTGTGGTACAGAATTACCATATGGTAACATTTTTTCCTGCTGGTACAAAGTGTCCATATGGCAATGTCCATATTTTCTCAGTTTTTTGTAAAACTGTGTTTGAAAAGAGTACATCTTTGAACAACATCTATTCAGCTTAAAAAAAGTCGCAGCAAAACATCCAGATGTTGAAGAAGTGTTTATAATAGTGCCATTTGAAGAACGCTGCCACGTGTCTTGCTTAAGAAAAGAATCCTAGTAAGAACATGCCATGTGACTTAAACATAGCATAGTCTTTACCCTAAAATCTGCACTTAATAATAGTTCACCCAATGGTTGAAAGCCATTACAAAAAATTATGTTTTTGTATATTACAAACAGCTATTTTTATTTATTTGTTTATTTTTAAATCAGCATTCACTGCAGAGGATCCAGTGGTGAGCAAGTGATGCTATGCAACATTGCTATAAATCTGTTTGATAAAGTAACAAACTAATCTGCACCTTCATGACGTATTATTCCTTTAATTCCTACAATGGAATTTATTGAGAATGTTTGCAATGCCGTGATTGGTGTAATTTAGTGAAAGTGTTTTATTGCATATAACAAATATTCCAAAATACTTCTGTTCGATATAAACATTGTGAATATTTTGCTATATTTTTGCTAGGCTGAATGTAATTGCACAAATACTGCACAATCAGGACCTCAAAATTACAGCAGAGAAATCTCAGCTATAGCCTTTAAATGTCTTTAGAATAAAATAAATAATTAAAAACAAAACAAACAAATAAATAAATAAAAATGCTGCTTAACCCCAGGACACTCATGTTCTAGTACTGTATCACATTGTTGATGAACAACAATAGTTTGCATATATTGTATATATCGCATATAAATAATAATATAGTATAATAGTAATAAAATAATAAGAACACATTATAGTATGCGGACGCTACACTCTTAGAATCACTTACACCAGTTTTGAACTTTCTGCAGCTTAAACGTGCCTGTGAATATGGATATTATTATCTGTTAGGAGACCAGGTCACTTCCAGAAGACCACTTTAAAAGTGGATAGAACGGCTGACATTTATCAAAAGGGCAGGAGCATTTCTTACTATTAGGGCCTCTGGCTGTGTCTAGAGAGACTCAGCTAAACCAATCTAGAAACCAAATGTCATAGCAACGTGCTCAGTCTATTCAACCTGTTTTAAAATCAAAGTGGTGAATGTACTTTGCTTTATATTGATACTGGCTTCCAGCATCTGAGTGGTATGGACCTCCCTGTGTTTCTCCGAGGAGAACGTTCTTCCTTTGCCCTGAGGACGTCCTTGCCTACTCTGATAGGCCTCAACAGCTGTAATTCAGGTGATACATGTGCTTCCCGTGACCTGCCTTGCTTTCCTCCGTCTGCGCACCATTATTACTTAGAATCTTTAATTGCTCTAGACATTCATTCAGCAAGTAAGGGTATCTTGTTCCTGTTAAATGTACTTGCTGTCTCAGTTCTTGTATGTGGATAGATTTAGCCTTGACTAGGACCTGATTTCATTGTTGCAAAGTCAAAGGTCACACTCAGCAAACATACGTCAACAGCTAAACAACTGTATATTCTAATTCAATGAAATTTCAATCCATATATGCTCATGTCATTTGTTTGAGGCCGATAAGCCTTTTTTGAAGAAAAGTAATACTTTTATTCACCAATGACTTGTTATTTTGAAAAATAAAGACACTTCTAATGTTACAAAATATCTTTTTTATCAAAGAATCTTGAAAAAAACAACAACAATGTATCATGGTTTCCACAGAAATGTTAAGGTCCTCGGCTGTTTTTGTTAATGATAATGACAATTAATGTTTCTTGAGCATCCAATTACCACATTAGAATGATATATAAAGTATAACGTGATACTGAAACTGAAGTGAAAATCCAGCTCTGCCATTACAGGCATAAATTACATTTAAAAATAGGAAATCAAATAAATACAGCCTTTGTGAGAATAAGAGATGCTTATTAAAAAATATATGTATATAGCATAATATATAATATAATATAGATTCAAATGAAGTAAAATCAAATACAATTGGTCATTTAAGGAAATTTAAGGTAAAATTCAATAGCTGATTAAATAATTAATATAAGCTTAATTCATGTTAATTTAGATACATTTACAAATGTGTATTATGTGCACAACAAAAAGGGAAATTACATTATATTTGCCTCCAAAATTACATTTGCCTTCATGTCCTTTAAGCATGACTTCAAAGTTCCCAGAGACTAATACAGAAAATAAAGGGTGAATGACGCAATGTGTGAGGTATTAAAAACTTTCTAACTTTCATAATAAACTCAAATGTGAATCTGATCGGCATTCTGAAGGAACCACATCACCTCCTTCTCAGATGCACAAGTTTTAATAAGGATGTACAGCTCTTACAGGAGGTTGTCCATTAAACTCAAACTGGAGAAAAAGGACAGGACATAAAACGATGGCGCCGGTTGCTACTAGAAGCACCTCTTGCGAGGGGACGATATACTACCCGCTGCCTTGAGGATATTAAAAATGAAATACAGAGTCATTTGCCGCAGAGGGTCAGCCTATACTGATCTGTTTTTGATTAAAAACAAGGAGCTTAGAGGCTTTCCTGTTGCCCTGATAAGGCATCATGTCATTCGTCTGATTTTAACCGTGGCCATACGGACAGTAGTAGTGAGCTCCGGCTGTACCTTAATAATCTTCCATCTAAATGTGTGAGAACTCTCTGAACCCTATAGCATCAGGCACTGCTTTTAAGCTTACAGGTTTTGGCTTTGATGGATCTCTCTTACAAACCTCAATTTGGAAAATCTGTGCTCCTTCCCCCCCCTCTCCCTCTCGCTTTCCAGCCTTGTACTTTTTCAGGCTGACTCAGAGGGTAAGATATGAAGAATCCACTTTGTTTCTTAATACTTCTGTAAGCTTTTGGATGCAATGATATTTTTATAGTCCAAAGACAGAAAAGAACTCTTGACAAAATGCAATGAAGAAAAGCAATAGACTAGGATATATTACTCTCCAAATACACTACTGTGGATATCAAGAATAGCTAAGCAGAAACTGACCTATATTTTAACACTGTGTTGAATTTTCTGCATGGATGACATCTACAAATGCTTGGGTGGAGGAATCGCGCTCCACTTTTATTAGCCTCCGTCTCAGAGTCATGTAGATGAGTGGAGACCAGCGTGGGCCATGGCAAATATAATATGTTCGTGCTAAGGCTACATGGGACAATAGTTCAAGTCCATGAACTAGCCGGCCTATTAAACCTTCTCCAGGTCAATAAACATTTATGATAAGAGCAGTTCCCTTTCAGAAAAACCTTATTTTACAGTCGCGGTATGGCTCTGCTTTTCTCGGCTGCATTGTGCTGAACACTTTAATCCATCCAGTAGGGACTTATTCTGGGCTGTGGGGGCCACTCTGTCCCTCTCTTTCTTTTTGCAGAGGTTCAATGGCAGAAAATCCATAGCCTCTCTAAGAGGAGGAATTCCATTAGATAATAGATATGGAATCCATCTCGATTCTCCACCTTATCTTCTCTCGGGGTGAGAAATCAATACAGAAGCTTCAGCTCAACTGCCAACAATAACAATAAATTGATAGGCTTGTGAGAGAAGGAGAGTGAGGAAGAGCATTAACGGACAAAACGTCACCCTCTTCATTGGCAATGATGCAAATCAAAGTGTTAATTGTGCAACTAGTCTTTGAAATGTGTGAAGGTGGGAATAAACATGTGTATATAGGCTTGGCGTTATATAGAATTGTTATATCCAGCCCTTTTTGTGTGTGATTTTTTTTTTACTCATTATGCATCTGCAGGTTACATTGTTATGCCAATAGGTGGCATAAGGGACTGGCTTTAAGAATGAGTCATTGAATTACTCGACCTATCAACCGATTAGTTCAAATCCTCTGAATAACAAGGTACTGTCTTATGAGGGA
This sequence comes from Enteromius paludinosus, assembly GCA_032361165.1. Lineage (NCBI taxonomy): Eukaryota > Metazoa > Chordata > Actinopteri > Cypriniformes > Cyprinidae > Enteromius > Enteromius paludinosus. The sequence goes on from JAUMHQ010000070.1 coordinate 13,991,822, forward strand.
GTCACTGATTTATTCATTCAACCAGTTCACTCAAAAAGGTGCTCAAGAAGACTTGAATGAAGATGAGTGAGTGAACTATGGGGACTGTTTTTATGAGTGAATCATTGAATCATTCATTCAGTCAATTTGTTCAAATCTATACACGCATCTATTTTCTCCTTAGAGACACAAGATGGTAGATCATTTGGAGAAACTGGAACTATTTTTGTTGATGGAAGAAAGCAAGCAAAGTATCTGGCGATGTGGACCTACAGTGGTAAGTTATTCCTTATTTACTACTTCTTTATTAAAAAACAGTGTGAAAATGCAATATCTGCACAGCACTTAACATTTCTAGCAACAGAGCTTTTACTCTCATGTTATTGCTTGTGTGTGTTATATACAGTTATATGTGTGCACAAATCTTTGCTTAAAGAGACATGAGTGTGCAGTGGGCGGGCTTTCCAGAGTGCTGTGTGGTTTCCTGTTGGAACTTTAGGACTGCCAGGTGTGCTGTTTGCTTCGGTTGTTGCCTGGTGACACGTTCTAAACAGTGTTGACAGCGGTGTGGAGAGCAACCTCGCTCAAGTATTTTCGCGCGAATGAATATCTAATGGTATTGCAATGATTAATCTCCTGTTATAAAGTATTTAGACATAGCTCAGACTGTGTAAAGTTTTTTTTTAGAGTCGCACAGTTGCGGCTCTCATCAGAGTATTGATGGGAACCGCATTTAAATTCACAACGATGACTGAGGAATGAGCGTTGCATACCACATATGCTTCTATTGACTGTTTGACAAAAAATGTTTATTTATTCTTAATGTTGTTGCCTAGAGAAGCAAAGAGAGTTAATAATTTACATTTTGAATGTTATTTAACACAGTGCTTGAATGATAACATTATTTCCTTGTAAAGCTTGTGATGGTGGTGGGCACCTTAACGATGCCATTTATCTATTGACGACCATTCAGAATTAGCTGTGCATTTATTGCCAATAGTTCATTATAGACTGGTAGCTGTTTTTCCAGCACCCAATCTATCTGTTTTTAAGGGGTCCTTTAAAGTCTCAAAGCCTTCTGCTTGCATCTTGTAATGATTGTTAGTGAATGCTCTGCACATTTTTGTGCTTCCGTCAGCCAATCAGCATCATAATGACATATTTGTAATGCAGCTCCAGAGTGGTAAGACACGTGTCATCTGTGGTTTAGGTTATTGGCTCAAGCACGTCTGTGGTCCCATGAGCAAAGATGACAGATTTCCAATCGCATAGGTCCACCTCCAGGTCCTGCACCAGCCATGCAGCTACCATTAAGATGAATGGGAATGTTAACAAATAGCTTTCTCCAGGCACATGACCTTCCTTTAGAAACACTGAGCATCAACTGAATATCACAACCATAAATCTATAACAGAAAGCAGTGTTCCTCTTCTAACCTCAACCTGCGTACATTAGCTACTGACACTTAGCCAGCAGATGTCAGTCTTTTCTGTAGTATCAATAGCACAATCCAAACGGCATTGCCCTGGAGGCAGATTTAAAAGACTGAAGGGTGAAACTGTTGGAGGAACGTGTAATGGTTAAGAGAAAATGGTAATTAGGATGGACTTAATGAGAATAGCAAGCTCTCAGCACCATTGACTTAGCATTAGATGCGAGCTCTAACTATTAATGATAACATTATTCAATTTAAACTGCACTTGAGGCCTAATCATTTCATTTACATGTATGAGCAAACAGTTTAATCAATGTGTGGCCACAGCATAGAGTGGAATCGTGGTGTTTAGCTACAGAAGAGTCACAGATACTATATAAACCAATCAAAAGCAACTGCTGTGCCATTTGCCCAGTTAACTAGCGCTTTAGGAATAACACTTAAGAGTACGTGATGATATAATGGCTCATCCTAGAAATTTCAGGTCAGTCATAACGAATGAATTAGCACCCAGATGTATTCTTCAGGAGAAAATCAAAACGGAACAATGGCACGCCGCTAATATATTTAAACCATGTCATATCTCTTGCGCCTTACACAACTTATCTATTACAGCTTGCGTGGGATCCGTTAGGCAGTTCCCTTTTTCATGTCGAGCCGTGTACAGAGGGAAGACCACCCTCATTGGGAATTGAGTGCAAGTTAATTTCAACCCACACAATGACACAATCTCGAAAGACTGCAGAACAGTCTTTTGTGCAGCTCCGCTCCCCCAACCTAGTCAGTGGGAGGCATTAGCATCCCTGTCATCAGTGCCTGAGAGCCATCACTCCTTTGAAGGATTAACTTCATTAGCATGTTTTCATGCCACTCGTCTTCTAATTGCCCAATTGAAGCGCCCACTTGTTGTGCTTGTGAAACATGCCTGGACTCACAAGACCCAGTCCAGGACTTCTGTCTGAAGGTTATCGCTTTTGTTTTATTGTGTTATATTAATGGTATTTGAACTTGCCTGCAGTTGTTAAGTCTTTCAGAGTATTCAAAAGTCAGATCTAACTATCGGTCCATTTTCAATGCCTTTTATTTCTAAAAGCTATAAAACTGATATTTCATAACATGCCCTTGCTGAAAAAACGGCGCATCGTTTGAATTACAATGAACCTGTCGTTCCGATTCAAATTCCTGTTCGAATTCCTGTAGGGGGTGTGGCCACATCAATTCAAACACACACATGTGACTTGGACATGATGCAGCGGTGTCAGTATTTTCTCACTTGGTGTCCTAGGCAAGATTTAATATGATGAGAAAAAGAAGAAGCACTTTGTAACAGCTTAGCAGTTCTTTGAAAGTATCCCAGTTCTTCTACACGTTCAATTTATTCAAATATTCATGGCTATTTTATTCAAATGTTTAAGAAGAGAGAATAAAAGAGCGAGCGAGAGAGATCTATTGCATCAAACATTTTCATCCAGCCAAACAGAAAGAGGTGTCACCCTGCCTCGGTGACCACAGAGAGAGAGAGAGATGGAAATCCAAAATCAAAGTAGCCTGTATACGTAGCCTGCGGCCCTCCTCTCATTTCCCTTATGAATCACAAATACAGACACTGCATGCTTAAACTGTAGCTCTTGCCCTCTGAAGTTCTCTACATGATGTCATGTACAGGAAGGTATTTCTCAGTCTCAACCTGTCTGCTCATGCCAGTTCTCCAGTAATACGATACACATCTAAAGGCTCTGAGAAAATGCTGGTCATTCTCAGACAAGGGCTTCATTTATTTCCCCCAGAGAAGGAGGCTCATTTTCCCGCAATGCAGTCTGGACTGCGTTTTACACAGCAATGAAAATCCTTATGCACTCATTTGGTGATCATATGATGTAAGGGGTGCTGTGTTTATGCAACACGCAATTAAACCCTACCTCCCTTTTATATTTTCACTTCTCTGTTGTTTCTTCAACAAAAAGAAGAGAAGAGTTTTCCTCGTTTGGTAACAATTACCAACACGTATGCATGTTATCTTCTAAAACTGACTCCCGACACATTTGAAGCGAGTGTCAAAGGCTATTAGAGAAGCTTTCGGTATTAAAAAGCTGCTCGTAGATGGGGTGTATCTGAGAGATTAGAGAAAGTCTGATTTAAGAACCAACAATCAATAGACTTAAAAAGGTTATGAGGATCAATGTAAAATTGTTTAGCTCGCCAGCACTATCATTTGATTATTGCAATCTTAAAGAACACAAAACATCTTCTGTTAAAGGTAAACAATAATGTGCAGTTTGAGCAAGCATTGTATTTGTATTTGGAGGTCAGAGGAGCTAGATTGGGCAAATCTAGTGCTGGCGGATGAATTTTCCGGAATAAGTTCAGCAGGCATTGAATCAAGAGGGAATTTGGCCGTCTCTTAATTTACTCTGAGAGCCACTGAATAAGTTGATTCTCCAGCAACTTGTCTCATGTCATCTAATGGGGATAATTAACAATCAAACCGAATACGACTTTACTCTCTCTGCTGCTCGTCTGCTTTTCCAAGTTCAAATGCTAAAATTAGCCTCTAGGGAGTGGCATGAATTCATTTTGTGTGTGTGTGTGTGCGTGTGGATTTGCAACACAAACACAAACTGGTTAAATTAAAAATTAACACTGTGTGCGTGGAGTAAAATGTGTGTATTCCAATCAGAAGCCTATCCTGTCCAAACACATTGTACATTGCAGAAGAGGGGAAAATAAACCTCGTCCTGCATTGGCTCTTCATTAAGCTCCAAATAAACCTTAACTTAGTCTTTATGTCCATCCCCTACCTCTCCTCTCAATCCTCTTTCTCCTCCTTTCTCTTCCTTGCTACATGGCCTGAGGGAGCAGTTAGCTCTCTGAATGCTCTCGCTCTATTGTGAGCTCACATTGATTGCCTCTACCCTCTCCAAAGCCAGTCGGGCCAGTCAGCATGGGGTACAGGCTGTCTGCTTTATCCACCGTGGCTCACATTTTTCTGAGAAATAAAAGAGGGGGAGAGAGTCTCGGAGTGAGTTCCTCCTCCACTCCTGCAAACAGAGAACCAGATGCATCTGTTTTGGGGGGGGGGGGGGGGGGGGGGGGGGGGGGGGGGGGGGGGGGGGGGGGGGGGGGGGGGGGGGGG
>JAUMHQ010000070.1:14013351-14025040 GCA_032361165.1 Enteromius paludinosus
CGAACCGCACCAAGTAGGAAAACGAACTCTAGTGCGATTCAACCGAACTAAATGAGGCAGGTGTGAAAGCACCCTTATTCAATGTAAGTTTTGGGTTTTAATGAGGTCAACCCTCTACTTACACCCTGGCAAAAGAATTGCCATTGGCTAGTATATAAATATTTCAAGTCATTATACTAAAACATGACAATCCTGTATGAATGAAAATGCATGAATCTGTCATAGTAAACAGAACTTGTGCTTTGAACTGTTATTTGAGTCATTCAGTATTGAATGCTACTACTGTGAATTCTGCCACAAGTAATCTTCTAGAATTTACTAAGGTCGGATGAGCTGCTGGGTTAATGAATATTAATCATGCTGTCTATGTTTTTTCTCAAACTGTTTTAACAAAAATAAATGAAAGCGAGTCAGTTAGTGGTGCACGTTCATAAGAATAGTGGAACTCTCAAATGAGAAGTGTACAAGTGTAGGCGAGTGAAAATGGTATGTGTGCAAAACTTATTCTTAGCATCTAACTCACTCAGTTGATTAGCCAGTTGCTATCAATAGAAATTTAGTCGCCTGTTGCAAAAATGTAGGTGCATCTGTGAGTAAAAATGTCTAAATGACATGCATATCAGTAAGGATGAGGAACTTTGAAACAGCTGCTTGGTTACGTTAGAAGCTTGGCTTTCCTCTTTATGTCTTCCTTTTGCAATTTGACCAGCACGACAGAGACTCAGTATTCCAGTGTTTGCTCCATCGCAGGCATTGCTGCACATGGTCATCCGCTGATCCTGTTCTCGTCAGCTTAGAACATATGTGTATCATGCTCATAGAGATGTGATGGTCGGGCCATCCAATCCAGTTAGCAGCTATCCGAGCTGGGTACGATGAGAGGGGCCTGTCATTATCACTTGCACATTCATGCTGCACATTACCGGCTGACCTTCCCAGCGCTGTCACTCAGAGAGCGGCCCCGGTACCCTGTCACAGGGTGGCTGTTCATGCCAAGAAACCAAAGATTCTCCACCCCTATCACTTATACAGGGTTAATAGGCACTTAATTGGCTTACCTGGCAATGTGCGATGGGTTGCGAGGTCAGTAAATTAGATTTGCTGCTGACACACATCGCTCTACATGTTTATGTGGCTTTTTGCGATTTCACAAAGCATCCCTGTCCTTACCTCCCAGCGAACTGTGAAGGAGCTCACCCAGCCGTTCAGGAAACGTATCGTATTAAAGTGTGGTAACTGCTATATGTAATGAATTTTGGATTAGGAGCGACAAAGCGGCTCTATGATAACCTTTCGGAAGGACGCAGTTTGTGAGCAGAGGGAAGCGGGTTATAGCAGGAGTCTCTAGTCTCAGACACCCCAGGGTGGCTGCATTTGATGTCACTCTAGCTGAAAACTCCCCAGCGCAACACAAACAAAACATGCCGTATACCAGACCTGTGCGGGATACATCAGTAGAGCGGGAAATGTCAGATCGTCAGGGGTGTGCGTGTGAAGTCAATTACTCTGGTTCGGAGAGCGGTCCTGGGAGGATACTCTAATTTCAAGCTGAAGGTGTAACGTGTCTTTTCTTTTTTTCACAGGTGCAGTGGACCCTAGTGTAGACGGGAGCTCACGGAGGGACCTTCCCCACGGACTATATGAAGGGAGGGGAGGGGGAGGGGGGGCTGCTGACGTTACTCCCAGCTTGCAGGACACACAGGTTGGCATGCCTTTACATTTGACATGTTGCTTGTCTTGAAATTTCATGGTTCAGTGTTTTTGTTTTTGCTTATTATTCGTGTCTGTAAATTTAGATGTTTGTCCTTTCTGTACAGCTACTTATTAGTACCTTTTTCGCATTTTGAGTAGGACTGCTTTTGACCCTACGGTAGTGTTTCCTGCACCTTTTTTGTCTAAAGTACTCAAAACTCCAAAGTATATGTGGTGCACAAGAGGGAACGGAATGCAGAAAGTTATTTATATATATATAAAAAAAAAATATATATATATATATATATATTTTTTACAAATGTATTTTAAATATTTATATTGGTACTAATATATTGGTTTCATTTATATATATATATATATATATATATATATATATAACATATAATTTATATATGGTATAAAATATCTAAATGTATAAATAAAATATGTAAAATATATCCTTTTTATTATTATTGATTGTTATAATTTTATTATTATTAAACCTAAACATTTAGAATTAGGTTTAAAATTATGTTTTTTTTTGCTTTCTGTCATGTAGCAAATATATAAATACCTTTCTATAGTAATAATAATAATAATAATAATACTTATTATCATTATTATTATTATTATTATTATTATTATTTTTATTATGTTTTTTGTGACTTTGGACTTTTGGACCATATTGGGACAGATATAAACAACAATAATAATAACAATAACTATTATTATTATTATGCTTTTTGTGACTTTGGACAGACTTACCAAAAAGATAACCCTAAAGAGAACCAAAATGATATCACCATTAGTTCTTGAACCTTCATCAAGCACAACAGCTCTTTATGTCACTTGCAACACAGTACTTTCTCTGCAACAACTCTGATGAAATCAGCATCTTATGTAAGCCATTCTACATATCAGTATCCGCATCAACTATTTAAAAGAAATTCAGTTTGACCACAAGTACTAAAGCAGTAATGTTGATAAGGAGACTTTTCATATGGTCAGTATATGTAAATACAACTCCCATTGTCTCAAAACGCGTGACGAATCGCCAAACAGTAAAAGCATTTCAAGCGGCTTAGAACAAAGTACGTAACATCTGGATAACGTTTGACCTTTGCACCTTTTCCTCCATACCGGCAGCGGGTCATTCCCGTCCTCTGCCATAAGCTGCGAGATGTTTACATATCCCGTACGATTATGCCTTTTTTATGGGAGCACGGCGAGCATAAAGGAACATGTTGGGTTGATTTGGCCAAATTGGACGCCTGTGAGTAATATACAGCGGAGCAGAGCAAGGCTGGATGGACGTCTGGTAGTGTTTATGTGCAGGGTAGCTGCATCTGCACACAGCCCAGTTCTGTGGATGCCTCGTAGCCTCAGGCCTCCAGCACCTGCATAATGGAACAACAGAGAAGAAAGAAAAGGGGGAAGAGATCAAATGACAAGGGCTTGAGTTTCTCACTTCAAATGTTTCTTATTTTTTGACTTACACCAGGAAAATATTTCCACGACCTTAGAGAGTTGTGCGTCGATATGATGAAGCGGCCTCGTCGCCTTTTCGTAAACATTTGTCTTACTGCGTGTTTGGCTGCTCTCCCCAACGCCGCTCTCAGAAATCCGTGGAGGAAAACACATTTCTGTGAAACGATCGGCGGGTGCTTTACACAATGATTTAATATAGTGCTATTTTTTTTCTTTTCCCTTAGCTTTTTAGTCAGGGATTAAGAATTGGGGCAGGCGGGGGCAAGGAGGGAATGAGGAAATAAATAAATATATAAAGGTGGCGGTTAATCTCGCTTAGTGCAGTGTGAACGCTGAGCAGTGCTGTGGCCTGACAAACATCTGCCTCACACACAGTCGAGCGGGATCAGCTAAAGCGATTAGCGCGCTCACGTCAGCCTGTGGAGACGGGTGCCCGTTACAAAAGCCAGAACACCAGCCTTTCCTCCCACACTCCACCTGGAACACTGACACTGCAGCGAGAGAGAGGCCCCGCTCCGAAAGCTGCGCAAGAACCGCTACCTTTTTCCAATACGCATATGCTCTTGTCTTTTTTTTCCCCCCCTCGCTCGGAAACAAAGCAACATGTAGCTCTGAGGATTGAACAATCTGTCGTGGTACTAAAGCAGATGCTTATCACAGCCAGAGTTGTTTCCGAAACTTCTTAATTAGCATGTATGTAATGAAATATGCCATTCATTAAGGTGTAATTGTAATTTTACACTTGCTTTGTACCGCGACGCGGGCCTTGATGTGATAGCAGGTGACCTTTCTGTTACTGTGTGTAAAGAGAGACCGTATCCTGCACATGCTTTTACAGTTAACCTCATTAAAGCAAAGAAGGGGCGATACTTCCTGAAAGGGGTCTCCACTGCTTTCTTTTTTTCCATTTCATTTTTGTTTTGTGGTCTTTATTACGACAGATGTTATTAAAGGGATCATTCACCCAAAAAACGAAATGTTTATCTGCTTGCCTCTAGGGCATCCCAGATGTTGGGGATTTCGTTTCTTAGGTAGAACACAAAGATTTCTTACTCGAACTGTTACAGTCTGTCAGTTATATAATGGCAGTCAATGGGACAAATGCTTTTAATCTGCATTTTCATCAGGGTTTCACAGTAAAACATCTAACCGTTTTTTAAAAAACAAGATAATTATTATATTTAAGAGATAATTTTTGTTTTTTTAATCGTTTTTGTACTTCATAACATTTTAGATCATTTTCTGAAGGCAAATCTTCTTATTTTGTGTTTGCATGTTATGTTAATATATTGGCACTAGTAAATTTATCTTGGTTAGACATTTTACTGGGAAAAGAGATCAAAATGCCTATTAATAACAATTTAAGATTAGAAGAAAAACCTAATTTAACTTTATTTCAACTTAATTTTTTTTTTCTTGTCCCTCCACCCCTATTACATTTATCTTAACATTGTTCAAATACGTTAAATATATTTCATTAAATTTCATCTTTTATCCCTAATGAAACTTCTCCTTAATATTTTCATATTTAGATTTTAAATGAAAAAAAAAAAATAATAAATAAAAACCTTTTTTTTTCATGACATAAACTGTTCTTTTTTTATACCCTCTGCCTTCTTTCTCCTCTTCCCTCTCTTCCTTTTTTCTTCTCCCTTTAATCTTGACGTTCAAATTCGAGTGTCCCCAGCCGTGGCGAAGGCAGCGATGCTCTGTGCAAGGCTGACTCAGTTCTCCGCCCTCATTTTTCAACATTGTGACTTCCCTCTTACAATGTGTAGCTCTTCAAACATGGCTTAGTAGCTGGTGATTTACTTTTTGAGAACAATTTGGCCACATTATTTATATATTATAAAATGTAATTTAAAGCTTAAGTGTGTCATTTTGCAATCTTGACGTAATATATCACTCTGTTTGAGCAACCCAACCCAGAAAACACAACACTGGCCCAAATATTAATGTGAGTTTAGGGGCAGGGCAGTTGGTTTGTCCAAACAGTGGCACAGTTTGATAACCTGTTTGAAAACCGCCATTATTTAGTGGTGCAGAGTGGCCCAGTCATTATTCTTCAAGTCTAGCCACCTCTTTTTCTTTTTTTTTTTTCTTTTTTTTTATCTAGACTGAAGATGTTTTGCATTCAGGTGATATTTATGTCTTCATTGTCTGATGATAAAGCACTACAGTAAGAAATAACTTTGCCGGTGAAGTTTTCTCTGGGCATGTGTACAAGCCACATGGTGCGTTTGATAAAGAAAAAGGATGTCAGCACTCTTAGGATTAGCTCACACCATAGGAATTAACATCAACATCCCAGCTCCTGTAGCACCCATCATTCCCTCCTTTGATATCTAGCCTTCGCAGTTACAGGAGGAAAACCCATCTAAAATGAGGAACACTCCCAATTCTGTTTCTCTTTTCGATCTGTGGGAAGGTAGTCTTTACCTCGGTGAATTACTGTGTTCTCCGTTGATAATAGCAGAGCCTCGGCCAGTAGTAGCAGTGTACTAAAACTGTAGTTTTCCAAACTGAAATCTACTCTTGCTTTAACTATTTAAACAATAGTGAAGCTATAATTTGAAGTAGTTAGCTACATTACTAAGATACTAAGAAAAAGTAACCACTTTAAAGCTTTTTTTTAAAGGGACAATCACTTTTAACACTTTATACACTACCATTCAAAAGTCTGGGGTTGGTAATATATATATATACTAAAATGAACATTATATTTACCAAGGCTTTATGTATTTTGAAATATTGCTACAAGTTCAAACAGCTTTTTATTTCAATATAGGCATAGTCAGTCAGGTTAGATGCCTAACCTAATAGATGCCTGTTTTTGTGTAAATGCAATAATTTAGATTCTTTAATGAATAGAAAAGAACATAATTTATGTCAAGAATATTTATATAAACATTATTAATAAATATCTTTACTCTTATTTTGAAGACCCTGATCTTACTGACCCCAAAGCGTAACTGTGATTATATTCATTCATATTTATCAAAAAAGCATCAATGATCTTAATTAGTCACAGCTATTAACTTAAATGTACACACAAAACACATCTAATAAACTAGAAAACAGCCTAATTAAGTTGAAGTTGAGACCAGCAGTTTCTAAATAAATCTGTCTCTACAAAAAGACTATAAAATGCTTTTGTGAGACTTTTTTTCGGGTAATGAATCGGTGAATCATTTAAAACACGTTCGTTCATCTGAATTAACCCGATTTTCAGAAGTGAAGCTGCCTTACTGAACGTTTGATTTATTACCACAGTTTGTTTGACTGTAAATTTGCGTAGCTAATATGCGTGAACCGAAAACTGATATATCACCCCAAAAAACTACGAAACAAAGCTGCTACTATAATACATCAGCTTTGCCAAGAGGTGCCTATATACTGGCACTTTGTTGTTGTTAATGGAGGTTTGCCATCAAGTTACTTTGGTTTTTTTTTTTTCCTCATTGTTGGCTCAGATCAACTTCAACGCCCCTTTTGAAAGGAAGGTGTTGAAACAAGCTGAAATATCCCTTTTATCCATGCCAAAAGTGCATTCGTGAAGAGCACTGACTGTTCAATGCGGGACAGATGTGGTGATTCCTCTGGAAATGTGTTTTTTGTGTGGAAGGGAAATCTCACTTTTGGAGGTGAAGAGGCTAAGGATTGTGCATCTGTGTTGCATTTATGCCAGTGATAGCTAGCATCCTGATAGGGGTCAGAATTTGACTCTATGCCAAAGCTGATAGTCAAGAACACCGCATGCTTTTGAGCGTGCATGCAGTCTCGTAACCTATTGATTTTCGAAGTTCAGCTCGCTGGAAAAATTTGTCTTTTTTGGAACTTCAAAGCTTTAGGGTTTTTTTTTTTATATTGTGGAAAAGAATGGCTAAAACATTATTAAATATTTCCTATTTTACAGTGGGAAGAAAGCTTTACTTTCAAAACCGTTTGAAATTATGCATGTTGCCATAGCAGTCAAGATACCCTTTGTCAGTTACTCGCCAATAAAAACTAACATCTGAACCATTAAATGCACAGGCATGTTTGCTACCCTTGACAGGAAGCTATATGATTACAAAAGATGTTTTCTGTTAGCCTGCCAGGCCATGCAGCCATGATGAATGAGTGTAATATACAGTGCATCAAGAGTGGACACATGCATTAATGGCTCTCAATAATTTGAGCAATACATTTCAAATGCTACTTTCACGCAGAGGCTGATTGTTTCTGAATGATTTAATCTTGAGTTCTGTGTCCCCCCCCCCGCCCCCATTCGTGTCAGTAAACAGGAAAACAATGGGCTCATTTGAATAATATCACAAATTGCATAGTTCCTGGCGGTCCCGGTCTGTGCCGTGTGAAGAGTGCCAGCCCTCAGGGTCTGAGTGAACAAAAACAAATCGCTGCATTGCTTACACAATTACAAACCTGCATACTATTCATCTGCACAGGATATGCGAATTACTTATCTGAATGCGTCTCTAGATATTATCACTAGCACACAGTGTTGCACAGATTGAGATGTATGAGATATAGGCTCTCGGTGTGCGTATGCGTAAGAGAAATCTGGCTGGCATAATAGGAGCATCATTTTAATATAGAGACTGCCAAAGATCAGTTTTCCATTTATATATTGTCAAATTATAATAAAACTGCATAAAATCTAGGAAGATCCAATATGAACCCACTTGCTTTTCTTTTTTTTACTCTTGTTTTTACTGAGCCAGTTAGAAAGATTCAGAATGGTGGTTTGAATCAGGCTCATTTATCCAGTGAATCATACCAAACTGTAATTGAGTCACTCCCTTAATCATTTTTCAGTTCTGTTGGATTAAAACATAAATTAGCACCTTTTATAGTAGGATTAATTTTATCCTTGTAATTTTTTATGTAATTTATTTATAATTTATTTATACAACATTTATTGTTTATACAACAATTTATAAAATATAATCATTATTTATTTTATTTTATTTTATATATATTTTTTTGTTTCTTTTTTTTTGTTTTTTTTTTTCAATCCAAATCTACCATATGAATTGATCCCAGTTTGTTTTCCCTCAGACATCTAAAAAAATATGTCATTTTCAGTTCTGTTGGATTAAAAATTAAATGAACACCTTTATAGTAGTGTTAATTTGAATATATTTTAATAGAATTTTATTAATTTATCTATTTTTTTATAGAATAATAGATAAAAATATAATAATTTGATATTTATTATATTTTATTTTATTTATTTTATGTTTATTTATTTTTTATGGTTTTTTTTGTTTGTTTTTTCAGGTATTTTTTTTTTTTTTATGTTCTACCAAATCTACCATGTGAATTGATCCTTCAGTTTGTTTTCCCTCAGACATAAAAAAAAAAGTTACTTGGGTCCAGAATGTTTCATATTTGGAGCCAATAGCTTCCTAGTAGTTGTTCTGGTCTGGATCCCTGGAAGAGCTTGAGGACTATCGGGGTGGAGGCTGAACTCAAACAAAGCCTTGAATTATTAGAACATACTGCCCAATCCAGCTGCACTGATTATATGAATTTCTCTCATTTATTTGCTGGTGATTTAGGGCGTTCACGATGTTGGTGTTGCTCGCTGGCAGAACTATCTGGAGTTGATTTACGGATGCAGTCTGTTGGATAGAAAATCTAAGCCTATTATGATTCTGCCCAGACCAACATTAAAATGTGTATTTATGGCACTTCCAGTTTTTATGTGTGATCCGTAGCAGGCGGTGTGCACCAGATTCGATGCTCTCATTTGACAAACCTCCATTTTGCTTGTATCTGACATCAGTCATCCCGACGCATTACATCCAGCGTACTCATACTCCTAGTCATAGTCCTTCAATCATATATTTTCGTTCTATTCTTCCAACTCTGAACTCTTTATAGACTCCATAAAGAAAGACAGATGTTCTAAGTTTTTTTTGGTTTCCCCCATCCCAGACTCCCCAGGTTGGGTTCCGCTGCCACCTTTGGTTCAAGGCCCTTAGAAGGACCTGCAGATGTGGGGCAGCATTTGCTCTCTCAGAACCGCCGTAACAAAGCAATTAAGTTTTGAGATGATAGGGAAATTTTATAGTGTCAGTAAGGATGTCTCTGAATGTCTACGAGGAAAGAGGGATGTGGTATGCATTTTAAAGCAGCAGGGCATTCAAGAGCTGAATGAAAATGATTCCTTCTCCAGCGAGGCCTCCTGCAGCCCGCACCTTCAGAGGAGGAGAGCTTGAAAGACATCCAGACTGAGTTTAAGGCCTTTGCACTTGTGTTAATGAAGCACAGAGAGGGAGGGAGAGGGGGCCTCTGATATGTGTTTAATTAGCAGAGGGTCTTGCCAACTGACTATTAAACTTCTGATTACAGTGTGGAATTTTGCTTAAATTAAGGAGTTCAAGAACTCTTTGAATGGAAGTTCTTCTTGGTTCACATTTTATATTTTGAAATTATATATTGTTACAATAATCATTTTTAAACATTTGTTTTAAATTGTCATGATGTTATATTCTATGTTTGTCTGTATATTTTATACATGCACCAAGATTTTCGTTTTTTACTTTGTGACATTTTTTTTTTCATTACAAGCACATTTTACCAAAACAGTATTTACTTAATTTTTTTTTTATTATACAGTTTTATTACTTATTAAAATTAGAAACTTTTCAGATGTTTTTAACTATATACTGTATCATGTATTTTTATTTTTGTTATACATAATAAGAATAATAATTACTTTCAACATTTTCAATATAATTAAGTACATTTTATCTCAATTCTTTTTTGTAATGTAAAAAATAGCATTTGATTAGTGTTTGATTATGGAAAATATTTATAGTATTTTATTTTCTGTCTTTAACTTATCAAGGAAAATTGTCTTGATGCATCATGTTAATGAGAATTAAAGGGAAAATTTACATAATTATCTTAAAATCATAATTTTATTTCTAAAAATGGATTTCATTTTCCTGGAGGGGTGTAACAAGACTGGAATACATTTTTGTAAGACTAATACGACTGCTTAGAGTTTTGGAGCCAAGTGTTAATTCTTAGCATTACGACACATTCAGCTATAAAGGTTAAGTGTCTCAAGCTATCCGCTGACGTTCTCAGATATTTCACACATGCACAAGCACAGTTTCAACAGTTTTGAGAGGCAGATATCTGCATGGCTGCCTGAGCTGCAGCAGATTGTTGTACCGTCCAGACCCAGATACCAGAGAGTGAGTTATTCGCTGCACCGTGACCTGATTAATTGAGAACGTCTGAGGTTGTCTGTGGGTTGTGTTCAGGCTCCAGTCGCCGCCCCAACCTCATCCATCTCAAATGCTTGTGTCTAAAGGTTGGCCTCCGAACACTGACCCCTTGCTTCAGCTGCAGACAAAAAGTCAGTGTACTTAAGTTGATTGAATGAGAGAGAGCAAGAGAGTGAGTGCGGGATCAAGAAAGAAAGATAGCGCCAGAGCCAGCGAGAGACAAAAAGAGGCAACATTTAGACAGCTGCACGCGTAGCGCCATGTATCCATGTCTGTCAAAGAAAGATATTTCTGTCTCCTTAGTGCGGCCCGCAGGCTTCCAAGCAGGCCATCTCGATGTCATCACCGTCACCCTGCTGTCATTGGCTAAAAAGGTCCGGCTGCGTGCGTGCCTGGAGTACAGCGTGTGCTGGAGTTAAGGGCTATGCTAGCCAGGGCCTAATTGGAGTGCGTCAGTCAGGCAGCTTGACTCATCGAAAATTACTGGGAGCAGTGCGCTTAATAGAAAAGCAGAGAGGAATGACAATAAGGTCATGATACCATCACATCCAATGGCGACTATTACATTCCACTGCTGCGGTAGTTATATCTTACGAGCACCTCATGCTGAGACTGTACGCAACGATGGACTGTCACATGGCGCTGAGAAAAAGCCCTGTTGTATACATGCGGTCAGACTCCAAAATTAACACTCGTGCCAAATGCAAGTAAGAATTGGCTGTGGTGAATACAAAAAGGCACTCACCAGGACGCATGTTTTTTTAGAAGCTGCAACATAATATTCGGTTTAAATTGAATTGAAAGAAGAGTCTCGATGATGTACTGTAAGTGACGTAAACAAACTGTCAACTAAAGAAAGCATCTTTTCTGAGTCTTGTTTTTTTTACATGCAACTCCTTACTATGAATGTTATTGATAAGGTTTTTTTTGTGAATAATATTTCATGTAAATATATTAGTCTGTTAGTGTGAGTGTATATTAGTTACTTTTTGAGTTAATTGTGTTTAATTAACAAAAAATTAATGTAATTTTTGAAATATTAGTTAATTGTTTAGTTTTTATATGCATGCATGTATAGGCCTAGTGTGTGATGTATGTGTATGTGTGTGAATATAATATATATATATACACACATAAACATACATGCATATCTATACATATCTGTGTGTGCTTATATGAATACAAACACATGCATGTATATATTTAAGAAAACATTTATAATTTTTTTGTTAAACATACTGATATATAATAAAATATTAGAA
>JAUMHQ010000070.1:14025140-14062865 GCA_032361165.1 Enteromius paludinosus
ATGTTATGTCCATGTACTGAACTGTTATTATTCAACCATGCCAAGATAAATTCAGTTTTCCATTCTATGGCACCTTTCAAATATATCTGATTGTTTTTTCTTTCCTTTACAAACCACAAAGCTCCAAAAACCCAATGAGAAGAATTTATGCTGATCTTGTGATATTTGTTATTAGTAAACCATTATGCTGCTTGATTCTTAAAGCTGGTGGATTAAATAAGTTTAGGCAGCGTGTAGTATTTCATCGCGGCCTCATTTACTAACCATCCACAGTCTAGTTTTACCAGTTTTGTTTATACCCCAAACATTCTTTAGGATATCTTGTTTTTATTTTATGCAGAACTCATTCAGATTTGGAACTCAAAGTTAAATGATTTTAAGTAAAGTGTGTGTGCTTCTACTATTACCTGCCTTGCACAAGTGGACCTTTAGCATAAACAAATGATACTATCAGTGTGTGCAGCTTCTATTTTGTCCTTAACCTTCTGGCAAAGTTGATTTTGTGACAGCGGTACGGCCATGTTAATGGTATAATAAAGGGTACTGTAGCAATTTGAACAACAAATGAATTCCCGGTAGGGCCAACAGTGTTACGGGCACCTTCGTGCTTCACCCTGTGCCCAGGTGAGTGTAATCAATGGCAGAATGGCTCATAAATAACATACTTGATTTCTCAGGCTCAGTGCTTGGCCGTAGCGAACTCCTGCCACGACACCTCATGTGTACTTTTAACCTTGCTTGTGCAGACAGATGAGCACTGGAATCGACCCTCCAATGGGGATTGAAGAGAGCTGAGACAAATAACATTAGAGGGCAAAAACTGATTGGGGAGGTTGAGTTTTCTGGATAAAGACACACAGCTGACTGGCCACATTGATATCATTCATGATTTGAGATGAATCCTATGTAGAAAACCTGTGTTGTGGGAGCTGCTTTGAAACTGTTACTTAGTTTCAGAAAAGTCACAGTTTTTGTTACATTTAAAGCTATTTAAGGTAGTACTGTACTTTTGAATATAGTTTTAATTTGACAACTTAATTACACTTAACCGAATAAAACTAGAAAATGCTTTAAGGAAGCAGTTTATTTACATATATGAGCCATTCGAATGAATGAATGACTAAAATGTTTGGAATGAACAAATTTCATTTTTGCTTCAGCTCGCTTGTTTTGTCACGCCACACCGCTAGTTATTGGAAAAAAAGTAGCATGATACTGGAAAAACTACTGTTTTGAACACAACCAAGCTACTGAAAAATGTAAATTTGTAGAGTCGCAGCCTTCAGTTACTTCTGTCACATATAAATGCCACGAATTAAGACTTTGTTAACTGACCCTTGGACAGTAAGACATGTAATGGGTCTGCAGTTTACCTCGGGCTCTTTAAGTGATTTACAGCCCTGTTCCAGTCTGAACTGTAAATATTCATGTCCTTGGAGCAGGCCGAGACATGATCTCATTCTCTTCTGCCAGAGCATCTCATGTAGGCACAGGCTCTGCAGATGTAAATCGCTGTTTACTTCATTACATCATTAGCCGTGTTTCCTAAGGCCCTGGAGAAATAAGGTGAAACACGCTGGTTACTGTGTGCCCTCTGTGCCCTATATCGAGCCGGAGAAACCCACCAAGTGAAGCTTATTTCCTCCCTCTGTTTGCAGAGGAGATTGTTTGGAGATCCTGTTGAATTTCTTGGACAAATAACTTGTGTGCAACGTCTAAATTGTAGAACATTTGCCAATTTAGAAAGCCTTTTCTTGCGTTTATCATATCATTGCACCTTTATTTGCCTCTTCAGTGATTTCCGGGTGATTGGATTTCAACACGGATGGAAAGATGGCAGATATCATTGAAAGGTTTGTTCAAAAAAAGCTCCACACAATAACGCTCCAAGGTAAAGTGCTAGAAGAGAAGCTCTTGTTTATGAAAGGGGTGTGTAGAGCTTAGAGCAGGTGCAGAAGTAGATCATGCTTACAGTATCATGTCTTTATTGTGGGCTCCTTGCTACTGACATGTTTGCTCACAAGGTGTGTTACATATGATTCTTTTCTCTGTTTGTTTAAGGAATCCGATAAAAATGAAACAGACCGCTATAAAAGAAATGGAGTTCAATGATTAACATGTTTTTCTCTAAAACAACTTCCTATTAATCTGAGGATCCAAGACATGATGATGATGATGCATCAGCGTTCTGTGCATCAATTAAATCACAGAAAAGATTTAAATGGTGTCTTTGTTTGTAATAAATATATATATTTATATTTATATTTATATGACAATAATGATAATTAATAATCAACAGTCTGTTGTGGCCAGGTTTTTATTTTATTTATTTTCTTTTATAATTAATTAATTAAATAATTGTTTATTTTTATATTTGATTTAACTTTTTAGCATTTCTTTGTAATAATTGTTTTTATATATTTATTATAATTTCCCAAAATACATATTATGAAAAAGCTTACAGCCAGTGAACAATTTTACAGTACATATAAAAATCATACTAAATAAAGATCCCAACGGTGCTTGCATGTGTGTATTTGAAGTACACGCTCTGTTCAAAAGCCTCTCATTAGGAGCACAGGAAGCTTGTCAGTGTGCCGGGTAAGTGTTGGTGTGAGTAGGACCAGTGCGGCCTCTTGTACTCACTCGATTACGCACCTAATCAAATCACCTGCTTGTTTATACTCTCTGTACTATGGCGTCAGAAAAGCAGCTTGGCTTTATGCATACCGCGCATTTTCCTTTGAGGACTTCCGAACAATATCCATAACGAGCCCAGCGGTCTGCGTTTTCCTCCCAAAGGCAGGCTGCTGGATTTGAATTTCTCTTTCTTGTTGGACTCCAAATCCACATGCACCGTAACATGTTCAAACTGTTTTCCGCATGCTTTAGGAATCCTGTCATGTTCAGAAGGAGCGATTGATTTGTTTCGAGCCGGTGGCATCATAATCACCCCACAAGTGGAGGGAGCTGACTTACATTTCCGCTCTGTTATACTTGCGTTATTGGAGTGAGTCTTTCCTAAATGCGCTGGCTGAGAGTTTGTGGATATTGCATTACAACAATATTGTCTCTGTATGCGCTTAGTTGTTCGCCGAGAGACAGACTACAAATGGCCGGGTTGCTGCTTGTTTAAATGCTCCCAAGCATTGCTAATTCCTGGATTATCTCCTAGAGAAATGATTTAGCGAAAATGATGGCTTCACAATGGTCCCGCTGCAGCAGATATACGCACCAACCCAATAACCAGTCCTCTGAGAGAGCGTATTAAAAGTAGCAATAATATCCATAATATTAGCAAAAAATATACATAAATATAATTTAGATTTACGTTAATGTAATAATACATTTGATTTTATTAATTAGATTTATTCCAAAGCTGATTTGTGGTAAAACCACCTGATGTTGAATCTGGAAAAGAATGGCAAACATGGAAACATGGTTTTTTTCTTGTTTCCTGTGAGAAGTGCAAAGATCATCATAAATATTGGCATAACTTCACCCGGCTCATTGTCTGCGGTCGGAGACCCTCCACCCCCACCACCCCCTGCTCCATGTTTACGCCGAGACACTCTGCCTGCCTTAGGATCAGATATGACATCATTTCGCCACAGCTGCGGGCCGCACACGAGGCATGGAGAGGGAACAATTGACCAGGGGGGACGCAGGAAGAGCCGACTGACCTGATTGCTCAGCTGGCCGAGCAACTGGGAAGGAAGGCCCAAGGCGGAGCCGGGGATGTGGGGAGGGGTGATGTTGCTGGACAGTGCCCGCATCACCATCCCCTCCTCCTGGATGCAGCGTTCGCGATCGCCCTGCCCTCTGCTGTTCTCCTGCCAGCCTGCTTGTCTGAGCCAAAGCAGATTTGTACATGAAAAATGATCTACAATCTCTGTGGCTGTATCAGCTTCCAGATATAGACGTTCCTGATAGGCCAAATCCCCTTTAAAGAGGCTTTATCCCGCTCGCTGAAAAGACATGGAGAACAGCACATTCTTTTATCTCTGCACCTCAGTATGTTCTGAATATGTGCAGCGTTTTCACCAATCTGTCCCAATCGGCTTGCGTTTGGTGCGCTTAGCGGGAAAGGTTATTGTTTAAATGTTAGCGCAATCTACATTGCATTGATCAGTCTTAATTATTAGACGCACAGCTGCTGCTTGAATATGAATCTGATGGACGTTTCATCTATGTATAGATAGACAGCTGGAAAGGGCACCATGCTTATGACCTACCACATGTTCATTTCCATATAGAGAAGGAAGACAGCAGTGTACAATAACTTGACATGACAAACACTTCTTTGGAGAATATAGGGCCTGTTTTTTTTTAATTGTTTTAAATGTAATAATATTGTTTTCGCAATTAATAGTTTGACGGCGCTAGTAAATGATGACTAGTTTCAGTTTTGGGTGAACAATCCTTTCAAGTCCCCCAGGGATATGTGTTGCCATAGTTGTGGATTGCTGAACTAAGTAAGTTGTAATGTAAACCTATGTTTTATTTGAGGAAAGGGAACAAAAGCCTGAAAATAGATGACAAACCAGAGCGCATAAATCCGGCGAGGGGCAATCGGGTGCATTTGTGTGTGTATGTTTGCGTTTGGGTTAGAGATTGCGATAACCCTTTCCTCCTTAATAGCTATGTTTTCAGTGCAAGGAGCCGATTCCCGTGAGGCGGGTGATCCTTTTTAATGACAGGGATTCATCTGTTAGCGTCCCTCAGGCCCCACGCAGCACTGTGCGCCTCGGCTCCCAGCAGCCCACAAAAAATGGGCGGCAGCCTCAGGAGAGCGCACCTCCTCAGCCCCTCAAGATGCCGTGTGGGAGTTTAATTACTCCTGCGGCCACAAACCGCAGCTTACGCGCACTCATTACTACAAATGCCTTCATTCTCTGCTGTTTTTAATCATTTTTAGGCAAAAATATCACACCGGAGATGCCCGGGCCAAAGTGAGAAATAGAACGAGAGCAGAAAGCAAGAGATTGCTCTCGTGAGGGGGGTTGGTTGGGTTGGTTGTGTTTGAATAGGGGGTCGAAGTGAGGGTGCTAGCCTTCAGGGAGGAGAGAGGGGGCTTAGAGACTTTGGATTACTACTCGACAAAAAGGACTAAACATCTATTCAGTCAGGTCCTTCTGGTCTTTAGGGCCTATCCCTGCTGCTTTAATGAACTTATTTAGACTGTTTAGTTCATCCACCACTACTTAGAAGAATTAGGCTACTATTTGTCTCTTCATATTTGCTGAAGGCTTTAAAGTGTCACCACTTGAAGTAGTCGACGATTTAAAGAATAGTTTGTGTAAAACCTGATGATCCATGTTTTCCAGATTGATTTGAGATGTTCTAAAGAGCACCTTGTGCTTCAAGTGAACGGCAAATTTGCAAATCCATTGCTTAATAGTTATGTTTCAATTTGCTCATTTAATTTGAAAATTGCAGATTTAGCAAATAAAGCAGCATTTTCATTTTAGGTTGATGTTTTATGAAGCTAAAGATGCTTTATGAGAATGTTAGCATGTTGGACAGTTATAATAGTTTTTAAAGGAAAGTCATATCTTTAAAAAAAATAAAAATAAAAAGACATCTGGAAATGTATGTGATTTAAATGTGTTTCCATCAGTTCAGTTTACATACAATTAGTCTTATTTATTTAATTATTATTATTATTATTATTATTATTAAAATATATTATTATAATTTTATAAATGTCATTTGGGACTTTTTTTTTACATTTTGGTGTTCCCATTTTGCATTATGTACACAACTTTTATTTTGGATGTGATATATCATTTGACAGCACTAATATATATATATATACTGTATACAAAAATTAGATATACATACGTTTACATTTTTAAAATGAACATTTTATTCTGATATTTTTTGAATTGTAGTTTTTTTGTTGTTGACATGATTTATATTTTATTTTAATGTGGGGAAAATAAATTTCCCCTTGTTTGTTAGTATGTGCAAATTTGCATTATACAGAAGGGGCAGAATCTTGGTTGTGCATTTGCTTATTTAATTAGTAACCTAGAAGTAGTCCAGAAACAGATATTTTGTATTGATTTTCCGTTATGAGTTGAAATAAAAAAGCATTCTGCCTGTATTGTTTGCACTGTAGATGTGCCAAGGCTGTGCACTAATGTTTGTTAGTTAAATGTACTCCCTCTGAGGTAATGAGTGGCAACCCAATATGTGCTGCATTCTCCTTTTAATTACTGTTAGTCCACTAGCTGTTTTCTAATGAGGTCATGTCAATATTGAGCCTTATACTTCCCTCTGCCGTTAGGAGCTTCCAGAGAGCAAACACTGGATGGGCTGTGGCAGGCTGGTCAATGATCTGATTTTGTGTATTTATTCATTTCTTCACTGGCAATCTGTTAAAAGCTTTCTGAAAGGGTTTATGTCATCTGTTCTACATAAGTAAGCACCCTTCTGATGGTTACACTTGCAATTGGATCTGTCTGAAAGAGGCTCTTCCTTCCCTGTCCTCTCTCTCCCGCTTTCTCAGCCTGCTTGTCTCTCGGAGAGACTGTGAGACATATTACTGGCTGTAACGCGGCTCTCAGGGGCCTGCTCTGGGTGGCTGCCGTCTGCATCAAGGGGAATTTCTGCAGACATTGTGCAGGCTCTCAGATCATTACCAACCTCCTTCACTGAGCCTTTGTTCCCCCCCCCTCCGCCTGCTCAGTCGCTGAGCTGACACGCGGCGTTCTGTCGACGTGAAGACCAACCACCAAACAGTGCTTCTCCTGACGTAGCGCCATGCAGAGGACAAGCTGACTGTCACTCCTCCGCTTGTCTGTCCCTCCTCCCCTCACTGTGTCATCTTAAATCTGTTCATCTGTTAACAAAGCATCAGACAGCTTATTATGAAGGTGTGAAAAGCAGAGAAAATCACTCCACATTCCTGCATGGGGACACTGTGTCAAAAAGCCAGTTTCAGTAAAAGGATCTAAATAATTTTGCTAATCTTTTGTGTGTGTGTGTTTGTTTTTTTGTAATTTATTTTTGAAACTTCACTTTGTATTGTGGTGTTTCCACCTTTAATTTTATGGGAACATATATAAAAAGTGCATGCATTACACTGTAAAAAAATACATTTGATTTATTTCTTTATTTTTGTTTTACAGTCAAAATAAGAGAGAAAAAAAATATTTGTAAGAAAAAGTAGGCTAAAGACAATCCAATTTAGATTAGTATTTATAACATTTCTTTTGTTTATAGAAATGTATGGAATTGTATGATAAAATGACTTAAATTAAATGACTTATATTTAAACCATATAATAATTTTAGTCAAAAATTATTATTTCAGTATTTTACATGACATAAAAATTCTCCCACTCTATATTTTAAATATTATTACATGTATTATTGTTTTGTAATTAATTATACTTTTTTTATGCCAAAATTAGCTTATTTATATAAACTGTAAAATAAATATATTATACTATTTTATATAATTCAAATATTTATTTTAGATGTATTTTAGATATTTATAATTAAAATGAATAATTATTAAAATAAAATGTAAATTAATTTAAATAAAAAAAAATATATTTTTTTTTATCAGATGAAAGCCTTAAAACCACACGCTCTGTCATATATACATATATGCATGAATATAAATAAATATAGAAAATACTGCTAATAATAAAGGTGTTTTGTAGTGCAAATAAGACTTTGGAAAAAGGCATGTTTGCATGTGTCTGGGAAGAGCACCCTGGCCAGTTGTCTTCTGCATCCTTACTAAACGGCAACACAGGAGCTTAAGTTTCAACCTGCGTCGTGGCCCTGTGTGCTGGGCCCCTGCCAGGGTTCAGAGGTCACACTTGTGAGGCATGTGTGTGGAAGGGGGACTCAGTTTGGGGGCCCCAGCCTCCCACAATATGTCTGTCAGCATATCTCTTTGTTTTCTGCCCTCTTAACCGCTCAAGTCCCCACTCTGTATCCAAGGAAATTTTGC
Organism: Enteromius paludinosus; assembly: GCA_032361165.1. Lineage (NCBI taxonomy): Eukaryota > Metazoa > Chordata > Actinopteri > Cypriniformes > Cyprinidae > Enteromius > Enteromius paludinosus. The sequence continues at coordinate 14,033,112 of JAUMHQ010000070.1, forward strand.
CAGGGGAGATGAGCCCAGGTAACGGTACGAGAACCATGGGGTATGCGCGGATGCTTGGTTTGCCTTGATAAATGCGTGGTGTCCAAGGCATGCCTGATTATTTTGCTGCCGCTTTTCTTTCTTTTTTTTTTCTTCCCTAGGTCCTTTTGCCTTTGCTGCTCCTGAGGGACCCATGCATTCTGTGTACATGTGTGCGCGAGCTAGTGCGTGAGTGCATGTGTGAGTGCTTCCATATGTCTAGACAAGAGTGGAATCCCAGGGGCCCCACACGTTTAGACTCAGGATATTAAATGACCTAATGGCCATGTTATTTGTGTGGGATTCATTTAGAGAATCTGGCGAGGAGCATTAAATCATAATGAAGAGGGTATGAATTTTGATGGAAGGCGGAGGGCTGCTTTGGGAGCTTGTCCAGGTAAAGCTTCAGCTAAGGCGGCTGCATAAAACCCTCATTGAAAGCTCCAGGCTGTGACCTAAGCTCACAGACAAGTTTGAACAGCCAGATGTAGATACGACATGACCAGAGCTTGAGGTGCACTCTCAGACCTCTCTGAGAGTAAGAAAAATGATTAACACCTAAACAAGACAGGACAGACATCCTCACTCGCTCTGTTAAGAATCAAATCCCTTTAAGAGCCCCAAATAAAACGCTTTTCTGGTCTTGTATAAACTTGGATGAGTAGTATTGTTGTTGCGTTCGGATTTGGTGGTATGTGTGGGGACTGTAGCATCAGGTGATATCAGAAACATCATCTCAATGAAGTCGGAGCCTCATTAAGATAAGAGAGAGACTGCTTTTCAGACACTTTATGTAATGACTGCCTTTGATGTTCTGGGCAGGCTAGGACAACAGTCCGCCACTCAACTTCTGAAGAATTTAGTCATAAGTATGCTTACTTTTGCCCAGGATACATTTTCTTCTTTCGTGACACCAGTAGAAAGTGTTTTTGAGTTTTTATTTTGCTGGAAGCTTGTTGTATTTGACTTTTTTTCTTTCTTTCTTTTATTTTTATTTTTTTATAAACACACTAGCTTTTAAAGGTTTGTGGTCAATAAGATTTTTTTTTTTAAAATGAGTCTCTTATGCTCAATGAATCAGTATTTGTTTGTTTAAAATACAGTAAAATGGTAATACTGAACTTCCTGTTTGGTCGAACAATGGAGGACTGAGGGAAAGTTCAGGAAACCTGGTTTGGAAACAGTTAAGCAGTCATCAAATATTCAGTTTAGTGCTGCTGGTGGAACAGAAATTGCACACTGCAGCTTTAAGGCTATTAAAGGTAGTTTACAGGCCCCGAGATACCAATAATTATACATAAATATATAACACTTATGTTTAGCTCTTACATTGGGCCTATCAAAATCATCATTCCTGTATTATAAGACTTTTTAAGCTGTTCATCTAGGTTAAGCAGTAATGTGTTGCTCTGTTATGCGAGGCCTCTCCCTCACCCAACGTTCCTCAGCTAACAGGAACTCCCTTATTTCCTGAACTCCCCTCACCATTTTACTGCTGTGCTAAAGACACACACACACACACACACAGCTTCAGGTGTCACCTTATCCGGAGGCCAAAAATATGAACCTTTATGTCTGTTACCATCCATATGCTGACACAGACTAACATTGTGCTTGTAGACTAACTAGTAGAAGCATAAGCTTCCAGCAACAAGAAATGTATCAGTCAATATTGTATATGGAAATATACTGCCATAACACCATCCCAGCCAGTCAGTATATATTTGATATGGACAAGGTGTTCAGACCAGTCGGCAGGGTTTGGACATCGCCGTGTTGGATTTAAGCTTCCTAATTGATCCCTGAGTTAAGGTTGATGTTTCATTCATCAAATGAACAACCAGGTGATCGGTATCTGTTGAAAGCCCAAGGCAATGATTGAAGCTGCAGAGAGAACAGATTAGCGGTGTAACATGTTTCATGAGGTTGTGATCTGTTGATGTGCATGCTAGAGGTTCAGATGATAGCTGGGTAAAAAGACGGTGAGTAAGAGCAAGAGAGCAGAGCTCTGTGACACAGGGTTGTAGACCCCTGCTCAGGGTTGATTGACCCTCTGTGCTCTGGCCAGTAGATGTTGGATTCTCAGCTCGAGCTCTATTGATCCACATGAGCCCACTCCACTCACAGTGACACACATAAAAGGATATGGCGCTGTCAGGGAACATGCCGTATCTGTTCACAAGGATATGTGAATTTTTCCAGTTTTGTGTTTCTATAATCATTTTTTTCCTGTAAAATAATCGAATCACCTTTAAACGTGATAAATTAACTTTAAAGTTTTAAGTTTTTGTTATTTTGGAAAACAAATTTAGTTTTGTTTTTATAATTTTTTTCCTTTTGCGGTTTTCATCTGACATGCATGGATTTATTTTAATATGTATTTTCATATTTTCATAATGGATCGTTTTAAATTATAGCCTTTTTTTTAAATCACATTGTGAGCGATTTTAGTCTTTTAATATTGTGTATAAATAATGAATATAATAAGAGTGCAAAACAAATCTCCCAATATAAATGTTTTAGCTGCATCGTATTTGTGTGTCTGTTTGTGCTCACAAGTGTAAGTGTTTGCCTCTGCATGTGTGTGTGGTCGCACTTAAACAGAGTTGAGGGTGGGGAGAGAGGCAATAAGGGAAGAATGATTACCAGACAGGCCTCATGCTCGCTGCAGATATGCAGGCCTAGCAGTATTTTGCCTCTGCACAGTGTCAAGCATATTGATCAGCCTCTTGTAATAGAGAGAGGGCAGTGTGCAAAATCAATGTTCAATTTTTTCCCCCTCTCTCGCTCGCTCTTTTACTCTTTCTGTGTCAAACTACCTTTCTAACTTGCACTGAAGCTGATTCACATCTCTGACTGTTTACTCCGTCACACTTATGATGGCATAAGAGGGATTTGAATGTCATAATTGTTCCATTGTTTGACCTTTCTGCTTCAAAGACTTAAGCATGGAAAGAAAAACAATTTAATATGCATTTGTCCATTGATAATGTGCAGTCTGCGTGATGGCCTGGAAATTAGGTGTAAATGTTTCATATCTGGGGTTAGTTCACACAAAAATGAAAATCATGTCATCCTTTACTTATCCTTATGCTGCTTCAAACATTGATGGCTTACTTTCTTCTTTGGAACACGCAAGGTTATCATTTAAAAAAAATTTATTTTTGTACATACATTAAAATTCAATGGGGCCCAGTTTTGTTTGGACCGCAGTGTTCTTAAAACAACTTTCTTCCGCAGAAGAAAGTAAGTCGTGCATCTTTAGAACAGTAAATGATAACAGACTAGTCTTTTTGGTGGAACTATCCCTTTAACAAGGCTGTCCAGTTTAGTCCAGTACGAGGATAAAATCAAGCATCTTTCTCTGTTACGCAAGTGTTCCCATTTGTTCCCTTTTCCCCCTCTCGCTCAGCGTTTGATACAGATTATAAAAAAGATTAGGTCTGGCGTTACTGTCCCAGTCTGTCTACCATCAGAAAATAGAATTCATTTAGGTAATCCAGATGGTTTTCCTCAGTTTGTGTGTCTGGTATTTGGCCGGCTGTCAACAGCTTTTAGCAGCTCAGGGTGAGCTTTTGTGTATGCACAGAGTGCCGAGGACTTCGACAGAGCCACTGCTCAGGCGTTCCCCGGCATCATCGTCGACAATGAACAAACGCACACCTGCTGCTGATCAGTAGCTATTGTTTAACGTTAAAAAAAACCATCAGTTTTGCTCAACTTCGTTGTCTGTCATCTGATGCTACCAAGAGAATTGATTGATTTTATTTTTTTTTCTTCTGTAAACTAATTAATGCGGCTAAATGCACCTGTATATTATATTGTTTCTGAGGCTTGGCTGTCGATATCTATTTGGCTAGTTCATTGATTAGATTCACGAGAGAGCTTATTAGAGTGTTGCGGTCATGAAATAGTTGGTCTCGGGAACAAAACAACACAAGTTTTCTCCAACGAATGCAGCTTAATCTTTATTCACCTTTCTGTCATGTAGGCTTCATTTTTCACTCTCTAGATTTAGCCCCACGAGTCTTTGTTGCACTCATGTAAATGATCTGGCGTGGGCCGCCGTGTGACCTTATGGCAGTGCAGACCCCATGACATCAGTCAGCGCTGTTAGTCTCGAGGCTGCAGCATCTTAATGAGCGGTCGCTGTGGCAAACTTGGCTGGGCTTTGCCTCTCTCTGGTTTGGTTTGGACACCGGCCTGCGCTCCTCCAGAATGCACCCTGCCCCACTCGCAGCCCCACCACAGACGCATGCGATCCACCCAGTGGGATAATCTTTCCCCACTGTTGCAGGAGGACGACGCACGAGACCAGATCCCTCTGCGAGCAGATGCCCTATCTGGAACGCTTTGGGCACCAGCGGAGCAGGTTGGGGTAGGGCCGCCGGGTTGGGGCTGGCCGTGTTGGATGGGCGATGATGAATGGGCCTCACCTGGTGGTCTCTGTGAGGGCTGGCAGGCTGCGCTGTGGGGGTCTCCCACCAGCCTGTCCCAGGCAGCGTGTGGCAGGAGGCGGCAGCCAGGGCCACATTAATCAAACCCTCCACCTGCCTCTTTTTCTCTGTCTCCCTCGCTCTGTCTCCCTGCTCGTCTCTTTACACATTCTCCACCAGGCTCGTCGTGCAGAACAATGAGTCTTTGAACAGAGCCAGAGCAAGGCCAGTCTGTCTGACAGTGGCCATTTTACAGCTAAACCTTGGACTCCTTTTACATTAGTGTACTAGGTGTTTAATGCTATTACGGCAAGGCGAACGTTCCTCTCCCCTGTCAAGCCCGGGAGCATGTATAAAAGCTGAAATAGACTAAGGTTCCTTTAGCACTTAACATCGGTAGGCCTTTGCCCTGCTCTAAAGTCTTAACAGCTTTGGCTCTCTAATGCTAGAGTTAGTGACACCTCCTTTTGAGGTCACTGAACACATAATTGGGTACTTAGTGGGGCCCGGTGCTTGGCGTGAATTGCTTGAAGTTATTTTTCGAGACACTCTGTGGACATGACGATCCGGTGACTCGATCATTCCAGGGCTGAGCAATAAAGACACATGCGAAATAATATACATTTTAAACAGAAAATATATTTTACATTTTTTAATTTTATTTATTTATAATAAAATATATAATACAAAGTAAGATCTTACACTGAGGTCACATACTGTGTGTATTCTTATTTATTTTGTATTATACATTTTTCTGTTAACAAAATATGTAGAAAGTGACAGAGCAGCACTTGCCTATGGCCATTTGTTGTCTTAAATAACACAAAGAAAAAACCTTGCAGAACAACATTACAGCAGTAATTATTGAAGAATTCCAAAAGCCAACATGAAAAGCTCAATCGTTATGAAATAAAACATAAGCAGCAACCCTTCCTAAATGATTATTTACTGCATGTGAAATTGACCGTTGTTTCCCTTGTGATTTAAATTTTTTTTTTCTTTTCTGGGGGGGGATCAGATGAGCACTCGAGCCTCATTAAATATACATGCTGTGTATTGAGCTAAGCAAGCCAATTAGCCGGGTTTTCTGTCGATTGCTAATAACTGCTTGCCGTTTGCAATATCACCAGACTCCACCTCTCCTTTGCCCGTTTCAGGCTTTATTCCTTGCTACATACACACAGCAGCAAAATACAGTCCACAGTCAGTCCCCTTTTAGAGCGCTAAATACAGTTATGTTCCCACATTCTGTTCCCGAACTGCCTCAATCAACTGATTCAATCGGCTTCTGTAAACCGTTATAGGAACAGGACAATTTTAGAGTCGCACCTGTTAGTAAATGCAATTTTCAATCCCAGACACTGGCTGTGTGAAAGTAGCCTTTGTAATGTGATCACAAAATAATGTTTCCACTATTCCGTGGCTCCTAGCTACAGGGATTTCACATTCCTTCTTTCAAAAGGCAGCATCTCAAACAGACGTTGATCTCGAATGCAAGCTGCCTCGTTCTGCAGGTGGCAGACTGACTTCATTATCGCGCTCGTCTGTGTGCGCATGTTTTAGAGCAGGTTCGTAGATGAAGGCTGAGATGATACAAAGTGATCTGTGTAGAAGCAGCCTCCGCGCATCGCCGTCGACCGCGCGTGCGTGTCATCTCTATCGTGAGGGTTGCAACATGGCTTTCAGACATCAGTGGAGCAGCACTGACGCTTTGATGCTAAACTGCGTCATCAAAGCTGAATAAATAGTGTTTACAGATACATCCTCACTCGGATCAAACAGTCCCGTGTTAACCATGTACAATCAAACAGTGAGTGTCAGGCAGCGTTAGGTCGGGATGATGATATCATGGTGATGTTGCACTTTGTGTTTACTGCAGTCGTATTTCACTTCTCTAAATGAGGACAGTTTACAAAACGCAACTCTTTTTTTGAAGTAGTGCTTGCTGGCTAATCGTCTTATCTCCATGTAATTAAGGGCTAGAGTGGCCTTCCGTGCATTTCTATTTCAATCATGCCAGAGATACCGTGAGAAACAAACAGAGACGGGCCAAACGCGACTCAATTACTGCATGCTAGAGAAGATCTAAAAATGTCTATTACCGCACATTTAACGGATAAACTGTTGCTGCTAACTCATAAATCCTGGGGCTCATGCGCGACACAAATCTATTAGCACAATTGAACGCTTTTAGATTTTTAAAGGATAATTTTGAGATCTATCGTCGACGCCTCTCTTGTTGTGTGAGTTTAGACGTGTGGAAAACGTTTCCCCCATCTACACATTTGTCAAAATGCTTGATTTTGATTTGGGCCTGGAAAGCTGGCTTTCCTCTCAGGAAGTGTTGTTCCTCTCCTTTTTCTATAAACAGTGGAAAAGGGACTTGAAGAATATGTCCCAGACTCACTATTTCCACTGTAAACACTGTGCTGTTTCCATCCACAGCAGTGGCTTTCGTCTGGGTCTGCCCAAGGCCCTTTTCTGGGGAAGGATTTTCCAGGTAAGAACTTTGTTTGGATTTTATAGCAGCGTTGCTAACTGCTATCCCTACAAGGGTGTGGATGTTTATGCAGACTGTTGCGTAGAGTTAATTTGTCCTCTGTAGAGTTGGGTACAGAGAATCTGTTCTTAGTCAGAACAGGGTTTTTTTTTGTTTTAAGGACTACTGAATCATTTTTATGGCCTTTTGATTCATGAGTGAACCGATTCTTTTAAGTGAATCAGTTATAAGTCTTGGAATTGTTTTAGAATCATTCTACTTACTTCCAAATCAAGACTCAAACTAAACCAAGAACTGTGTTGTATGTTTGAAGATAAGAACGCAATGTTTGTATGGAAGGGCTTGGGTTTGATGCAGTTAACCAATAGAAAATTTGGATTATCGTCTTTATCATGGTTACACGCTCATGTGACGTTGCTGTGCTACATGGTCACAAAAACTTTTTGCGTGCACTTAAGAATTGTGGTTATTTTTGATTTTAAGCTCTTGAAATGCAATCAGCAGTGAAAAAAGAACATTTCACTCTGTCTGAGAGACTGTCAGAGATGCATGTGAATTATTTTGGCAGCTCAATATGCCTTAAATGGTTAAATACACATAACTGTATCTATCCAAGTATCCTCATAAACGCTGTAATTGAAGTAATCGTAACGGTATACTGGATTCGGGGAGCTCTTAAAGTGACAGCAGTCAAATATTCCTGCTCTCTGTGATTCATGTTAATAAAACAATAAAAAGGGGGAAAAACTCACTGCTCTAGACTAGATCACTTTTGTAAATGTAATAATAATAATAAAAAAAAAAAAAAAAAAAAAAATATATATATATATATATATATATTTAAATATATTTATATTGCACAGTGAAGAATATGCTGCTTTATGATTTTAGTTTTTTCTTATGTCTGTTCTAATGTACTTTTTGTTGTTGTTCTTTTGCTTGTAATTAGTTAATTCTTTTTGATATAATAGAAACAAAATCTAATAAAAAAACATACTGTATATCGCAAGCGTGAAATAAAAAAAACTTGTATCATGATATAAGAAAATATATAGGGTGAATATGTGTTTCCCAAAAAATATATATATTTTTAAATTCTTTTTTAAAATATGTGAAATTATGAAAATTTACACAATGTTGACTTTGGTCATATTAGTTTTTTGGCTTTTATGGCTTTTTTTAGGCTTTTATGGATAAATGAATTGGATAATTGTTTTTTTTTATTTTTTTATTTACAATATTTTACAATGTTTCAAAAAGTTACAGTATTTTCCCCTGACAGTAACTAAGGATTTTTAAAAATTTAAATAAAATCTTTTCATTTTATCTCTCGGTTGATGCAGTAGCAGAAGTGTACCGTCTTCCACCTTTGTTCCCTTCTCATTGACTTGATCTTCCACTCTCTCAGCAAGTAATTAAACCGTTGTGTTAAGAGAAGAAAAAGAATTCCCCGGTATCGTACACCAACTATCTGGCCGATAGTAGAGGTAAACCAGCGTTTGAAGCCGAGAGAGCCATTTTTATTGCATCGTATCAGCCGTGAAAGAGGTGCTAAGATGGACACTCTGTATCACCGCCGCGCCAAAAACTAATCTAAATGGAAAACACATTGTCTTCATTATTTTGCAAGTGCTGAAAGAACATTGTTGCCATAGTAACTGGCAGGGGAGGCCGAGGGCTGCTTCAGGGCCAGTGAATGGAGTACAGGAGAGCCCTCCCGAGCCGACTACAGAAATGGCCAGTTAGTGAGTGTAAAAGTGCTGCTCACTCATGTAATTAATTTCAAGGAGGATTGGCGTGCGGGGGGTGCTGGGATGCAAGGTAACAGATTTAACATGGATACTTAGGAGCCCTTCGCCGTGAGTCAAATGGCAGCCCCGGAGCCCGAGAGAGAGGGCAGTATGCGGGTGTGCGGTGGGGGTAGAAGAGGGAGTGTGTTTGATTAACAGCAGCGATGATGACATGCTGTTTTGCAAACATGCGGCTGAAATTGCTTGCATCCATAAAGCCGTGGCTGCCAGGCATAGCTTGAGTTTTTCTCTGGAGGATTTTTAACGAATGCCAAGAAAGCTGTTGTTTTCACGAGGTGGTACCAGACAGCACGCACACACACACTTATATACAGACCGAAAAAAAGGCTGAAGAGCTTTATTAAAAAAATCATATGAGGAAAAATAGCATCAGTTCATATCGCTAATGCCATGAAATCCAGACCAAATCCATCCTGTGCTCGTCTCATATTTTGAATACCAAAAGGATGTTCTTTTCAAGCTGTTGGCTGTAATTCTGGGAATCCAAATTATAAAGGTCTTGCCAAATGGGCGGGGCTTAGCGGTTTATTTTAGCATGAACATTTGTGTAAATCAGCTTGCTTGATTTAAAAGGCTTCGTGCGTCAAATATAAACCGTCTACTTGGTTCCAGGAGGTGTTGGTTAATGATCTCCCGGGCGGCTAATGAGAAAGAGCTAACCAAGGTGGGCCGGGTGTCAGGGACGGGGCTCTTCTCCAAGAGGGAGGACAGCGGCGTGACCGCTAATGGCCGCCGCGCTTGTGTGCGGAGGCTGTTTGTCATGGCAATTCATGTCAGGGTGTAATTGGTTTACCTGGGCGTGTGTGTTGTGAGGCTTGTCTGCATAGCTAAAAACAAATTACCCACCAGTGACCTTTCGGCTACACCAACCGCCTGGCCACACAGAGGCAATCGGGTGGGGAGGAAGTAGAGATGATGGGAGAGAGCGAGTCGGAAAGAGTATTTGAGTGCCATGATGGTGCTATTTCTTGGCTGCTGTTTGAGGGAGTGTGTTTGAACGAGGCATGCCTTTGGGGATATTTATTTGAGCCGGTTCACAGCAGGCAAGGTTTTAAAAGGAACAGCGTCCCTTGCAGACCCCGGCCGTCCCACGCTCTATTTGCCCGTGCCTAGATGAAGGCGACCGCTGGTTTTGAAAAGCAGCGCCTGTATCATGCAGCTTTGCTTGCACCACTTATCTGTCAAGAGCAGTAAAGGGGGGAGAAAGGGATGCCGTAATTCCCTACTTCCTGCATGAAGGATACAATATCCATTTTAGTGACAGCGTAGATGGGCCTCAATTTAAATCTTAATCCACGGGGGCTGAGTCGCAGTCGGCCGGATTGATTCTAGCCCGCTGCGTGTGCGACTGCGTGCTCCAGGCGACACTGCACAAGTTGATTTTCTTTGTGAACGTCTGACACTTTGCCGCCACCCTCTGCGTGCTCGTTTCTGTCTTTGCTGGCATGTACGGATGACAAAAGCGTTCTGCTCCCGTTTTGTTCATGCATCTCTTCCTTGCCAGAAGACACTTCCACATGAAGACTGGAGATTAATTCCTTAATTGAACAAATGCAGACCTGTTGTTGGAATCTAATTTAATTTTTCATGTAGTGCATGCAGTCCAATGCAGTGTTAAGCAGAATTTTCAACAGTTCTCAAAAAACATGTTTTTCATGGTGCATTGTAATTAATCTCGATTGGGTTTTATTTGACTAGGTTAATTGGCATAAATTTTTTTTTTATATATCGTTATTATTTTGTATCTTTGCTTTTATTATTATTAATTATTGTTATGTTGTAGAGTCAGCCACTGCTTACGCAGACAGGGCTTGACCAGAAGATCATGTGCTAATTGTGAGTTAGATGTCAATCAATTTCAGATTGATCCCTTTGGCTGTGCAATCCCAGTGCTTTCTAAGCAGTAAAAGCTCTTTTCTAACCAGCTGTACTCAGTTCTCTAGCCCCCGGACATAGTGCACTTGTAAACTGGTGTAGTAGCAGCTATGAGCTATAAGCGCCGTGCCATTGATCAGGTTGTTTAATTAGTGAGTGAGATAATTAAAACTGTATTTTCAGTCAGCTGGGTTCATCACCATATTTTTTTTAAACCAACCGATACCAAGCAGCAGAGTTACACCCTATTGACAAGTTCTATTCCTGGAGACTTTTTTTGTGCCTCTAATAGATTCTTTTCATTTAATTGGAGTTTCACACTAATTAGATTTGTCTTATAAAACAGAAGCAAACTCTGGCACAGCAGGAGCCGCCGAGCAGGAGGTCGGATGTTGGAGATTTGTTGAGAAATGTTAGTCTCACTTGTGAACAGTATATAAGCGCGTGGCTGTTTAAATCACTGATTTTCTCATCTGTGATCTTGCTGTATAAATCAGGGCAACGTCTTCAACATAATGCACTTTTTTTGTCATCAGTTTTCATTTGGATGCAAATGTACTTTTTTTGGAAAGAAAGAGAGACAACGTTTCTGCATGCATGAAATATAAGTGAGACAAGTAAAATGATTTTCTGGGTCTGTAGGTATTGACTTTAGACATTAAAAAAGCACTAATACCTAGAGCATTTGTTGAAATATGTATTATTTTTGGATCTTCTGACATAGGGGAAAGAGCTTCTGTCTTTCAGTCTTTGAGAGAGAGTCCAGAGCACAGCGGTAGACTACAGATGCTGATGTTTCAGCACTTTTAGAGCAGGCCTGAAACAGAAGGCCATGGAATTTCTCAGCTTACCTATTCAGCAGTAAGAGCCCTGAGGTGTCCACCAACAGCAAAGCTGGTCTGCTGCCTGCAGGATTCGGTTTACACTGGCCTGTCAGCTCTACACCTCACTCATGGTCCACAAACCCAATGTTTTATTCTGCTGAGCTCACAGACAGAGCCTGAGATCTTATCCACCAGCTTGGAATACAGCCATTCACTTTTACCAACGGTGCAGGAACGTAAATTACAAACTTTTTTTTCTTGTTCTAAAAAGCCTGGCCTGGAATTCCTCCTCTATGCTGTTACCCTAAATTAGAAATCTCAGGATTTATGCATCCTTATGAAAGGTCGCATTTTCATATAATAAATTGGTGTAGTAAACTTCCAGCATTTGCCATGTTACTGCCCAGTCTTGACCAAGTCTCTCTTTTTAAAAAAAACAAAATTGATATGTAAATGTATGAAATCCTTGTAACTTTCACATGACAAGCATTCATCTCATGCAGGCTCTGCTCCTGAATCCATTTGAACGAGTCTTTTATGCTCTGAGAGATGCTCAGTAGCTTCCTTGCCTTGATGTGCATTAGGGTCTATTTTTAGATGGGAACAGTACATAAGATTCACAATCATGTGTCTCACTGTGACCTGATTTTTGAAGACTTACTGACCATCCATTCATAACCACAGCCTGGAGTAATGAGGATATACAAAAACCGATGTATTTTTTTGTTTTATTATAAAGGTCTATATGAAGAGTTCATGTGCAAAACCAGAAACAAAATGATGTTTTTTTTTCATTCCAATTAATCTCAATAAAACTGTAGTGGGGTTATTTTCATTAGGTTTACAATTATAATCACATTTTTAAGAATTATTTTAATTACATCATAAAAAGCACCAAAACCCCATGAATTAGTTTGGGGTCACAAGTTTTAAGTCTCTTATGCTCCCTAAGGCTGCATTTATTTGAACAAAAACACCTGGATCGTGAATGATTCACGCATTTCAGTGCGTTTCCCTTCAGAACCAAACGTAACGTTACTCCTCTGCGTCTTCAGTCACTCAGATGTCGGGGGTAAATGACTACATTAATACATTCAACAACAAAACACCTCAATCTCTTAGGAGTCTTGCTTGTCTCTGCGTTCTCATATAATTCTCATATAATTCGAAAGGAAGTGAAGGAACGCAACAGGAGCAGCCCCCAGCAGCGGGGGACTTGAGTTGCTTTACTGCTCCTGCCACTCTAACCCACTGTGAGGTGAAAACACTTCCTGGTTTATTTACACAAGGCTGTCCAGGCCTGGCAGTTGGCGATTTCTGACAAATGAGAGAATCTCAGGATGAGCCAGAGGAGGGTGAGAGAAGATTGTTAGGAATGCTGGACATGCTTTTGCTCAACCTCACAAAGGCGCACACACACCGACCGCCATGCTTGGCAATCCTGGGCAGCGTGTTGATAAGAGCAAAGGGTTAAATCGTGATTTACGCACAAAGTGATTTGTTGCCGTCTCAGGTTGGACCGGCTGAGCGCCACACAGACCCAGGGAGCTCTTATCTTAGATAGCTGGAGTTTTTCTCAGCTCTTGGCTTGCCCCGCACAGTGAATCAGAGCTGAAGTGAGCAGATGCTGAAGAATGAGCGCAGAAGGGAGAGTGAGTTCGCCCTAGAAATACCGCTTTTGTCCCCCCCCAATGTATTCATGGCATGATGGGATTGTCCTGGGGTATCTGGTGACACATACCTGCCATTGTAGAGACCCCTGGCACTGTACTGCTGTTCAATATTTATAGACGCCAAACGCTAGTTAAACAGCTGCGGACAATTTCAAAACTGGCTGCCCATTTTGGGAAGTGCACCAGCCGCAGGGATAGTTGCCTGTGTAAAAGAGTTAATTTTCTAAATCACTCTCTTTATATTGGGTAATTAATTGATTTTAAAGAGTAGTGTCGTACTTGTTTCCATGCAGTGAAGTTCAGGGTGTCTAAACGGCCAATGAGGAGAAAAATATTACCACAGTGATGCACAATAAATCGAATCCAAACTGACCCCAGATTAGTAGAAAAAGGTTATTATGTGTTGGCATCATGCGGTGAGCTGATGAAAAATGGCTGTCACATCCCCAGTCTGGCGTCAGCAGCTCCCTTGTGAGAACTTCCCCTCAGGTGAGAAATTAAAGTGGATATTATCTGTGCAGCGGCCCAGCAGCAGATCAGTATGAGGCCAGGATCCATTTTGCTCCCTGCACACAGGAAACGCTGGGTTGACATTATTTTCAGGGTGGCCATACTCGCCCTCTGTTAGTGATGTGCTTTTCATTCACCTACTCAAGAGCAAGGTCAAACCGACTGAGGTCGTTCCGCTTCTACAGAGGTGTAAAGGAATTGTGAAGAATCACCGTGTCGAATGGTTTCAGATGTGAGCATTCATGTGGTTGCTGAACTGTTATTATTTTGTAATGGTAATATATATAAGAAGGTGATATAAATACTTTTGATTGCAGACGGTTCCATATTCATGTTGTTTATGATATTTTTCAGGTCAGTTAGGTACCCAGGAAATTTGGGTAACAATGTTAATATTAAAATATTTAAATTTTAAATAAATTGTGTGCAATTTTTTACGTTATATATATATATTTATATATACATATACATTATATATATATATATATATATATGCTATTATATTATTATTAATAACACATTAATAAGTACAATTATTATTTTATAAATATAACAAAAAATAGCATATGTAGTAATTATAGATTTTGATTTATTTTTATGTATTGTTTATTTGGTTTATGTTATTATACTATATTTAGAGTATATTGATATTATTATTTATGTGGATTTTACATGGCTTTTTTAATGCATTTTCACATCTTTTGGTAGACAATATATTGCTATTATTGATTATTCACATGAACATTGCAGAAAATAGTTATAAATATAAACATATATAGCAAAAAGCAAAAAATAGAAATACCTTCGCAAACATTTAATCTAAATATCTAGATATCTAAAGCAGCCCTGTATCAGCCATAAATGCAAAACATTTTGAAAGTTTAAGTAAATATTTAAGGTGACTAACTAATATTTTGGAAATTAAAATTAGTTGTTTGTGAATAATTTATTATACTTTAAGTTGGTTTGCATTGGCTATTATAACAAATTTAATGGCTGACCACTAATTAAAATAGTCTGTTAGTTGAGGGGAGTTTGTGGAGGGGGTGGTCTGTCTGTACATGTGCCCTCCCCTCTCCCATCAGCTCACAGATGGGTCACACCAACCTTCTGTTCCAGCAGGGATCCCAACAGATCCGAGCTCCCAACAAATAATGAGAGACAGGTAGAAAAAGAGGAACAGAACGAGTAAATTAAAAAGAGCGGGAAGGATGGGGACTGTGTTATGGTGGAGGATGAGGTGAGCAGAGAGGTGAAGGGACAGAAAAGCAGACTCGTGTCAGTAGCTAAGTGCCTTGTGACCAGAATGAAACAGAAAGCCTCAGGCAGATGTAAAGAGTAAAGAAGAAAAGGAGGGGGTGGCAGAAAGGGAGGGGGCAAAGCGGAAAGGGGGAGTCGGTTTGAGAGTAAGAGGAAGGTAGAGTGAGTGAAAGAAATAAATAGAGAGCATGAGAGGAAGAGAAAGGGAGGGCCACGGCGGGGGAAGATGGTGAGCCGGTGCCGCCATGTTGATTGGCTTGTATGAAAACACATGACTGCAGTGGGAGCCTCTTGCTCAGGGTGAGTGGCTCTGCTTCAGACCAAACCACATTAGATGAAATGAATCCATTCCCCAGCCTGTTAAAGGAGCGCGCAGCCTGGGTTCCGGTGAGGGAGGAGGGGCGGATTGAGTGGCAGGAGAGAATGGGGGAGAAAGAGAGGGAAAAAAAGAAGAGATGGGGGCAGGAGGAGGCCAGCACACACACATATGGTGCTAGAGAGACTGCTCAGGAGATTACGGCACATTTTAGGTCAGGACAATAGAGAGCAGTGGAGAGCCTTTACGCTGCCTTTCTGGACTCACATAACAAACGCTGCCTTGTCCTGTCTGCAGGGGCCACTGTCCAGCTCACTGCTCCTCGCCCCACACACACACAGAACACCAACAATATAGTTATGGGCTTGATTTTCTTGTACTGTTTGCATGTTTCTCGCCGTTTTTAGGATTTATACAAGGTTTAGGAGTGAGATGAAAACGTATTCATTCCTCGATATACAGTGGCTCTATATTTTTCTTTTAAAGGCAGACATCATAAGTAAGCTTTTCGTGCAAAGCAGTTCACCAAAACGTTGTACTACTGTTTCGTTAATAGTTACAAGAACTTCATCATTTGTTTTTCCTTTTTTAAATTCAGCAATATTACATTAGATTATTTGATCGTTGATAATACATTGACATCGGACATTTTTTGTAACATTTCATAATTTTCTATTAAACAAAAAACTTAATAATACAAAGTGTTTCTTTAGCAGAAAACCACCAGCATATTAGAATGGTTTCAGGAGGATCACTGAAGCCTGGAGTAATGTCTGCTAAATACATTTTCAAATGGAAAACAGTTACTTTAAACTGTAACAAATATTTTGTATTATTAATAATAAATATTATTATTAATTCATAATTTTCTATTTATTATTTTTTTATTCAATTAAGTTTTAACAAATTATTTCTGGTCAAATAAATGCAGCCTTAGTGAGCTTAAGAAACATTTTTAAAAAGCATTTAAAAATCTTACCAACCCCAAACTTTTGATCGATAGTATCAAAATATAGCATCGATATGTCCAAATACTTTTTGGGACCATAATAGGTGATTAATGGGTAGTTGGTGGCGATCGATCCGAGAAGACAGTGGAATGTGGCACCAAACTGGGTGCACTTGTATGTAGACCCTTGCCTCTTTGCAACTCAGCTGTGACCGTTACACCAACAGGTGCTGAGACACTTCCCTGTGCCTGATCTTTAGTGTGACTGTGCTCTGATCAGTCAAGCTGAAAGTGAGTCCCATACGTTCCACCCACAGACCGCCCACAGTCCATGCACTGACCGTCTGAGGCACTTTGTGTACGAGACCTGGCTGAGATGGCCATTTCCGATATGACTGGCTGGTGCCACGTAACATTCATGAAGTCAAGAGTGCAGCAGCCCACCTGGAAATGAGCACAAGTTTTATGAACTTGTGTTTAGATTTGAGAACTAATAACTAGATCATTTTGAAGGTAAAGCATGTAAGCAGGAGTGTGTAGTCTGTATTTGTTGTCAAGTTGGTTATCAGCATTCTTTAGAATATGTTCTGAAAACACAAAGGTAAATTGTGAAAATTTACACAATTGGTCTCTTTAATCACTTCAAGCTCGGTTCTGATTGGTCTTTTGACCTGTCAGTCAAGACAGATCTTTCCTGAGTAAGTGGGCAGCTCTTGGCTAGACTGAGATTGAAAAGATTTAATGCTGATTGAGTTGCGAAACCATTGTCCCGTGTTAAAGTGGCGAATGAGAAGTTTACACCTCATGAACGATGCGAGTTGCTTTGTAAAGATCTCACGGTCGGATCTGAGCATGAGCTGTAATTATGATCGGTCTTTTAAGCTTGGTCTTTTTCTTGAATTGTGTTCTAGGCTGGTATCAGTCTCTCAATCCCTGTCCTTAACCCAAGAGCGGCTGATGGTATTTATAGTGAGCTGCCTTTGAAAAGGGAGTCAAGCGTGAGTGGAAATGCAGAGCTCACTCATGCAGTGTGTGTCTGATTATGAAGAGATAATTCTCCCTCCTAAAACTAAGTTCTCTCTTTCTCTCCATCTCTCTCAGCCCTCTGTCTGACCCCACCTTTCATAAGATTAAACGACTTTCCAGTGTTTTTTTTAGACTTCACTTCTTTGTTTTTGTTCTGACAATATGAATTATATCTAGTCTTGATCATCTGATGATTTACCTACTGTTTTTTTTTAAGGCTTAGTTTCTGTGTCCTGCTGATATATGCACACATATACAATTATATTTAATGATTTATTCAGCTAATAAGAAACATAATTGGTATTTAATCTTATAATTACATAAGGAAAATGATTTTGAGATAGATGGGTCCAGGAGCAGATAAATACTATGAAACTCTTCCAGCATGTCCAAGTTTCTGACTGTAAACTTGCTGTTTGGAATGACTCCATGGCCGGCTTCTGCTTCTCTTTGAATAATGAGAACAAGAGTTTGTTTTCATTGAGGTAGTTGGTGTGTTATATAACTGGTGTTTTTCCAGCCTTCATTGCCTGAGGGGTGAGAGAGTGACAGAGAGAGAGATGCGTGATCAAGCTGTGTGGAGTTTTGGACTCTGCTTTACGGCTCTTTGACGTCATGGATCAGGATGTTCAGCTGCTGCTGTAAAGATGTTTTCATGTCATCATCGCCCTCTTGAAGCCCGTAGCTTAGAGTTTGCACACCAAACAAAAGCCGTCTCATGAGAAAGAAGAGGAGGAGGAGGAGAGTGAGAGCAGTCTAACCAACCCCCCCACTCTCGTGCTCTCACTGCTGGTAGCTGGAGGTGAGAGTGACAGCGGGGTAAGGAGGGAAATAGTTAATCAATAGCCACAAGGTCAGACAGGCGAGCCTCTGGTTTGAGCGGTCCCTGTTAGTGGGTTGGAGCAGAGGATTTGTAGCGCTTGTAAAGGCTTAAAGGAACACTCAGCAGTTATTTGTGGTGGTGCTGATGGTCAGGGTGGCAGGACTGCAGTGTGTGAGAGAGAGAGACACCTGCTGGCCTTTGACTGTCACTGCAACCACACCGACCCAAATACTGTCTGAGCGGTTTTGCCAAATTAGCATTACATTTAGTCATAGGTAGATACATATATCAGCGATTTCCACTGCATAAAAACATCTGCTCACTTGTTTTCTATGCCCTTGCCTTCTCTAGTGCTGGGCTTTATAGTGTAAAAAAGGTATTTATCCACATTTAGCTGTTTTTCAGTGTATGTGTATAAAATGAATAGAGAAACTAATTTAAATCTGCATTGTTGAGGATATTTTACAAACAGTTAAGCACAAGCACACTCAAAAGAAAAGTTTGTTGGATATTTTTGGCCAAATTGGGAGCAAGTTGTGCATTAGACTTCGAGGTTGTGAGTTCAGCACACTTCCATAATGCAGGTACCAGGCCTATCATCCGTGACTTACATGCTTAAACATTTCAGGCTTAAGAAGGCACTCTAATACCTGTCCCGACATCACTTCCTGAAATGCACTGTCTGCTTTAACATATATAGGGCACAATCTAACCCTCCTGAGAGCCAGGGACGCTCCCCGTCCTGTCACGCACACAGCTAAAGTATCTGAATAGAGCTTTATCAGGCTGCTGCAGTGGGTGGTGGGGGAATTTCGCTGTATGTCTGGGTTTTTTTTTTTTTTTTTTTCCCACATTTGTGCCTTGGAATTTTAAGAGTGATGGTGAAGTGGCCAGATGAAAGATGAAATCCCGATGCTCCCGTTCCTCACCAATTAATCCTTCCGCATGTCGGCACAGTGAGTTACAGCGCTGGCCACGGGGCCTCGTGTTTATTTGCCAGCAAATGCTACTGTAAATCAGCCTGCAGCGGCTAAATTGATAACCTTGAATGTAAGGCCTGATACCTTTAGCAGCGTGTAATAGACACACTAATGGGGTTCAGGCATTTGCAGAGGTCTGATCGGAGTGTAATTGGTCACAGTTGTTCCGTTTGCTCTGCTCCATCCTTAGCGACTTTATTTTGCTCACATTTTTCTGAAGATCACAGTTGTGCTTGTAAGAAACCAAAAAGAGTGTCGAAGTTACACCAGAGCGACTTTGTCAACATGAAAGATGGATGGGACGGCTCCTCCTCACCCACTACTGAAATGTCATCTGAGCGCTCAGTGTCTTTCAGGGCCTTGTTGAGCGTGTGAGGAGATCACAGATTTGCGCTGAAGTGCTCTCTCGTTTTTCTCTTAGCCTGACACACTCCTCTCTTTGTCTGTCCATTTTTCAGAGAGAAGAACTTTAATGGCTTCCAGGTAGAAAGAAAGAGGCAGCAGTCAAGATGAACTCGATTCCTTCGATGGACAGGCACATACAGCAGACCAATGACAGGCTGCTGTGCATCAAACAGGTGAGGAGAAAAGAACCACAGTGACACAATGTCTGTCTGTCTGTCTGTTCGCTGTTCCAGGGTCTCCCACTGCCTCTCTGATGTCAATCTGTAGTTTTCCATTAGCTTGGCTCATATCAGGTTGCCGAATATGGTTGGAGTCTGAACCCTGTTGTCCTCCTTGGCTGTTTTCCAAGCATCCTCTATCAGCTGGCGCTTGTTTTTGTGTTCACAAACACAGGGGCACAACTTGACAGTTTAAATGCGGACATGCCACAGGCTTCTTTTACTTTTAAATTGAGCTAATTATGCTACTGTTAAAAAATGTAGCTGCCATAAGATTTTTTTTTTTAAAGAAATAAATACTTTAAAGTGCCCATATTATGCCATTTTAAAGGTGGCTAATATTGCTTCATAACTCTCTTAAAACAGGTTTACTCGTATGCAAGGTCAAAAAACACTTTAAAAAATAGATTTAATTTTACCCCATTTCTAAATGATTCGTAAACGACTCATGTGAAGCAGTGTGAAGAATCAGTCAGTCTAAACCCCTCCTTCCCGTGAGCCCTCACTGCTGTGATTGGTCAGATGGTGCAGTCCTTTATGATTGGTCTATTTCTACAGTGGTTCACAGAGCTTGTACCAAAACTACACTTTCTGACATTACTAGAGGTGCTTTCTGAGAGAACACGTCAACTAGTTAGCAGGGACTACCGTGGAAAGTGCTCGCAATTTGCTTTTGCAAGCGAATCGGGCACACTTCTACGTTGTGAACTTCATAGTTGTGTAATGCATAACACTGCGTTAAATATCGTTTATCATTACTTAGACTAATGAGACGGACAGGTAGTCAAGCTGCATTAATCACAATGTTTAGACTAACGTTACATTAGGCCCACAGCTGAACAACAGAACTACAGAAACGTAAGTTAGCCGGTTACCAAGACATGTGCAGGGTTGTTACACAACATAACGTACACAAATACGTCTTTTGAACAATCGCTAGAAAATACAGTCATCATTTATTAATCTTACTTACAGGTAGAAGTTCAGAGGAGCAAGCCGGTCCAAATAAACTGGGCTCTGATCCATCTTTTAAGAGCAAGCATTTGGTGAATATCACGTTGTACTCCCAAGATTGGAAAAGCAGTCATCAGTAAAATGAGGCGAACACAACAAGAGACTGTACTGCTGAGGTGGTATTGAAAAAATGAATGTTAATCACTCATTCTTTGTAGATTCATCTTTCAGAAGGGCATATAAAACAAATTAACTCTCACTGGATACAGCATCGTCTTCACATAATGTAATCCATGTGAAAATTGTACTGTTTGTGGGCGGGCAGTTGTTCTCGATGTAGAAGGTGGGCGGACATTATGCAAATATGATACTTTGTGACGTGTGGCCGTAACAGAAAAAGATTGCAATTGCTGACGACTAACTTTATTTATTGCACTGTCACAACTTTGCAGATTTGCTACTTGACACACTGCATGAACGATCATGTTTGAAAAGGCATAATAATAAGTTGATCATCGGTGTGAAAGTAAAATGCATTTATAATGTTACAAAGCATTTGCTATAGTTATAATAATGATAATGCCAATAGTAATACATAATAATAATTATGTTATCCATGTTGAATAATACCAATGAGTCAGCATTAGAATGATTTCTGAAGGGGTCATGTGACACTATTTATGGCTGCTAAAAGTTCAGCTTTGTCTCAGTAGTAAGATTTTGAAATATATAAAAAAATATATATATTATATTAAATTGTAATGATATTTAAACATATAATTTTTACTGTATTTAAATAAATAAAAGCAGCCTTGGTCACATTTATTTTAAAAACATTAAAAAGTCTTAAATGTTAAACATAACACCATACCTAAATTAAAATGTTTCACATTTTATCGGGTCTCTCAGGTTAAACCCTAAACCGTAGCAGTGGGTATTAGTGCATTTGAAGCATATATTTGACTGATTTAAGAGCACTTCAGTTTATGAAAAATAATTAAAATGTCCACATGTTTTAATATATCAAAGAGGACATTTGACAAAGTAAAAAAAAAGGCATTCACTACTATAGCCAGACACAAGTAGGTATGACCCAAGGCTATGTCTTGTGATTCTAGACTTGGATAATTGTAGTGTGCTGTGTAGGTGTGACTTTTTGTATGTCTCGACAGATTTATGGAAATATTTGACATGCCAACTTGTATATTACAGACAGTTCAGCATTTTTCATGTCCACACAGATTTCCGTTAGGCTTTGTTGTCTCTGCATCAATTAGGCAAGTCTTAGCGCTAATAAGATCATGTCTACAGCATGTAACAATCCATTGAATTTCTGAGCCTATTTAATTGGTTACAAATGACGTTATCTCAGTTTTGCATAGCAGATTGAGTCTGATTAAAGCTAAAGATAAAACGCAATCGATTGCTGCTCGTTAAACATATTGATATGACATATTTAGCTGCAAGGACTTTTGTCCCAGGGAGCTCAGTTTAAGCGGAGAAGTGTACTTTATGATTTTATGTCCACAAAATCTTTTAGTCAGGGATTTTTGCAGCAACAGTAATAGTGTTCAGCACAGTAGTGCATTTAAAACATAAATATGTAAATGACCTCTAGTTTACATGGAAATGCCGATACCGTGACAATTTCTATGCGTTCTCTTGACATCAATATGTCAGAATCCTGATACTCTTTCAATCTAATAAGGGTGTTTCCTTTCCTCTCTGCCCCATTTCCCTCTTTTCATCATTCTGTCATCCTGTCACTCAATCATACGCCTGGCTGTCATTCAATCTATTCTTCCCTCAACTTTACTCAGCTGGTTATAATGACAGTAGTGTAAAACATTATGTCCAGTCTCATGACTAACACCCACATACAGCCATCAGCATGTTGTGATTGTAATGTCGAGCAAACGGACCATTTTCTCTCTTGACTTCTTTGGCTTTTTTTTCTATCCTCATATCGCCAGACTCTCGCACTGCCATCTGACTTTCATTTACTGAGCCCTTCCTACAGAATTCCTCTGTTTTCCCATCGCGGGCTTCCTCACCAGCAGTTAAAGCCCGCACGCTGAGCAGTCGGCAGCCAATAGCTGTCAATCACACAAAATGATATCCTCTTCAGTCTGAGAGGAGCAGACTGACATCACAATCAACTCGAGTCCAGGCTTTGAACCGAATCACACGCTCACCTAGATCCATTTTCCTTACTAATTTTTGGTGTTAATTTTAACTGTATATTATGTATTTATATATATTCTCAGGTCATTAAGTAATATTGTGGCATCTTAGTGTGCTTGTTTTCTTTTCCCTATTTGTTGAGCTTCAATATAATCTGCGAACTAAAAATAAAACCCTTATCATTCACAGTGTTTACCTTTGAATGCATGATAAACGTTCGGATGATCAGTTCTCAGTTCACAATTCTCTCGGCTCATTCTCCAACAAGAACATGAGGAGGAATTTAATGATTAGAAATAATAAGTGAAACATGGCACAGCGACTCAGTTTAATTAGACAGTCTTCTTTTCTTTTTTCTTCTTAATTTCTCATTCACATGGAACATGAATACAAATTTGCAGGAGAATATTCTAAAACTGGAGGAGGCAGTTATTCATGGTTCATGTCCCGTGTAGGACTGATGAAATGAGCTCGTGTTCAGGGACTTCCTATGACAGATTTCCTGATGAGAGAAACTGCTCTTAAGATTTCAAGATCCTGAACTCCTTTTTTTATTGCCTTTTGTGTAGTATTAAATAATTAGAAAATTCCTTCCCAGAAAATTTCCAAAATGTTTTATTTTAATTTAGTTATTCAAATTGTCACTTGAGTCATATTCTGTTATGTTTATTATTATTTTATCAAGAAAATATTTTATGTTATGTTATTTATGTTAATATATTAGTGCTGCCAAACAGTTACTTGCATTCAAAATACATTTTTGTTTACATAATAAACGTGTGGACTGTCTATTTATATGTATATGTAAATACACATATGCATGTGTATATATATTTTTACAATGTTTGTATTAAATATATTATTATTTATTAACAAAACGAATATACATATAGGCATGTAAAAACATGTAAATATTTTTCAAATATATATACATGCGCGTATATATTTATATATACAGTACATAATAAATATATAAAGCACGTGCACATGTATTTTGTTAACAAAAACTTTCATTTTGGACGTTTAATTGCAATTAATCATTTGACAGCAATAGAATATATTATAAATATGCATTAGTATGCATAAAATGGGCCTAGAAATCTACATAAGAAAATACTCATATACTGTGTTATTATGGTTCTGACACACTTCACAAACATCACACTGATTCATATTTGCAGTTTATTTCCTAAAATGGATTGGGAGGACAGCAAGAAAAAAAAAAGAACAAGCAAAATCTTATTTTTCTTTATATGATGACTGTAATGCAGTGATATTGTATAATAGATGATCAGAAGGGTAGTTATCCAGGCCCGGTCAAGCAACATGACTTTAATGCCTCGGTAGTGACTGATCATAACACACAGAGCTGCCCTGAGGTGGCGAGGTCCTGTTTGGACACCACATGCTTAGCAGGGGAAAGGTGAAGTGCTGAGATTTGGCTGCTGTTGTGTTAACACCTGTGTTGAGATCCTGCCAAAAACCCTTCACTGCTGACACACGGCTCAGAGTGGCCACAATCACAACAGCGTGCTTTCCATCCCCTCCTCTCTTTCCTGATAATCGTGCGGTTGGAGCCAGACACCAGAATGTCCACTTAAACAAAGAATCGCCTCCCTCAAAATGGAGATTCTTTTCCACCAGCTTTTTTTGCGGCGAGATGGGGAACATTTTCTACCCGCATATCCCTTATGCTGTGCAGGATTTACTCAGCGGGGTTCTGCGGCAGTAGACATTGGCTCTTTGTCAGATGAGCTCTTTGTCAACACACACACACCAAATTCGCTCATTCAAATGGCGACCTCTGCCGCCCTCGGAAGACAATGCTGCTTCCTCGCTGCGAGCTGGGAAAGAGGAGGTGTCCGTCGGAGTATAATGGCTTCGAAGTGCGCAGTCTCCTCCACGGAGCGGCCAAACTGCGCTGGAGCATTAAACGTGCAAAGGCTCTGAAGAAGGTGTGCAGATTGCTCATTTGTTTACATTTCTTGTCATGTCTTGTGCACCACCGGTTGCAGGAGAGTTGGTGGGGGGGGGGCAGTCCTGAGGGGAGGATAAACAACCTCGGTGCTCAATAAATAAAAAAAATTGTAGGGAAAAGAGAATAAGCCTCTTTTCATTCAATTCTGTTACAAAGCCCCCCCTCTTGTGCTCGCATTATTGGCCAGCCCTGCTTGACTATTGCTTTCAGAGGTGCAGATCTATTACATCTTAGTGGACAAAAGATGATGAAGAGTCTGGATTAGGACGCACTGCAGTGTGTGAGGAGGCCTTGAAGCACACTGAGCTCATTGTCAGGAGGGTGGATCTGTCCCAGAATGCACAGCTGCGTTCGGACCAGGAGGCCTTGGGTTACCGGCTGGGTTCTTACAGGGCTGTACAGATGCACCGAGTCAAAGGGCAGGAGGAGTTTGAGCACTTGGCTGATTCAAAACCATATCCACTTTAAGATCTAAATACCACCCCTTGTCGAATACTGGTTGTCGATATGGCAAAGTCTTCAAGGAATATACTATGTAGTATTCAGAACATAGCAGAATCAGTTGAATTTTTCTTTTTTTTATGTATTCATGAAATATTTTTCAGCAGCTTTTCAAGTCAAAGGAAATATTCTAGAACAGAACAAAGTCTTAATTACGTACTTTTTTCCACATAAATTAATTTTGACGTTATGTACAAAAATTATGTACATAAAAACACAAGTTTTCTAGTTTTAAATTGCAGTTTTAGTATGAATATAATAATAATAATAGTAATTATAGCTGTTAAATGTTATGATATATTATATTTATATATATATATATATATAGTTCTGTATTTTCCTGTATGACTTTCTCCTGTGAAACATAAATATTTATAAATCATTTATATTTATAAATCACTATTTTGTCTAATACTTATATTATGCCTATCTTGAATTTATGGATGTTAAATTTTAGTATTATGATTGTTATGTGATATTTTTGTGATGATAATGTCATGTTGAAGATTAATGGTTATGTTTTCACAACAGTGTTGGCTATTGAATATTTTCAGGGTTTATTTTATTGCTAAAAATGAAGTGTTTGAAAATTGCTTTCCCTCTAGATTTTAATGTTGTAATATTTGTGATTTCTTCTGTTCGAACAGCACTTACAGAATCCGGCCAATTTCCAGACGGCAGCCACAGAGCTACTGGACTGGTGTGGAGACCCACGAGCCTTCCAGCGGCCATTTGAGCAAAGCCTTATGGGATGCTTGACGGTAAGACAGCAGCTGCTCAAGTCTTGTCCTCATGTCAGGGGCCAGTGACGAAGGTTAAAGCAACAGTCACGCTTCACGTGTCCCTCTGCCCACCCACTGATCTCGCTCTGTCCCTGTTTCTTTTCTTCACTCCTGTGACCTCTGCCTGAGACTAATGTGAAGGTTTTTATTTTAGTTTTTTTTATATCTTCTCCTATCTCATCATGTGGAATCGGGTGTAATTAATTCATTAGTAAGCTGAACCCTTCACTCTGAATTCTAGTGGTGCTGAACATACAGTGGGACACTCGCCCCACATTCTCCATGACAGTCATTGATTGTGGCATATTGCCAGTGTTTAGCACCTTCAGTCTGATTCAGGTCTCCAGTCCAGGTGCTTTTTGTGGGCATACAGACATTTCCCATTGATTTCCGCTGGACTCATTCCAACCCCACTCCCACTCTGTGATCTGAATTCCTCATATATTGATTTACTGGAGGCTCTTAGAACATGCTTGTTCTGGCTAGTCTTGCATCAGGTGTCTTTGCTTTTTTCCTTAAAAAATGGCCATCATATGTCCTGGATCAGTGCTTCTCAACCAGGTTGCCTCAATAAGCCTTAAAATAATTACTTATTTTACTTAATTAAAATATAATATTTTTGAGATTTTTATTTTCATCCCAGAAGCACCAGTGGTAATATTTGGACCTCCAAATTTCATCTTGGACAAAGGGACAAAATTAAAAAGTTTGTAAAACACTCTCCTGAGGATTCCATGCCATTTTGGACTCTTCTACTGCACTCAACTGTTGCAGCTTTCCTTATATATTGCAAGAAAAAGGGCTAAATTACGATGTTGGATGACAAAATAGCACTTACACCGTGTCTTAAATACGCACGCCATGACGCTACGACACGTAAAAAAAGGTATCTTTTCCATGTTAATCCGAGGTTCTGTCCTAACTAGCTGTGACGGTGACACGCAAGAGATGACTGTTAAAACTGTGAACTCACTGCGAACCAACGAGTGCCTTCCATAACAGAGATGCTATCAGTCACTCAGTATGTACATTAAATGATGTTAAAAAAGTTTAATGTTTATTTATTAGATCATAAACGTATCAATTTTGTTGCGAGAGCAGTGTGCTTTCGGAGAGAGCCCGTCCACACACATGCTTCTGAGTGGCTGTGAAATTTAATTGATTATGTCGCGTCGCATTACGTAGTTAGGGCACAGTGTTACACTTGAATGTAGAATGCAATTCATAGTATATAGTGCCTTATGTGGGACATAACTCATAACTCGCACCAATATTTAGAGCAACCGATATCACACCAATCTTTTAAGTAAAAGACAACTTTTTGCCAAAAATAATATAATTATTCTTTAAATACCACCCATAGCACTTTAAAACCCACACTTAAACTTACATTACGTTATTGATTGAATCCCTTAATAGCTTTTTTATTTGTACATTACCAGTCTGGAATAATTAAGACTTCTTAATTTTTTTTCAAACAAATCTCTATTTAGCAGCAAAATCTCTTTTCAGCACTGACAATAAAAAATGTTTCTGCAGCCCCAAATCAGAGTACTAGAATGGTTTCTGAAGGATCATGTGGCACTAAATACAGATAACTTATTTTAAACTTTATTTACTGTTTTACTGTATTTCTGATTGCATACATGAGCATAAGAGACTTTCAAAAACATTAAAAGATCTTAATTATCCCAAAAACTGGTACATGCAGTTTCTTGTCACAGCTCTAATAAAACGTTTGGGGTTATTAAGGGTTTCTGTGTGTGTATTTAGTGTCATTAACCAATAAGTATGTGAAAGATAGAATTTTTTTGATTAGTCACATGACATTAGCTCAAAACAACCTGACTGCATCTCTGTCAAAGGGTCTCTGCACCAGCCGAGCTAATGCCTTTAAGATCAATGGGAATGTTAACGGACAGCTTTCTCCAGGTATTCCAGACCGCCTCGGTGCAGTTTATTTGCTCTGACAGCCTGAGTTTGGTCCAGCCTCTCTCTCTCTGGAGTTGGTGTCGTGTGTGTACATGACAGTGTGTCCCCAGACACCGTCTTCACACCACACGTGTTCACTTCAAAAGGATGCGCAGTATGTTTGTGATCTGTATATTGTAATTAATTTGTCTGATGCATTGCGGGTCCCTCAGAGAGCGGCGGAGAGGTTCTTCTCCCCAGGTGAGGATGGTGGAGAGATGAAAGAACTGGGGAGATAAGAATGTTGGCTGACAGATGTGGACATGTCTTACACATTTCCCCTCAGGCAGCAGGTAGCTCTCTGCTCTCCGCAGACCTGCGTATGGAGCTGTTCTTCCATTGTCTCCCAGCTGCACAATATCAGCACTCAGCCAAATGATAAATGACAACTCCAAACTGTCAGTAGCTTTAGCGATGACAACTTTCTCTGCTGTCCCACTGTCTTTTCTTGTCAACCCTGCATATCTGCAGTGCTGTGGGCCTCACTCTGGAAAGAAATAAAGGGCCATTTTTTTCTTGTGTATTATATTGCGAGTCACTTTTCGTGTGCCCTCGGCCCTTTAGCAAAGCTGTAACCGAGGAGCTTTGCGTGGCTCAGTGATTCTGATTTTTCTTTCTGTTGAATCACTTAATATTTTAGGCCTGCATTCTGAGAAGAGAGATTATGTGGAAAAGGCTTATGAGAGGATGCATTTCTAAACGCCAGTGGAATCTATACCAGCCCTCGTGGCAGCAAGCCTGGCTGCTGCGTTTGGCAAGTGCAGCTGCAGAAAGGAAATTAAAGTTTGGCAAGAGCACAGCGGCGCAGCCTGTCCAAAAAAAACTGGAGGACAAAAACTGGGCTAGATTTTCTGTTTCATAGATGGCACTCTAGAATCCCGTTAAGCCGTTATTTGACCATTAAATCATGAATAGAGATCTGTCGGCGCAGGTTTGATTTGTCGTTTTTGTTGCACCGCCTTGGTAGCAGATGTATGACAATTTATGATTAAGAAGAGTCACGTTTGCACCCCATGTGGAACGCAAATTGCATGTCAAGCGCCGGGTGTTAAGAATTGAGAAGGTTAGTAAGTGGATAAATGCAGCGCACAGCTGCAGCAGTGTGATACATGAGTCATTAAAGATCATGTGCAGCCTCGTTCAGATTTTACAAGCAGATATTACAAAAGGTTGAATGCCTCCCATTTTATATTGGTTGTGTCTTTTTTTGATGGATAGAATAATAGAGAGTGAAAGGGGAGACCAAATGAATTCTTTCAAATTGAATTCTATTCAGACCAATATTTAAACCCATAACTTTAAAACGAAAAATAGGAGCCTTAACCACTGTAAATGTTTTTTTTATTTTTTATGACATTGTCAGCCCCCAGGAGAGGGACTGTATAAATCCTGGATTGGTTCCTTACACAAAGTTGCTGCATTATTTGACTTGGAATATACAACCCCGGTACCCTTATAGATTGTTGTGATGGTTATGTAATGGTTTGTCATTTTTGCCACCATTACAGTATATTTCATTGTACAGAAAAGAGCAGCTTGGACATTCTGGCTAACTTCCCTAAGGCAGTCATGAAGAGCAATATGAGCAATATGAGTGTGAGTAAAGGACATTTTTGAGTTGTCAGGCACCTTTAAAGGTGCCATAGAATGGAAAACTGAATTGACCTTGGCATGGTTGAATACTAACAGTTCAGTACATGGACATAACATACTGTGAGTCTCAAACACCATTGTTTCCTACTTCTTATATAAATCAAGTG
>JAUMHQ010000070.1:14062965-14086904 GCA_032361165.1 Enteromius paludinosus
CCAATCAGAGCAGACCTCCTCATTACTATTCATGAACCTTCCAAATAAGGCAAAAACAGACTGTTTCATTCTAGAGTCAAATTCTAGGGTTGTAAATGGACCTGTAAAACCGTTTCTGGGCATTTTTCCCTTTACCTAAGCTACATACCTTCTATGTACATATCAGAGAACAATTTTAAAGATTCTCTCAATGCATTCTATGGCACCTCTAAGAGATTCCACAGGTAAAGCCATGTTATGTATTCTGTGTGTGACGTTGTCACCTACCGTCTCTGTCTTACATGTGGCTTTAGGGTTTTATTTACACGCTTTTGAATTGTTTCGCGAAAGATCACAAGATGCTTTGAAAGAAGCTGGAGTTGCGAGTTCAAGGGGCCAAGTGCAGGCTGTGGTCTCTGCGGATCAGGGTGTTCGGAGAACAAACACAGACGTCTGCGCACCAGTCACACAGATCTCTAGGGAAAGCTCATCAATCGTGCCCTGCAAATATCAACACAGTCTTAACACTATTCTGCATCAGTGGAGGTGGCTGTTTTATCTTTGAATGCATTATTCATGCACATATATAAATATTTGATATGATTGCACTAAAAAAGGGAAATTGCTCTTTTATGAGTAGTTTTTGGAGAGATATTTGGTGTACACGGAAGAGTGGGGGTGGTAGCCGGGTGATGCGAGTATACTGCTGGTTTTCGCTTCTCTCATGGGAGTCTGGGGTGGAATTTCAAGGAAGCTTAATTGCACATAGCTCATGTAGACTATTGAAAAATTCAATAGCCTTAATGCTAAAGAGTGTTTAGAACATTTCAGCTTGATTTTTCTTCAGCGTTTTAGCGGAGAACTCTGTTTGCACTTCTCTTGTGAATGCAAATAATGGACAGATGAAGCGCGCAAGTTCACAAAGACCCATTTTAATGCTCATACGGTCTCTTTCCGCAGGTTGTAAGTCGCGTGGCAGCGCAGCAGGGTTTCGACTTGGACCTCGGCTATCGGCTCCTGGCCGTGTGTGCGGCAAACCGCGACAAGTTCACCCCTAAATCGGCAGGTGAGAACCGTTTCTCTCATTGCGATGTTTCTTCTCACTCATCATTGCTACAGACACTCTGCCTGTAATGAATCCACATTTCTCATTTAACAATGTGACAGGAAATCTTTTAATTGCAGCATTATGCAATCACAGCGCACGGCCATGCATTAGCATTCTTTCGCTTTCCTTTGTCTGACACTCACTCATCTCCTTAAGACGATTTAACTTCCCGAGGTTGTCTTTTCCTGCCGATTTTACACATGGAGCTCTCAGCGTGCCAGAAACGCCCCCGAATAATTTATTGATAAGCCGCCAGAGTTCACTTTCCAACAATCATCCATCAGTGGAGCAGCATCGCTTTGTAATCAGCTCTGTTTGAAATCCTGACCTTCTCAGCCAAAGCTGAGTGTCCTGTTCTTGTACATTTGTCAAAGTGAATTGCAGACGAGCATCAGCCAAACAGAGATAGATGGTCGGCAAACGCCGGGGTTGAGGTGTGTGAGTGTACTTCATTTGAGAAAGGCCTGACAAGGCTCGCTGTTGAGAATGAAGATAAACTGTCCATTTGAACCATGGTTACTGTGAGACACCTTGGGCCTTCCAGAACAGTTTGTTTTGTTCATATTTCTCTTTTAGATCACTGCAAAGTTTGCATTAGCTGAAATAGCTTTTATTTTGATGCTTTCAGTTTTAGTATTTTGTGTATTTTGTTATTCTGTTTTTATTACTTTTTGCATTTATTTCAAATTTATTTCCATTTAAATTTGTCATTTTAATGCTTGAACTGATGTACAGCTTTTTTCAGTTAGTCACCATGACAATGATACAATTTCTCTCTTTTTAAGTTTTTTATTGAATGTTTTGTTTGATTTGATTTGATTAAAATTGTATTTAATAATTAACAATAACATTCTTTTATTTATTTATGTATTTTTTATTTACAGTAATTAAACTTGTCTTAAGGAAGTCAGAATTTCTTTACTCTAAAACAAGCAAAATACTGATTAATATATATATATATTTTTTGCAGTAAACAGCTGAGATAGCGGCAGTATGCTGTCAGTAACACTCACGTGGCTTGTTGTTTGATAGCTGAAATATTTCTCAGTTTTAGTGATATCTCCAATATTCTTCAAATCAAGCAGAGTTTATACCAGTGGCTGCATTCAGAGCAGTGGCTGATAAAGAAATGGCTGGAAGCAGATATGACTCAGACTTCCTCTCTCTCTGTGCATCATGGGGGCATCCATCTTACCTCTATCATAAGGGCGTCTGCCACCCCAGACACACAGACGACAGTGGCATGGCTCAGTCTCATAAACCCATCTATCGTCGCTCTCGTTTTCTGTCCTCCTTGATGCCACACACTCTTTCTCCCTTTATCTGTCTACATCCATCATGCAAACACACACAGAAAGAGCAAAAGGAAAAAAAGAGAGAGAAGAGATATGCACGTCAGGTCAGGGATTTGTCGAGAAAGTGCAGCCCCAGCGAAAAACCCAGTGACAGGCAGGATGGCGACAGAGGGGCGGCCACCCGACACCACACACCGGAGTTCAGTGTGTCTGGCGCGAGACACTCCCACATTACACGATCAATGCACAATCAGGCAGCCGCAGAGAGCCAGTCACTGGCTACAGGATGAATTCGTCATGTTTTGCTGTCTCTGTGATATACAATGCAGCTGACACTTGGCTGTGAGGATGGCCAAAAGTCATCCACTTGCGCTTAGAGTTACACTTTTATTTGCCTCTTGTAAAAGAATGTTAAGCACCTGTAATGGATAAACGCCAGATGTCTTGTAAGATATAGTAAAGTAATTCATATTAACAAGATCTCAAAGCATAAATATGTTACGTTTCAACAGTTATAGTGTTATAAAATGGTCAATTTGATTCCTTTGTTTTTTCAAATGTGATGCAGGCAAATCTAACGCATTCGCTTGAGGCACGTGTTTTTCAATGAAAGCACACTTTTATCATTATCGTTTTAAAATTCTGAATATCAGTAAAACAAGATAAATTTGTGAAATTGTAAAAAAAAAAAAAACAGATACTTTTTTATTATTAAATATTTTTGGCAACAACTTTTTGTTTACATACTATATGTATGTGTGCTGTGAATATCTATTATGTATATATAAATTCACACACATTTATATAAAATATGATATAAAATATATTTATTTATAATATATAATAATAAATATAGACATCAACATTTTTTGTAAATATATATTGTGTGTGTGTGTTTATTTATTTATTTTTATATATATATATATAGACAGAAAGCACACATTGATTATGAAAAAAAAGTTTATTTTGGATGTGATCTTTTGACAAAACTGTTAATATAAAACAATGTATTTATTATAAAGTGAACATGAGAAAAAAATTGTGAATATGTATAATACATTATACTGTATAACTGTAAAACAGGAGAAATACAAAATGGAAAAATTTAATCTAAAAATATGAATAATTCTATATGTGATCATTATAATTTGTATTATATACTCTTATATATTTCTTTACTTATGAGTATTATTTTTTATTATCATAGAAAAATGTTCTATGATATTAATTAATTAATTTTTACTTGAATTATTTATTTTTTTATTTATGTGTTTATATGTTTTTATTTGAAAAGAATTGATGCATACTGATTGGAAAAATGCATTGACAAAAAGTGTTGTGATTGTCACCAGCTGATCTTCAGGAATGTGAGATGTAGTGTATGTGTGTAGATGAAGTCTAGTCTGTCAGTGTGTGCTGGTTTGTGAGTGCTGACCTCTGTCAGCGGGTTTATCCGGCAGTATTAATCTGTGATTATGGGAATTATCTGTCCACTGTGTGTTTGCATCTGTTTGTGTGTATGTGTGAGTGCTCTTATCTGCTTACATGCTACTGACAGACTTTTTAACCAGGCTTTGTTCGGCACCCCACCGCCAGTGCAATAGGATAATTATTTAGTCTAAAATCTCCCTCTTTAGAGCACAGAGTTGTGTCTGTACCAAGAAATGCTAAATACCTTGTCTGAGATGCTTCTATTAAGCATATGTTAATTATACACAGCACCACAATTGCTTTTGACAGTATTACAACAATATTCTGTCAGTCACAACGGTCTCCTCACTTAGATCAAAATCGAGTTCTTCCCTCTGTATGTCATGCCGATATTTAATCGAGAGCAGGTTAGTTGAGAGATTGACAGCTAATGTGTTTGTCTATTAGGCCATGTTTCTCAGTCGCATGGCCCCATTCAGAAAGCCCGCTATTATTTAAACGTTTTCCTGAAAAAAGTCAGCTTTCAAAATCACGTTTGTGCCTGCATACAGGAGCAGAGATAGTGTGCCATTGTTCAGAGTGAGATGTTGCGACAAGATAATTGCAAGGTGTGTCTCAATTCAAGTGTTTTTAAAGTCTGTTATCGAGCAGATTTGGCACTAAGTGCAGAAGACATTAAGTACAGGAATTTGAACAATGCTTTGTTTTTCCCTCTAAAATCTTTAACCAGTGTTTATCAGAATTCCATAGTTTGCGTCATTTTTGACACACTAACAAATAGTCATCTTCTATAATAATTATATATGATTGATTCATTACGATTCAGTCATATAACTTACTTGTACCATTTGTGACAACAACAAAAATGGAGGTACTGTGGTGCCCACTTTTAATTACATTTTAGTGAAAGGTCTTTCGTCATGTTCAAGTCTTTGGCTCTGATTATTGTTGTTGTTTTTGTAATGTAGAGATATAGCTGTTTGACGCAATTGCAGGTCAAAGTAAAGTTGACACATGGCTGTTCTCTGAGCAGCGGATTGGCTAAAGTATGAAATTGGCCAATGGCCACACTGTGGGGTGAAATGGATCTCTCAACGCAATGTTGAGGAATGTTCCCGTTCTACATAGGAAGTCTGTCAGCAGCTTGTAAATCAGCCCAGCTGGAAGGCACGTCAGGAGAGCAACCAATCCGCCATGTCGAGGGTGACGGATCGCTTTCCAGCACTCAGCCGTAATTCACATGTCATGTACACACATGGTTTACAGAGAAGACACGAGTGCAAATACACAAGAAACTCAAGCCCAGGGACCTCCCCGTTGGTTTGATATACCGAAAATCCTGCCTACCTCTATCTGCATTCTCACTTCATACATTTACTTCAGACGTTCGCTTTGGTTTCGAGTCTGCAACATCAAAGTAGAGATCGTTAGTGGGTCAAAGAATAAGCAAATACCAAGCAATTCAACAGTTTCGGTGCAAATTCAGCAAACGTGAAAAAAAATATTGACTGCTGTTCAGTGTAACTGTATGAAAAAAATACATTTTTTGTTTTTTTTGGTTAAGACATATTTAAATGATGTATAGAATACTGCAGTTCAAAAATATTTATGAAAAGATCAAATCCAGCGTTGTCAGGTGAGCCATAAAAGTTCATTTTGGACTAGGGCTGCACGATTATGACAAAAATCATAATTGTTGTTTATTCCTTTGAAATTGAATTTACATTAAATTATGTTTATACCATTGCTTGAAGCAACCGTATCCCATATTTTAGATGAAAATAAACAAGCTAAAAACAACTGAAAAATATAAAACTTTTCTGTAGTATTAAGTCTCAAATCTGAACTTTACATCGGATTGGGTCTTCTTTAAAAATAAAAAATATGCATTGTATCATAATGCTATACTAAAACTTAACTTAAAACAATGCAGAAACCCTTAAGATAACATGTAGACAGAAAAAACACACAGAATGAAACAAGTGGATTTTGGACGATTAATTGCCGCTTTGAATGATTCTGTAATTGTGGCATCTGTAATTGTAATTGCGATTAGAAATGAGATAAACTGTGCCAGCCCTATTTTGGACTTAAATAAGTTTTAAAATTCGGCTCTTCTGGTGTAATCATTCAGCAACAGTTCAGCTACTTCTACATGCTCAATTTCTGCTCAGAAACAAGCTGATTACTTCATTGTAGCTTGTAGTCTTAAACAGTTGTGCTGTGTTATGATAGATTTTTACATCAGCTAATTTCTAAGATTGCTCATTTGTAAAGTACTGAAGTTGAGAGCTGCAGAGAATGACTGGAGTGATGTGTTTGTGTTGGTGGAGGGTTATGACTCACTGCTTTGCAGTAAAAGTTAAAGGAAGCTCAAGTTCCTGTTTGAGCCAGCTTTGGCTCTTCACCTCCTTTTTCATGTAGCCTGTAGCCTTGACATCTCTCATTTTCTCTGAGTTATTTCATCCCCTCGTAGCTTGATATTAAAGGTATCTGTCACACGTAGCTCTTCAATGCCAGCAGGGGAGAAGGCGCGCACACTGAGGTCTTGATGCTTCTTGCTATATAGTAAGTCTTTGTGGCTACAGTTCATTGGAGCTTTCAATGAATTATTGCTAATTTGATGTCACTTGAAATTATTACCGTGCTTTTTTTTTGTGCAGCGTCAAGAAAAATCCTGCTGTTGATACAGCATTTTTATTAGCAGATTAGGCGTTGCTAATTCAGGGACTGAAGAACAGCTACAGTGTGTATTAATTCATTAATGGACGCACGCTATTGACAGCCTGGGGAAGTGCTGGATCCCTTTCTGATATTCAACACTTTTAGATGTGTGTAATTAACAGTGTTAGCAAGTGTCAAGTTAGGCACTTAGCGTTAAAAGCTAACAGTTTCCATTAATTTCACCCTCGCATGACACTCAGGAGGGCCGCCCACCAGCCCCGGGCTTAATTAGCGTGCGAGGTCTGATGGATTTATACATCAGTGTCATGTGATTAGCTCACCAATGAACGGGATTCACCCGCTTTGATAGCAGTAATCGAGGGGCTGCGAACAGCTTTAACTGAATTGATCCGAGCGTGTTGTTTGTTCTCAGTCTTTCTCTGGATGGTTTGGTTGAGGGCCAAGATACAGCCCGTCTGCCACGATAGGCCCCGCCCCCTCTTTGCAAGTTTGAAATGTGAGCCGCCCATGCTTTCTTCCCCCCCTTCCGCCCTCTGGCAAAGTGGCCGTCGCATTGCATGGATATGTGTATGGGTGTGCGTGTGTGAGTGTGCGCGTGCGTGCATGCATGCGTGTGTGTGTTTGTATGAATGAATGAGGGTTTTAGGCATGTGGACGTCACTTAGGACACCATACATCTGAGGTGAGAGGACAATTGCTGCTTTTTTCTTCCTCTGTCTCTCTTCTCTTTCCCTGCCCCCACGTCCCTCTCTTTCTCTTGTCTCTCTCTTGGTTTTTTTTTTTTTTTTTTAACCCTTTTGAAACACAACGGTGCTTCCTGTTTATTTTGTGGTTTTGCACTGCAGACACTTTACAGGCTTGTCATTCTGTATGTGTGTGTGTGTGTGTCTGAAGTTTTCGAAGAGCTTAACCTGATTCCCTGTGGGCTACATCTTGGAGCAGAGGAGCCAGGTATAGCAGGAGCCCATTAGCACAGAACTCCATCTGTGATTGGCTTTGCACTGGAAACCCAGAGACCGCCGCTGAATAATTGATGTGCATTGTGCAGTCGCTGGACAGGCGAAGAGAGGGAAAACAGAGAGAGAGAGAGAGTCCCAGACAATCAGACCGAGATAGACAGAAAAGCTCGTAGATTTCTCACGGGTTCGTCTTTGCCTGCTGGTAAAATCCCATTTTCTCTGTGCAATGAGAAGACTGCGATGAGAGCCAGATCTCGAGCGTTGGTAAGTCACGTGACGGTCGGAGTGCATGCGTGCGAGTTGCAGGCAGGTGTATGCGCAAGTCCTGCACATGATTGAGTCGTAACAACTAACTGCATTTAACCTAGTTCCCTCTCTCCCACACAAACGCTCACACATAGAGGGTCAGAGTGGGCTTGGGTATCTCCAGGAGGAGAGCTGACCTACTTGAGGCACAGTGTTTTTGTCAGTCCTTTAGCGGGTTGACATTAGCCTGGCGACAGCGTGGCTCCAGCCGGTTACAAGGAGTCTCCTCCTCTATGCCGGCTACTGCGAGTGTGTGTGTGTTAATTTTTTGCGTCGTTGTAAATCATTGGACAGGGGAGCATTTTTTTTCTTTTTTTGAAGTGTGTTTGAGGTTCTGTGCATTGGGCAGATTTGTGAGGGAATGAACGTGGGAATTTTTAGTAAATGGGGGGGGGGGGTTGTGTGATGCCTGTGCCCCTGCTGTTTGTATATTTAGAAGCCGGCTTCATCTCTTGTGTTTCTACAGCAGTGAGGCATGATCCTTTGATATTTATAGTAAGTAGTTGTTTCTTGTAACTGCTACGGGGCGGCAGTTAAAGCGTCGTAAGGATAATATACTGCTTGAGCAAAGTCTACAGGTTCCTGTGAAGTTTTGTTAAAGCTCTCGGCCTCGGAGTACATGCTGATGGGGAAATAAACAGCAGTTTGCTGTAATGAGGATCCTGCTGTTCATGTGTGAAACTTCCTCTTCACTGCTGAAGAGCTTTTAATAGCTTGGTGCTCTTTGCCGTGTGTCATTTGTGTTTGCTGGATTTACAGAATGCTGTGTTATTCTAACTTATGGGCATACTAATGTTTTACAGTAGTTCAATTTTCCTAAGCTGTCTAAAACTATGCTTGTTTCCCTTGAGGTTAAGACAGTGAGACATCTCGGTGTATTTTTTTTAAAGGTTGTATTTGGATATTAGAATAATCTAATGCTGTGTTGATTATTGATTATCTAATGTATAAAATGAACGATTATGTAAGTTATAGTGGTAGTAACATAGACTCAAATGTGTCATGTATTGCTGCATTTACAGTAAGCGGCTTAGAGTGCAAAAAGAAGACTAGCAAATGCATTTCATGAATTTTCCACAGACACTGATAAAGTGCCATTGCCCCAGTGCAAATATTTACTGTTGCCCTTAGTTACAAAGTGGATGCTAGGTAAACATCTAAAGAAGTTGGCTATGTTAACAAACGAAGCAAACCATAATTTGTCACATTACTGCTGAAGTTGTTGATAGGATAGTTTAGATTTTTGATTTTAAATGGATGAGAGGTGTTCAAAGACTGTAGTATAGACATCAGTCTAGTGAATGGTGTTAGTTGGCAGAATTATTGTTTATATTATTAATTAAAATGTTTTTTGTAATTAACTCCAGTTGTCACCGTTGTGGTAAAATCATTATACGCTGATCTTTTTAATTTGTAGTAATTTCAGCAATATTTTATACACCACTGTTCAAAAGTTTGGGGTCAGAAATGTTGTATTTTATTTATTTTGAAAACAAAATTCAGCGGGAATGCATTGCAAACAGAATAGTAACGACATTTGTAATGTTATACAGTGTAAGATTTCTGTTTCAAATAATCTTTTGAACTTTTTGTTCATCAAAGATCCTGGAAAAAGTAATAATAATACTTGTGATGATAAGCAATCGTCAACTGTTATTAGTGATAAGAAAGATTTCTTGAGCTTCCAATTAATAAATCATAATATTGTGTTACAATGAAGACTGGGGAATGATGCTAAAAATGAAGCTTTGACATAACTGTAATAAATTGCATTTTAAAAAATAGAAAACAGTTATTTTAAAATGTTTTATTACGTTTAACCTACCTTTAACCCTAAGTGTAGAAATACACAACAAATCAATGATGTAAACAAGGATATGAATGAACAGCTAAGATTGATGCATATGTACAGTGAATTTAAGTGAACCCTCTACACTGTAAATCATTATTGTTTTGTCCATCTGTGCTTAAATTGCCTTGTCATAAAGGCCAGTTATGAAGCCCAATAGAGAATTTCCATTAGTAATATAGGGTAGTCATAGCCTGTAGGAAAAAATGTTGACAGTTGAATTGCGATATGCTTGTTAATGACTAATTTGATATTTAGATGTTTCCTCATACAGTGACAAATGTGTTAGTCATACAAAGCGTCATTAAGATTTGTCCAAATGTAATTTAAATATGTCCATGAGAGATTCGGTGGTGTATTTTTGGACATTTTTATGATTTGTAGATGTTGGAATGTCATGTTAAGGTTTTAGAATTAAATTAAATCAATCAAATACTCTTTGTTAATCCTATTTAAATGTATCAGTTTTTTAAATACTACTACTATTGTGTTAGACCATAATCCTAGATTACAAATTTCTGACAAATGTGCAAGCACCTGGAATATTTCAGCCAATGCACTGATAATTAGTGAGATGAGAAGTCAGTGTTTCGCGCAGCAGGCCGTTCAGAACCAGGTTTAAAAACCTTGTTAAGTCCCATCAATTCAACCAGGACATCAGTTCACCCATTGATGACGTCAACTCTGCTTACTGATACTATCTTGTCTTAATATTTCTTTGCCCCCTTGAGTAAAATGTTGAATTTGAACCCTACAGAA
The DNA here is from genome assembly GCA_032361165.1 of Enteromius paludinosus. Classification (NCBI taxonomy): domain Eukaryota; kingdom Metazoa; phylum Chordata; class Actinopteri; order Cypriniformes; family Cyprinidae; genus Enteromius; species Enteromius paludinosus. The sequence goes on from JAUMHQ010000070.1 coordinate 14,073,337, forward strand.
ACCACCACCTGCAGGAGATGTCAAAGTGACACAGGTACTCTTCTGTGTTCTAGCATTGTTTGGCTTGTGAAACACATCTAGTGGAGAGATCTCTCTCCTTCTCTCTCTTCATTGTCACCCTGGGCATTCATTCTTGTTTTTTTTTTATTCATTTGTACGCAGATGAATCACGTTGACGCAGACGCTTTTCATGTGCTTCCTTTGTTTTTCGGGATTTGTATTGCGGGGGGTCATTGGCTTCTGACTGAGCATCCATACCTGTTTCACAGACGCATGGGCTGCACTGTCATCTCAGATTATCCCTGGATTTTCTCCCGTCATCTTTCGCGAAGGCACTCCGTTGGTTTACGGCCCAGTTTTTCAGCTTTGTTTTCTGAACTGTGCAGCTCATTGAACAGGAATGACGTCCCATTTTGTGGCATTTTATGTTCAAAACAAAGCCTTCATCCGTGTGTCACACTTCTAGGGCTGCCCTGTGTCACGTGCCAGTTTTTCTGTCGGCTCTTCTCCGTTTCATCACAGTCATTCATTCCCATTTTAGGCCAATCTGTAGCGACAATGCACTGTGCCGTGTGCTTTAAATTCCTGTCCAATTCAAAAGAGCATCAAGCTGTTTCGATTCCTTCAAACAGACAGCAGAAAGTCAGCGAGCGCACATTGTGCGGATGTTACTGCGCTGTTGGAGGCGCATTGCATCTGTCACTGACAGAAACAGACAACGACATGATCGTTTATTTAGGCATTTAAATGAGAAATATCAGTTTCATCTGTTTCAAGCAGCTACTCTGTTTTTGTGTTTGTGGAAATCTGTGTGAAGTGTTTTAATGTGTGTGTGTTGTACCAGAGTGTCCTGAGTGGTTACGTCACCCAGGTCACTTTGTGGCCTGCTAGCCTCAGTTAGGGGTTAATAACTCTGACTTGGGTGAGTGTGTGTAGACTGCACTCAGGTTCAGCGCTGGCCTTAATTAAGTTGGCTTGAGAAAGCCAATTTACTGAAATGCTATTTAAACTTATTATTATTATTATTATTATTCTGAGACTAAAATTTCTCTAACTCCTCCTAGAGCTTAACTCCACAGACTCCAAACTCAGCCCAGATCTTCTGACTCTTCTGACACTTTTCTAACTGTTTTGACTTTAATTTAAAAAATCCCATTGAACATTCCGTGAATGGGAGTCTGATGAGCCAAGACTCTGCCAGCTCCAAATGTCAAAATTCAAATCTAAACACACTGCAGCCAATTAGCCTCAAAGACTTCCCTTCTATGTACTATTTCTAATCAATTTAAACTCTTTTAAACTTCCACTCTATCTACTACTATTTTAATCTAAATCATTTTTTATCTAAATCATGCTAGCAACATGCTAATAATGTCAGAAACACGCTGATCATGCTAAATTATATGCTAGCTAATCTTACTAACAATGTGTTAATAACTAGCTAATCATGCTAACAACATGCTAGTAACATGCTATCCATGCTATAATCATGCGAATCATGCTAAAATCATACTAACACCATGCTAGTGACATGCTAATCATATTCTAAACATGCTAGCAATATGCTAATCATACTAGAAACATGCTAGCAACTTGCTAATCACGTTAGCAATATGCTAGTAACATGCTAATCATGCTAGCAACATGCTACTACTATCCATCTATCTATAATCTGACTTTATAATCTGACTATTTCTAAGTATTTCAGACTGAACACATTAAACTTAATTTAAACTTAAACTTAAACCGTTTTAACTTTTTCTAACTTTCAGTTCCGGCTTTCTCAAGCCAACAAAAAAGTTTGTCTCAACAAACTTTTTTATCTAGTTAATATGTGAGCCTCTCGTACGTGAGGACCTGCCCTGTGTCATTAGTTAATAGTAGTGTGCTGCCCGAGCACATGCTTGCTGTATTACCAGTCACTGAGAACGGAGGGAAGACTGTCTCCATAGACTTCAATTTGCCACAGTGCATTTTTACAGTTAGAACTTCCCTATTATCAGGGCAAGATAGAATCTGCTGCCATTTTCCCTTTTTTTTCTTTTGTGAACGATGGTTGTTCTTTTTCTGCAAAACGCTATACATGCTTATTAGTCAGTTGTGGATATTACTAACATAGTAATTTAAAAAGCTGCACTAGCTGAAATTTCAACATATTGTGTTAATAAGGAGTGGACAGGTTGTGTAATTCTTTTAGTGAGGTTTGGCTTTTGGCAGAAAATCAGATGTTTAACTTTAATTTAATTGTATTTATTTTGTAAACATGGTAAAGCTTGTTCAGCTGTGCTTCTTACTGACAGCAGAAAGCATAAATTAGCCAAAATAATTAATAAACAAGCATTTAATTGGAATTTGTTTGTGAACGATGGTTGTTCTTTTTGCAAAAAGAACACATGCCTATTATTAGTCTGTTAAGTATGGATATTACTGACACAGTAATTAAAGATCTAAAATATGTTTGGGCTGTGAGAATTTTGGCTCTGGCATGCCCTTTCCTTGTATACACCGTTATTAGCTTGTGTTTTTGTAGTCTTTTCTTGTATTCCCTTCACAAACCTGCATTTTTCTGGCATGTGTGTGGCAGTTTTACACAAATCTCTGTGAAGGCTGTTGGGAAGTTTTCATTTAAGCTGCTTACACTCACTGGAAAAGACCTTCATTAACAGATTGAAGTATTTAGGATGGATAAATTTGAGGAGGAATTCGTAAAAAATTAGGCTGAGGAAACCATTATTTTCAAATAAACAGATTACCTGCGACTTGAACTAAATTCATTATCTTATAACTTCTGTCAAATTCTGTTAAATGTATTTGTTTTTTAAATCGCCTGAATGACTTGAAAACTTTGCATAAATGCTAGTTTGTCATTTTATAGACTTCAATAAAAACAGCTTTTAACAGTTTCTACAGTCGTCTCTATTAGCCATGGCCTGCTGTTGGATTTCTCTTTGCTTGGTTTTATAGGTCAGGTAAGGTGCTGTGATGATCCTAGTGAAGTGAGAATGAAGGGCAGACACAGTATGGCCATGTGGACAAGCAGGGTTGCTTGTTTTCACTAAGTGGTCAAGGAAGGTCAGTCGACATGTCTGCCATTTCACTGTGGCATCAGTTTGAGACTCTCACAGACTCACAGATTGAGAGTGAGGGTGAGAGAAAGGGTCTCCAAGGACATTTGAAAATATGGCTTGTGTTATGATTCCAGCCACATTTTTATGTTTTAGACATCCTCATTAGGTTTGAAATCTTTCCACTTTTCAAAACTGCACAAGTCAAAATTCCAACAAATTCTGTGGATGGGACATAGATGGTGTTATTCTTTTACTGAGGTTTGGTCTTTAACAAAGAGAGTAACATTAGATTTGTTCCAAACCCTAGTGAACTGCCTACCTAGCATTTTGAAGCATTGTGGTTTTAAAGCATGTTTTGTCTTCTAATATATCTATTATTATTATTATTTCTTATTTATTGCCAAATTTGGGCCAAACACAAATTAAAGGTACTTAAAATGTGCTTTTTATATAGATGTGTTGTTTAGATTTCTTAAATTCATTTAGATGCTGCCTGTGTAGGTAGCAGGACAGCTCAATAGATTTTAGGAACTAAGCCTTTGATTAAAGAGTGATGTTTCTTGATTTCTACTCAACTCCCTTGTCCAAACCACCTTTTGCTGGCATCTACCTTTTATTAGCAACATCATAATCAAAAAGCTCATAATGAGGCGTTGAAGCCAGTAAAACTGAGAGTTTGGCCGAGAAGGGGTGCTGGCATTGATGAGGCGGCCAACCTGAGAAGGAGCGACAGGCAAACATTCTTGGGGCTGCTTCAGAAGCGATTTGGGTAACTGGGGGTGACCTGGGTTCCCTACATACTGGATCATTTGGGGATTTACCCTGGTCAGTTATTCAAAGCCCACTAAACCTGCTTGGAGAGCCTCTTCTCTAGACAAAGAGCAGACAAGGAGGGGGGGTTGGTTTGGGTTGGTTTCTGTAGTGTCTGTCTCGCTGCTCTGTTTTGCCAGAAGTCTGTAGAGCCACAGGCTGTTGTCCCCTCAGTAAGATGGTTTCTGCTGCAGTCTGGCACCTTTAGAAATGGCAGAACATGGCTAATATGAGTCACAGATCTTGTATGGATTGCATGGACCTTACAGTGTTAGCAAATGTTGCTGTCTGCTACTTTGGAGTGCTGTCTTTTTAAAAGAATGACAGAAAATGTCTTAAATAAGGAGTTGTTTTATTGTAGTTTTAATTTTTTAATGTAATTTTACTTCATTTTATTTTTTAGTTACAGTAGTTTTACTATTTTAGTTCCAAAGTTAATGCACCAATTGATATAATCAAAAAATGTTATTAAAACCTTATTGAATTTTAAAAGTGGATGCCAAGTTTTAGAATATACCGTAAAACAAATTAATAAAAAAAATAACCTTCCTGATCATTATTGTTTCAGTTGTGCAGTCAGTTTTTCCTGGTGGTGTTTTTAACAACACTAACAAAAATGTTTGACAAATTTTTAGTTTTTGTTATCAGTAACAGTGGAATCACAGCCCACCTTTTCTTATATTAAGATTTTAAGTGTTTTATGATGACACAATATGACACTGTTCACTAATTTGTAAACACTGTTAATGTCTTAGTTCTCAAATTGAAATGACTGTGTTCAAAAACCGTTTTTGAAGCTGCTGTGTTGTGATAAATGGCACACCAAGTCTCAGACTGTATTAGTCTGGCTAGTGTTAGCAAACCTAAGTTTTATCGTCTGGCATGGCTTTGTGAGAGCTATGCTCTGTGTTGGTACTCGTCTCTTCCTGCTGGGATCACTGCCTAGTGCACACCGCTGTGAGCCAGCCCTGCCACCATAATGCCCGCTGACATAGACCCAACACACAGCCATGCCACCGAAATGCCCATTGCCACAGAGCTACTGTAGCCTACTGCCAACTTAACACTCAACACAACCCTTTCTGGAGCAGGTGTCTGGCAATGCGAGCACAACTAAATGAGGGAAGGGAGGCAGATGAAAGGAAAACGGAGACTGAGAGAGGCGTTTTAATACAGGGAATGAAAGAGAAATGTGATTAATGCCGATTTACTGGTGAGTAAGGATTCATGATATCATTTGTTAGAGAAACTTTCCTTTTGCTCCTCATTGCTGCTATTTTGGTAATGCTGTAAAATACAGTGCGACGTAAGTACAGCATGACTGTTTGACCAAAAAAACTAAACAAAAAAACGTATTAAATAATGAAACCTGCATGATTCTGACCACTTTAAGTCAAATAATTTTTTGGAAAGCTCCTCTGTTGCTCTGCGCTTGCGCAGTTGTCTACTTCCACAACAGGAGCTCTATGCAGGCGTGACTACTGCAAATTAATTAGATGTCGTTTGTTTTGAAATTCCTCCAATTTTGAGACATTTTGTTCTGCTGCTGGGGCTTCTTTGTGTGGCAGCGTTTATGCAAAATGTATTGTATGTACGCTCAATGATATCTTTTCTGTTACTGGAGCATTTGAAGAGTAAATGAGCTTAATATTGGACCAAAATTCAGTGCATCCCTATTGATGAGAGAGATCGTTTTACAGTAAACGTTCCACATTAATATGACAACACAGCCCCGTGGGTAGTGGTGGAGGCGATGATGTTTGTGGGAGAAATGGTGTAGCTGTATTCAGCTAGGTGAGAGGGATATTGTACGCTGCCGGAAGGTTCCATGTTGATTAGGTTGTTTTTCTGTGAGTTTACTGGTTGAATTACAGGCAGGAGAGCTCTAGTCTTTGTTACGTGTGGGAGGCATGCTAGGCGGGGAACAACAGTTGAAAATTGGCAGGCGGCGTCTGGCTGTAACCTGTCATATGAGCTCTAAGTTGGTCTTTTGTGAGAAAATAGCAGTTGCCAGCATGCAGAGGTAGTGATTTAGCTGGCCGATAAGCTCTCTGTAATGGCAGGGTAGAATAATTCTCATTGAAGTAGGTGGGTGATTCCAGCCTCCCGCTCCAATCCTGCTGGGACGGCTTTCACGCCTGTCGCAGAGAGGTGAGAAGCGTTCTCTTTGAAACAGACCCCTTTGATATATTTACACAAACGCGATTTTCTCACTGTAATTGTGTGTTTGAACTTGGAAGGGAAAGTGCGTCAGGTGCCGCTGTGATATTGAATAACTTAAAGCTTCTTGGAAGAACTCCAGTTCGGATTCAGCAATGCATTAAGGGTCCTTGAATTTTATTCTGAAATTAATAACTCTGGTTATTAATACAGGCATTAAATGACAAATTCCGCTCCATCACTTCAGTCCTCTTGTGGTTCCAAACCTCTTTGACCTTCTGTCTTCCTTAGACCACAAAAAGTTTCCAAAGAAAAATGCCACTTGGTCTCTGTCCGTCTCAAAAAAGGACAAATCACCATAAAGTATAAAAACCATTCTTACAAGAAGTTTGTGTGACGAACCAATCAAACGAAATCACCTCCGCATTACTTCTAAAATCTCACTTGTGCAGTTTCAAAATATGAAAGTTGGGAATGACATGAGGGCAAGTAAATGGTTTTTGTGTGAACTATCCCTAAAGTGCAGACTGTGGTAAATAAGACTGAGGTGTGTGTTTTTTCAGCAGCGTGTGTGCTGGTTTACGTTCCCCCAGCAATAAAGGTGCTGGAGACAGCTGAGCAGTCTTCATAGTCATTACTGGCTGATCGATTTACAGAGGAAAGAGCCAAGACAGACGTCTGTCTCTCTGCACCAGCCTCAGTGAGAGAGAGAGGGAGAGAGAGACATTCTGGACTCTTGACACCACCCTCTCTGTTCAAATAGCCATAGCAGGTTTTTTATACTCATCTACTGTCTGTGAAGTAGATTTAAAGAAGAAAGAGGAGTATTGTTCCCTGTATGAACTTGTCTTAGGGGAAAGAGAATATTTTATAAGGTCCCTTGCAGAATCTGTTTGATGGCAAAGGAAGACTAGAGGTGCAGCACTACTGAAACAGTTCCTGGCTTTTGTTCTTGTTCTGTCGGTGTGTGATAGTTTTTTGGAGAATATTTTTCTCTTCCTTGTTCTCGGTCTTTCTTTGAAACAGGCACCTTTTTCATGTTGGAAAGGTGTTTTTTTTTTAAGCACATTGCTGTATGAAATATTCTGCCGGACGAAGAATGTCTTTAAGTGCTAATAAATTGCATTGTGCCACCTCAAGTCAAATTATTATTTTGAGGGGTTATGTCACAATGAAGACGTGATGAAGTGAAACATTTATAAAAAAAAAAAAGTGTTCTAAATTCTGTTTGCGTTTGTATTTTATGATTCATTGAATATGGGGTGTTTGTCAAATGTTAATCTTGACAGGCGTGCCAAAAGATTCATTCATGCATGTTTCAGTGCTACAAATTTGAACTCAATTTTTAAACAAATATGTTTGAGTTAAAACACTTCATAGCAGTTGTTTGTGCTTAGTGCACTTCATCAGATATTGTGGACACAAATGGTACTCTTGTCATAGAATGACTCAGCTAGTAGTTAGTATTTATCTAAATAGTGTCACTTGGAAAGTATAAGGACCGTTTGTATGAAGAGCACTTAAATGCAGCGCTCGTGTGCGGCGTGTAGAATCGATTAGACCAAGATCTGGCCACATGCCAGGTGCTGCCGCTTCGAACCGACTCCATCACCATGGCTAGAGGCTCGTTTTGTCACCCCTCTCAGGAGTAAAGTGCTGCCAGGACACATCACCGGCATGATTCACTATCCTCAGCGCTGATTCTCATCTCCCATTTCTCGCTCTTTCTCGCCCTGTCCTCCGTCATACTCCTTTCACGAGCGGGGAAGACAGGTCTTCTGTAGTAGTATCACTGCTTAGAGTGCACTGCAGATGAAAAGCATATGATCCTATGAGAAGCATACTGACAAGCCATTATAGAGGATCCCAAGAATGCTCGTTTCTCTGCTGTTATTGTAGTGACCTCTAGTGGTAAAGACATTAACTGACTAAGATTTTGCAACACTTTTGACATCACCAGCACTGCTTACACTGAAGGTTAGATTTGAATGAGTACCGAATGACACCTGAAATTGTCAACGTGTTAAGGACAGCGGTGTTAATACGTGGCAGTGAGTTTTGCTCCTGCTAAATAGCAATCTGAAGATAAAACAAGCAAGACGGCTGTTTAGCCAACAGGTGATTTGTCTCTGTGAGCCTTCCTGATCTCCTTTTCTCTTTGTTTGTCTCTTTCTCTCCAGCTCTCCTGTCATCCTGGTGCGAGGAGCTGGGACGGCTGCTCTTGTTGCGGCATCAGAAGAATCGTCAGAGTGATCCACAGGGCAAAGTACCCTTGCAGCCGCCCATGAACTCCATGAAGCCCTCGCTTTCACATGGGTCAGTACCCTGACAAAACTCTATTCTAACCCAAGACTTGCTGGAGCAGTTCCAAGCACTGTTAAACTTGCAGTAGTCTCGCCCCCTTTCTCAGAATTTCCTCCTAGTGCGCTCATCCAGCACAGAATTGTTTGTTTTTATGTGCCACGTGATCTCAAAGACAAGGCTTTTCCAAGAATCCATTGACCAAGCTTTCGTTTACAACCCTGTAAACATGACATCACTGAAGGCTGTGCAGATGAACTTCATTCTCACAGCGGTCCAAAACAACAGCAGATAAAATATAATATCGTAACATTACTGTCTAGGTACGTCAACTAGAAGTTAACAGAGATCGATAGACTGCCAGAGAAAACGCTGAGGAATTTCACTAGCTTAGTGATGTTTTAAAGAACATTTTGTGCTCCAGGGCTGGTGATTGGCCACTTTCGCAAACATTACAGCTTCATTTTCATGGAAAAGCTAATGTTCTGTAGTCAGGAGGGAGCTTTTCTTTATCGGGCTGTGTTGGGGTCAACTTTTCTCTTTCTCAACACATGTTTGATGGCCCTGATCTCACATTACTGTTTGAACACTGTTTTGTAGTGATGGGTCCTTTCCATATGACAGCGTTCCCTGGCAACAAAATGCTAACCAGGCCCCAGGCTCGCTGTCGGTGGTTACGACAGTGTGGGGAGTTACCAATACATCACAAAGTCAGGTGAGTCACACGTGTAGTGTCGCTTTTTGAAAACAGTAACAGTTATAACATTGATCTTATAACCGACGTTGCTTTTGATCTAGGTCTTGGGTAACCCTATGGCCAATACCAACAATCCCATGAACCCTGGAGGCAATGCACTAGGATCGGGTATGTCAGGCAACAACCCAGGGATCAACTCACCTCAGTTCCCTGGCCAACAACAACAGTTTTCGGCCAAAGGGGGATCCAGCCAGGCCTACATGCAGCAAAGCATGTATGGGCGTCCAGGTCACCCGGGAGGAGGAGGCTTTGGTGGAAGGTAATGTTTCAAGCATTAAAGATGCAGTTCCAGACAGGATGATGGGAAGTTGTTTGACAAAGTTGCTTTGCATCACTTTGGGAGATTCAATAAGCTGTAGAAGAGTCTCCCATTAGTGATACTTGACACATGGTTTTAAAGCCCAGCCAATACTCAGTTCAAGGATGTTTTTCTTGAAAGGGATGATATCACCTTCTTGCTGTGCCAAGTGCAAATCCAGGAAAGATTTATATGGCTTGTTCCAATAAATAAACCTTTCTGACTGTGTAAGCTGTCATGTGGATGTTTATGTGTTGTGTATTGCCTCTGCACAGTTATCCAGGCGGGCCGAATGCTCCGGGTGGCATAGGCATGCCCCCTCATACAAGACCACCCTCTGATTTCACCCAACCTGCTGCTGCTGCTGCCGCTGCCGCCGTCGCTGCCGCCGCCGCCACCGCAACAGCTACTGCCACAGCAACGGTGGCAGCTCTGCAAGAGACCAATAAAGACATGAACCAGTACAACCAGGTTGGTCCCTCACTGGTTTTGGCTTCTTAACCTACCCTGGGTTTTTAAAGGAGTGCTTGTATTCATCTGAACTGCTGTTGGCTTTTTCCACAGGTCTGCTCTTCTTTCCAGATGGGGCCTACGCAAGGTTACAATAATCAGTTCATGAACCAGCCAGGACCCCGTGGGCCCCCGTCCATGGCTGGAGGCATGAACCCAGCTGGTATGGGTGGTGGCATGAATAGCTCCAATATGAGTGGCCCGCCGATGAGTATGAACCAGCCCAGAGGCCCAGGGATGGGGCCCTTCGGTGGCCACGGCCAAAGGATGCCTCAACAGGGTTACCCTGGACCCAGACCTCAGTCCATGCCCATGCAGGGCACCAAGAGGCCCTATCCAGGAGAGGTAAGACCACCAATGGCTCAAATAGACTTTCAGCAAATATTTTGAATTGGCTATTTGTGTTGGTGAACCAGCAGTTTTTTTTTGTTTTGTTTTTTCACAGCCTAATTATGGAAGCCAGCAGTTTGGACCCAATGGCCAGTTTCCCAGCCAGCAAGGGCAGTACCCTAACCCAAACGCTTCTAGAGCTCTTCCTTCGCCAAATTACCCTGGGCAAAGGATGCCGGTACAACAGGGATCTGGCCAGTACCCCCCTACTGGAGTAGCCATGGGCCAGTACTACAAGGTAAAATCATATTGCTTGGTTTTTGCATTATTTGTAGACACAGGTTTTCTTGAGGACATTTTGTAATTTGGCTCACACTTTTGAAAAGGCTACATTCAATTTAAACTGGCAAGTTTACTTTTGGTAGGTGAAATTAAATATTAATAGCAGCTTTCTTGCTTTACACACTCTGTGTGCTCTATCCTATTTCAGCAAGAGCCATTTAATGGTCAGAACAACAATTTCTCTGGAGGTGGTTATGGGTATAATCAAGGAAATGGGGTAGGTGGTGAACCTAGTGTTTTATTTCCATACACAATTATGAGTAAGCTTAAAATGTATAGATTTGCTATATATTTAGTGACTCCATTCAGTAACCATGCGTATCTTTGGTTAAAGCCTCCTCGGCAGGTGGTGAACTACCCACACTCACCGGTTCCTGGGAACCCCACCCCACCCATGACCCCAGGAAGTAGTATACCGTACATGTCACCCAGTCAAGATGTCAAGCCCCCGTTTCCTCCAGACATGAAGCCAAACATGACGTCTCTGCCTCCACCTCCAAGTGAGTCATGCAAAGAAACCCCACACACGACCGTTTTATTTCATTGATCTCTGCTCTGTCTGTATTACAAACTCGGTCACAGTCTATCAGAATAAACCCCTGAGAACCCTTTGATCCGCCACCTGCAGCTGAGTGGGGGAAAAAAAAAGTCCCATTGCACATTTATCTGAGATTCATGCATTTTTCACATCCACTCAGAGCTCATTCATAATATATGTGCTTCGGTGGGAAAGGGTGAAACTAGGTAAGGTGCAAGCCGAACTTGAAAGCATCTTACGCATTGATACTGTGCTCTACATGGGAGGACTGTGAATCCATCTAATCTCAATATTTGTTCTTGTAGCCAACCCCAACGAGGAGCTGCGTTTGACGTTCCCAGTGAGAGATGGAGTGGTGCTGGAGCCCTTCAGATTAGAGCACAACCTGGCCGTCAGTAACCACGTCTTCCATCTACGCCCCTCCGTCCACCAGACGCTCATGTGGAGGTATGCATGCTACTGCTATAAACTTCACATTTGTTACTGTCATTATTTACACACTCTCATGTTTATTCAAACCTGTGTGATTTCTATCGTGGAACACAAAAGGAGGGGTTTAGCAGTTTGTTAAGGCTTCTCTTTTTGATTAGAGTCTATGTGAATGATGATTTAAGGACTTGACTGTCTGTCACAAGTCTTCTGAAGCTACATTATCCACTAGATTTGAATATATACATAGTCACATCACACAGATGTGAGGATTTTCCATCCAGTGAGGAGTTGCATTTTTACTCAAAAAAAGCTATTGTACAACCTCAGACCATACACATCTGATCAATTGTTTGAGTTCCTTTTTTAATGAAAAGCCACCATTCACTTTTATTAAATGGAATATAGCAGTGTGAATATTCTTATTTACAGTATGAGTCGGAACACTATGAGAACTGTTTCATTGATGCTTAAACCTTCTCCTCATGTTCACCAGATCTGATCTGGAGCTGCAGTTTAAGTGCTATCATCATGAGGACCGACAAATGAACACCAACTGGCCCGCATCCGTCCAAGTCAGCGTCAACGCCACCCCCCTCACTATCGAGAGGGGCGACAATAAAACATCCCACAAACCCCTGCACCTAAAGCACGTGTGTCAGCCAGGAAGAAACACCATCCAGATAACAGTCACAGCCTGCTGTTGTGTGAGTATTCCTCCGCTGTCTTTCAGTAATGTATAGTCTGTTTTTTAGCGGCCGTGTCCGGGAGCTGTTATACAGCATGTGATACGAAATCAGATAACACTGATTTGAAGCAGCTTCTGTTCTTCCTTCCCACTACATTTGCTGGTATCAGTTTTATGCTTCCCTGTCTGAAAGCTGAACGGTACAGATACTGTATCATGTAAAGGATATTCTGATGTGAAGATGCTCGCTAACAGGATGTTATATGTTTGGTCTTGTTGCAGTCGCACTTGTTCGTGCTGCAGCTGGTCCATAGGCCGTCGGTGCGATCGGTCCTGCAAGGGCTCCTCAAGAAGAGGCTCCTTCCTGCCGAGCACTGCATTACCAAAAGTAAGTAGATGCTTTGGAATCTGTGGATGTCTGTCACTCTCTGTTTTCTTCTTCATCAACCTCTAATCTTTGCAATGTCTCTTGTCTGTTTTCCTGCAGTTAAAAGAAACTTCAGCAGCGTAGCAGCATCCTCTGGGAATGCCACACTAAATGGAGAGGATGGAGTAGAGCAGACAGCCATCAAAGTGTCCCTCAAGTGTCCAATCACATTCCGACGGATCCAGCTCCCTGCTAGGGGACATGACTGCAAACACGTGCAGGTACGCAGAGTTCTTAATCATGTGATTGTTTTCCTGCGAAAACCTAAAGATAAAAATCTAAAGACCACGTAACAAAATTAAGATGATACAAGTTTTTTGTGTAGATATAAGTCAATTTTTTTATATTAATTTAACCACTTTATGTTCACTGTTCTCTGATGTTGATTAATGGTCACATGTCTTTTGTGTTTTTTTAAAGTTATGTTTAACTTAGTCAAAATAACCCATATATATTAATAGGAAGCAATTAAAACTTTATACACTTTTTGGGAAAACTGGAAAAAACTTATTAGGTCGTTTTAAGGATGTTTAGACTTAATACTACACAATGATAAAAATACTGAATATGATCAGAATGATATTTATAAAATCTCACTCATTTGCTTTATGTAAATAAATGTGTTTGGGGATTCCCCACATGATCAATGCAAAACTTGTGGCAATGTGTGAATCAAAACAAATTGTGCAAAACCCCCATAATCCCATGCCGGTTACTGAAATTCTATATATATATATATATATATATATATATATATAGGTCCTTTTCAAAAAATTAGCATATTGTGATAAAGTTAATTATTTTCTGTAATGTACTGATAAACATTAGATTTCCATATATTTTAGATTCATTACACACAACTGAAGTAGTTCAAGCCTTTTATTGTTTTCATATTGATGATTTTGGCATA
>JAUMHQ010000070.1:14087004-14107296 GCA_032361165.1 Enteromius paludinosus
TCGCCTGGGTCATAATCCCTAGGGTTCGGAGTCCGCCGTTCTCCCGGCTCGCTCCCCAGACAGCTCGCCAAATTCGCTATCTATTTCATCCCTCAAATTACTAGGTAACGAGAAATCTTGAAATATGTACGAATTGCCGTGAGATCAGGTTGGTCTAGCTTAAATGAAGCCTTCACCCTCTCTCGCTGATTATTGTATAGTCTGTCCTTTGTTTCTAGCTCCTGTGTTTTTGACCTTGGACTAGTTTTTTGATTATTTGCTGCCGGCCCTGACTCCTTTGCCTTTGCCTGGATTGTACTGTTTGCTGGTGTTTGATCCTGCCTGTTTGACTTAAAGTCAAGTTTTGCACTCGGTTACCTTCGTAACACTATCTAAGACAATCTCCTAAACGTTTAAAGTTGAAAATCTAAAAATGAAAGCAGATGTCTTCGAAAACCTTTGCAATATTCTCTAAAGATATAGTCACTTTTTATCTGGGCTTTTCTTTGTAGACATGTTGTAACATTAATAGACACAGGTGTAACAAAGTGCCTTCTACACAGAAAATAGTTGGTTTATAAGAAATACACAATAATCAGGGGACCTAAAGCATGACAACCCTTGCTACATCAGTACTTACTTATTTAATAGAATCCTGCAATCTATCACGGTAACTCATTTCCTTTCAACGCCTTTACTTTCCCATTGAACCTTTAGTCTTTATCTTAATGTGTCTTTCATCTATCTGTACTTATCACCCCCAGCACTTTCTCTCTCTCTCTTTCTTTCTCTACACAGATACTATCACATGGTAGCATCTGTATATGCTCACAATACCTGTGGACTCAGCCTCGTGATACTCTTGAACAAAAGAAAAAAAAAACTTTTTTCTGGAATATTCCTAAACAGGTTTGTCATGAAAGGCATTTCATCATTTAGATCCTGCTGGCACTTTGACAAATGTACTTTATTCTGATGCAACAGTACAATGTTTTAATACTAAAAAATTGAAAAACAAATGTGCAACAGTAAGCTGTAGAAATATCTGAGCATGAATTCTCCTCATTCAGTCACATACGATTTTATGGTCACTTACCATTCACTCACATAGAGACAAATAAAACACACCCAATAAAGGCACCAGATTTTATGGTCTTTCAGTCTGTATTATGTACAAATGTTAATGCCATTTAGTTTAAAAAGTGTAATATATTATGCATAGTCACAAACAATGTCTAAAGACACTATTTGTGTGTGAAGAGTGGAAAATCTCTTCACTTTCACTGTCACGCTGAAGTTAAATTGGATCAAACTCATTCTAAAAACACAAGCCGCCTGCAGGGATTTTCCAGAGATCTGACAGATCACAACAATGTGACAGAATGTGTCCTGTTGGCTGACAAATCACACAAACCTCCTAATAAAACACTTGTTGAGATAAAACAACAAATGGAAATAATTAGGAGCTTGTTTGTACTCTCTGTGATGTTCACTGACAGAAGCGGATTGTAAATAATGTACTGTGACCTTGCAAAGGGCCATCAGTGCAAAATAGAGGCTGACATTTTTTTGGGAATCCCACGGGTCCCGGGATTCCCGTGGGATTCCCGTGGGATTCCTGCAGGATGGGAGTCATCTTTGCTATTAATCACGGGATTGGGACGGTACAGGATAAATAGTTAACAGGAGCAGACGGGAGCGGGAATCAACCAATAGGAAAGACGAGAAAAAAAAGTAGTTCCTGTAGTTTCCTTTTAATACGCCTACAATGTAATGCAATTAAAAAATGACTACACGACCCAGCCGTCCCAGAAGCCCTCTTTTTTTCACGGCTTTCAAAAAATGAAGGAGGACAATGGTGATATGGAGTCACAGGGTCGCCAGTTGGTGCTGCAATGCATGAGTGACACTAAGTTGACACGTTTCCAGTCTCTTCTTGACTTCTGGCGGGAGATGTCAGGTGGGCTCGTACCAGTTGCCAAGAGGCTGCCAGCTATCCCCGCAACAAGTACTCCTTCTGAGCATAGCTTCATTGTTGCGGGAAGACTGATAGAGGAGAGGCGTTCTACCCTCAATCCAGAAAATGAGTAAAATGCAGCTTTTTGTGATCTTTGGGCTTATTAAACTATTGTACACATGGTGTGAACTGTGTACTGTTTTTCTTTTATTTGCTGTCTTATATTTTCTGGAGAAAATCTGGAAGCAGGGGCTCAGCAGCTGGTCTAAAACAGGACGGGGAGCAGATAAAATCAAATTCTATGTATTACCTAAACACTAAATGAAGAAAAAAATATATGGGAGCGGTACAGGAGTGGGAGTAGTTTTAAACAGGAGTGGGATGGGAGTGGGAGTAATTTTACCAGGAGTGGGATGGGACGGGATTTCTTTCATTTGGAGTGGGACGGGACAAGAGTGAAAATCCACTCCCGTGTCATCCTCTAGTGTGAAAACGGATACAGGGACTGGTTCATGTTTTCAATCAAAAATAATGATTCAAAAATTAGGTTCTTGTAATTAGATGAAATAACATTTTAAAATACTTGGAATCAGACTACTTACTTTTTGTTGATAACATGATTAAATAATATTCACTTAATAGCAAAAAAAGATTCATAATTTATTGATTCTTCTTCTTCTTAGTTCTTCTTTTTCATCTTTTAAATGTATACTTTCTAAAAAACGCCTACCACTTCTATACAGTTTATATTAAGGGGTAGGCTATTTGGCTGTAATTACACAGAAAATTGAGAGGCCAAACAGCTATTACCACTGAATTAAAAAAAATAATTTAAAGGAACATTTTCTTAGCATTTCAACATTATATGAACTATGGATAAACACAAAGAGGGTTATTTAATCATGTATTACTAGATAATAGAATTAAATCAAATATGTAATATAGAATTATTATAATATATAATATATAAATAATACTAAAAATGTTTTGCTGCCAATCACATGTCATCTATTCCCATTTAACCAGCATTTTTAAGAATTCTGCACTGAATTATTTACTCCATTGTCCCATATATTTATTATGAGACAATAATCTTTTTGTTTTGCTTTCTTACTCAGCTCGTGGTCAGATTAGTTCAGTTAATCACTAACTAGGAAACAAAAGATTTGATTTAGGTCCAAAGCTAGTTTCACTTTCTGTGATGTAGCATACCTCACGGATCCAAAGCTGGAAGATTTTTCCCTCATGGTAACAGTTGTACGTTTTTAGAAGGGACAAAATATCAGACCTGAAAAAGGGACATGATTTAAAAACAAGGGCTTTTAGTTAGAAAGCATGTTTCTAATGTTAAGTGTGTCAAAAGTGCAAATCTTACTTTGCGATTACTTTCTCCTCATTCAGCCTCACATAGGAGGCCTTGTCAGGATCCATATTGGGGTTGCTTAATAGTAAGACTTTCAGCTAGAGATGAGCAGGACATTGGGAGAGAAAGCAAGGGGAAAGAGACAATGTTAATGATGTCAGAACAAGAACAGGTGAGTGATTAACAGTGAATAATACCTTTTATGTGATTTAAAAAATACTCTGATGACAATCACAGAAATATGAGGAAATCACATGGTTCTACAGTTAACAGAATTTGTAATCTTGCCATAAGGCGTGCCACGGCATGTTTCCAGACCTTCGGAGAGGTCACAGAATAGTAATACTTTCCTCAGGGAAAACCTTTGAAATTTTTGAACACAGCTGTTTTTCAAAATATTACAATTTATAGTAAATGCATCTGACAAGCTTCAAAAGATTTTTTTCACACTGTATATAAATAAATATATATATATATATACATATATTTGCAGCTCTCAAATCTCTTTCTCTATATCAGTATTTAAAACTGCCCCTCTATAATTAGCCAAGTGCACACTGGGAACTCACAAAGCCTTTACATTTTAACAACATGAAATTTTGGGTTCAGACAACTGTGTTTGATTAGTTGGGACAACATTTGGGGTAATTGTGTTTGTCTGACAAGAGTTCTTATTTAGTTTTAAGACAATAGCATTTGTTTTAGTGTGCGAGACTTAAAAGTTTCATAAACTGGAAAATGTGAAGTTGCATTTCATATAATGAAATGAATATTATCTGTGGTCACACGGCTTGATCCTGTGGGAGTAGGAATTTTCAGGAGTGGCAAGAGCTGGGAAGTCCCTCATAGGAGTATAAATGACAGCGGGCAACTGAACACTTACACTCAGAAACACTTTCATCATGACGCTGACAGTGTATGCTTTGCTGGCTTTCACCCTCATGATCTTTCTAACAGGTGAGTTTATCAGAACAGGTGAATTACAGCGACTGAAATAAACACCTGTTGGCTTATAACTGAGTTGGCAAAATTCTATGTTATTAAATCTTACATCTCTACAAAACTAGCTATACAAGTTTAACTAGCCTATAAATTACTTAATTACAATAATAATATACATTTTAAAGCTTTTGAAGAATGCTTTTTTCTGCTCACCAAGGCTTCATATACTTACAGTAAAACAGTAATATTGTTAATTATTTTATAATGTAAAATTACTTTTTTAATGCAATTTATTCCAATGATGGCAGTTTTTTTGGCAAGTTTTTTTTTTACTTTGTTTATTTAAATATTCTTTTATGAATAGAAAGATAACTAAGAACAGCATTTACTGTCACTTTTGATCATTTCAATGCAATGCTAAATGCTTTAAAAAGTACAAAAATCATGTCTGTTTAATAACTTCACTTTTTCTTTTTTCCTAAATACAGTCCAAGTGGTGGAGAGTCAATATGTTCCTAAGACCTGTGTGTGTCTAAAGGTCCAAGAAAGAGTCAGGGGACCATTTTCAGATTTGAAAGTCACTGTAAAAGAACATAACTGCTTACGGGATGTGATCATGTAAGTAGTTCACATACGTTTCACTTTATAAGATTCTGAATGCTCATGCAGAATTCGATTTACATGTGCTATTCTCTGTATTTTTCATTAGAGTCACAAAGCAGAAAAATAAGAATGAAGTGTGTCTCAGTCCAGATGGTTCCCAAGGCAAAAATCTGCTGAAGTGTTGGCATAGGTAAGAGAGTGTAATGGCTGAATGAGTCTCTAAACTATAGCACACCTTATCCAGAAATCACTCATTCCAAACATCTCCAAATATGATGCAAGTCTTAATCTGTTGAGCTTGAGTATACTGGGTTTTTTTTTTCAGGATGCAAAAGGATGGCAAGGACACCAAAAATTGCATACGTCGACCAAAACAAAAGCCAAAGCAAAAAAACAAGAAGCAGGGTAAACCCAGGAAGGTCAAGTCTTAACCTCAAATACTAAAGACACTGAGGTGAAGAAAGTAAGAGATCAACATGAGGGAATACTCTTCAAAACTTGTGCTAATTGCTTTAGCGCTGATGTACATTCATATGCACTAAACAAGCCAAGGACATGAGAAAAGACTGAATTCACAGGAGTGCACAGGTGTATTGAGGCCAAAGGACGGCATACAATGAAGACATGTTACAACAGGGAAAGCATCTAACTTCATACAGACATGTCATACAAAGAGGAGTTGAGCCCTGCTATGCAGGTCTAACGTACAGGCCAGTCAAAAGACACAGCTTTATGGTCTAAGAAATTATATATTTATACATTCCTTTTGTTGTCATAAATGTGTATATTCTTATAAATGTGTGTTCAGTGATCAAATGCTTGTTTTACAGTTTAATATAAACTGAACTTATATAATAAACTGACTAAAAAAGAGAACTTCAATGTGTTTCTTTACTTTTTTTTGTTCTCACGTCTGTTTACATAGGACCAAATGTTGCTATACAATTCTTAAATTCTTCTCTTAAATTTAACAGGGTAGTTTTGATCAGATTTTTCTCTGTAATAAATCATGATAAATTATAAATCCTTCTTTTTAGGCAAGTGTCATGTCCTGAAATTTAATATGATGGAAAATGTGTCAACAGAGCTTCTTGGAACTTCAGTTAAACAATTGTGTCACAAAATGATTCAAAATGCACTTTCACGAATCAAAATTATCCACACCGAGACCATGTACCCTATATATATATATATGGTACAAATCGCATATATATATATATTAATACACACACACACACACACACACATACACATTTATAACTTTACATATAACTTTATGTTTAACTTAATGTCAGGGTTTTCACAAAAAGTTTTGGAAATTACATCTTTTTTAGAAATTCTATACTGTTAAAAGTGCAGGGAACTATTAAACACTTAAATATTACTTGCTATAACCTAATGCAGTCAGCTTGATTTAGTCATTTAAAAATAGAATAGAATAGAATAGAATAGAATAGAACAACATGAAGCACATCACTCTGATTTCAATAGGGGTTTTGTATATTTGTTGGTTGAATGTGTGGGAATCCTACAGTTTGAACAGTAAATTCCAAATGGATACAGAAAAGCACATGATCACGTTTCTGAAAGATATAACCACTGACACAACAATAACATTCCAGACCCAAAACCAACATACAGAGGTGGTTGAGAAATCAGTTCCCATTTACCTGAAATCATGTGACTCTGATCCTGCTTAATATGGCAAAACAGGAAATGCTGGGAAAGTGAGGAAGAACGAGAGTACAGCTCTGTGCAAACACACTCCAGAGACATTCCAGTAAATGACAGCTTTAAAGAAATGGCCTTCAAGTCTCTGCAAACAAGTGTCTACCTGCTTCTTCTAATCTTATTCTGCTTAGACTTCCTTACAGGTACAGTATATTATCACTTTCTTATCAGGACAGTTTACAGATTTTTTTCAGATATTGGTCATGGAGGTAAAGTGCAACATGTGGTTTTATGTTTCTGGATTTGCCTTTAGGTAAGAGGACCGCTGCAATGATCAGCCGTGAAAAATGCCTGTGTGTTGAGGAAACTGGCTCAGTGCAATGGAAAAAAATTACAGACTACACGATCATAGAGAAACATCCTCTTTGCAACAAGGTTCAAATCATGTGAGTAAAAAAGTATCATTCTTATTCAGGGTAATCTGAATGTGTTGCGCTATGCAAGAATTATGAAACAAACGAAAATTTCGCCTTTGATAAACTGTTGGAAAAAGTGTTTATCTTAAACAATTTTGCAGAAATCACGAAAAATGCTTGGCAGGCAGGGTGCAGTTATTGTTTTATCTTTTTAAAAAATATATTAAGTAAGATTATATAACCTCTTAATATGCATGATGTACCTGCCTCAAATCTAGTAACTTCACTGTAACTATAAATCTGTAATAATTAACATGCAATTATACCCCTCCTGGACATTTTGCAATCCAAGTAATTGTTAACAATGTGTGAGGGTATTACACAATATCTCATGTTGAGGCATATCGCAAGTTATAATAATTTATCTGGTGGAAAGCACAAAGCCAGGACATGGCATGTGATTTTTGCGTCCGATTACTTTCATTTCAAATCAGACATGAGTGGGCATGATAAGACATATAATATACCACTGAACTCTGGAAACATGAGCTCTCTTACAGCAACATCTAGTGAATATAGATGATGAAATGCCTCACTTAACCTGGTTTACCTTTGTTCCAGTAAAAACACTTTAACAAAAAAGCGATGCAAAGATTACATTTTCGGTATGATTAATATAAGACTTAAAATGAAGTTTCTTTGGATCAAATGTTGCTGTATCTAATTACTGGTTTGCACACATTCTCCTCCACAGACTCCAGCTGTCGGGTAACAAAGCTTGTCTAAATCCAGACTCCAAGCAGGGGGCAAAACTGCAAAAATGCTGGAAAAGGTACTTTAACAACATGTTTCCCTCTAATGAACCTGCAAAAAGTTTTTAATTTGAATAAAGTGAAAACACTGCCACTCTGTGGTGCAGATCCTCATTTTAGAGATACACTAGCTCCCCTCTCTGCGTGTCACACAGCTATAAAAGCGATAACTGCATATTAATACATTAACATTATCAAATACATAAAATATTGACAAAAATATAAATAAAAATACTGGTTATATGCAGCACTAAGCCTTGCATTTTACACATTGTATACAGTCGCTGACGCTTTTAGGGATGTTTGAGACAAGATAAATATGGTCTCTGGAGAATTTTAAGTGTTTACGTTGCCATTAATGATGTGCATTGATTTAGGGTTGAGAATTCATTTTTTGCTTACTCAGCTTTGTGGGCCTCACCAATAATTAAACCCATTCACTGTTCTATTGTCCAGGATCAAATTCAACCCACGGAGAAAGAAGGTCTGTCTGCAGCTCAAGAAGAAGAATAGTCCAAAAAAGACCAAGAAGCTGTAATCCAACCACCTTTACCTTTTCTGTAAAGAAAGACTGCATGTCTTTGACATTTATCCTGCCTGTTCTTTATTTGCACAGCTATGTATGCAAATGATATGTATAACGTAGATGGAGTTTGTATATATTTTGTACTGTTGTTTATTAATAAAACTACAAATTACACAAATTGTCTGAAAGTGTCCCAATTTACTCGTACTCATCTAAATAATATCAACAGAAGCCTTCGATTCAGTGAAAGAAAAGAATTTAAATATTCTATGAACTAACCCCACCTCTGTCTAGGACCATTCTCATTAATGATTGAATATGCCATTATAGTCTCTTGGCAAGAAACACCATCTACTGTGTCTACCAGAAAGAATCCCACTCGTGCATTAGACTGATTTAAAAACAAGGGGTCATGTCTAGAGATGCTCTCCACCTGCATAAAGAAATGACACTGTGAAGCCCCCTGCCCACCCACTCAATTACTGCAAACCAGCTGTGACTCTCTGCTGCAGGAATATATAGCAGGCATAGTGTCCGTAACAACTTCTGGATTTCTGTGTCTCTTTTTTATATAAGGTGGACAGATCCGGAAAGCACAGACAAAACACATACGTTTCATTTAGGCTATTTTTTGATTTGCTTTCATCATGAAACTAAAACATACAGAAAATATCACAACTCTGACACATCTGGTGCAGAGTATGCCTGTCAGATGGTTCACTCAAGTACAGTTTGTTTTGACAGCTGTAACGTTATAAAGAAACGCACCTGTGAACAGTTTCAGAAGAAGCCTAGGTAGCCTTCAAAAGACAGCTGTGCGTACAGCTCACCTGCAGAATCATTCAGAAAAAAACACATCTCAAATGAAACCATTTCCATTATTAATGTACTTTTGCATATATTGTCCCTTACCATCTCATGAAACGCCGTTCGTTTGTAAGAGCCAACAGAGCCCAGATGTTTTGTGAGACTCAACGTCTTATCTTCCACTCTACTCTTCCACTTCACCCTGCTGCTTCCTCGGGGAATAGACGGTCAAAATAACGCAGCTCGTTCGGAAGAGTGGCAGCGGTATAAACCAATCCGACACTCCACTGAGTAGAGGAGCCAATCAGAGACGTACGTGGGCGGGAGTCTACTGTGGTTGCCCTGGGAAACGCCGGGACCGTTCACACCATTATTAGCATGTCTGTGAGATAATTATCACTAGACTTGCGATAACCACGAGACAATTAAGCTGCAAATGAAAGGTTGCCGTTAAATCGCATTCGGTCCACCTGTCATATTACAACTTCATTAAGCTGTAGGATTTTAATAATTTAAAGCTTCAGTTAAAATAAAACGTGTAAGGATTAACACTTAAGCACGCGTATATATGCAACCCTAGATAGTTTCTTTCAGTCTGATAACGTTAGCTGGGGTACATGCGCTTCCTGTTTTTTTTTTTTAGCTCTGTCTGAGAATACCATCTAGGAAAATATTACACCGAAAGGTCGGATGAAATATTTGAGGAAGTATGCTTTGAGCTGCCAAGACACTTCCCCCATGGGAAGACAGAACTGTTTTAAAAGGGAAATGATTATATCAACGACACTTGCCAAATACGGAAACTTTTTATGTATTTAGAAACAAAGTGAATAAACTGTAAACCCTATTTAAATATTTAAAATGATATTTAAATAAATGGGAACTATAGTGCATTTAAAATGCTTTTTCCCCATATATTTTGAAGTAAAGTGCTTGCTTGGTTACCAAAACAATTTGATGGCCACTGACTTCCTCAAAAAATGTAAGATGAGTAATGATAAGAGTCAGCGATGACAGATTTTTATTTTTGGATAAGATTATAGCTGCAAGTAATGACCTCAGATCTGTGTTGAAATATCATTGTTTCGACTTCATTTGAATTGGCTTCAATTTAGAGAAGACAATATTCTAATGTTAAATATGGACAGGAATTTCTGACTCTCAACCATACATGAATAAACTTGACTTCCCACAGAAGTACACATTAAACTGCACTTCTGCTATTTATCTGTGTGGAGACAAATGGAACGTATTGAACAGGGTCCAAGCTAACTAAAGAGATCATTGATCATCTTAACAGTGACCCAATAACATCTGTTTAAAATAACAAAATATAAGAGTTAAAGGTTTATTTGCATGTGTTATTCTCGTTATTGGTGCAGAAAGCATTGTTGCCTGACCTGACCTACTGATGCTCATAGATGTTTTGAGATCCTATGACCAGAACCTCCTCTTAATTTCACATTCCAGACTCAAGCGCAGAGGTGACCATGCTTTTTCAGTAATTGGGCCTCATCTTTGGAATAATTTGCCAATTGAAATCATAATGGCTCCTAGTCTGACTATTTTTAAATCCCTTTTAAAAACCCATCTGTTTTCACTGGCCTACTAGGCTTTACTATTATTATTATTGTTATCTTTTTTATCTATGTGTTCCTGTTTTGTTTCTTTTCTCTTGGCCGTGATCGTGTAATTTTATTTTATGATGATGTTTCTAATTGTACAGCACTTTGGTCAGTCTCGTGGCTGTTGTAAATGGGCTATTTAAATATGCTAAACTTAAACCTAATTTTTCACTCCAGTTCTTTTGAACAGTGCCCATGTACGACTTTCCATTAGCGAATGCCAGTAAAACACTGAAACCACTTGATTAACATGGTTAGACTCGTAACAACATAAGTGCAAAGAATTTGTTTACTGTGTAATTGAATATTTTTCAGTGAAGCACACCAACAACGCACATGAATGCAGCATACTCAAATATTCAGGATGTTGAAGTCATCCATACAGGTTAATGGAGAGGAGTAGTGCCTGGGGGGTTGCTGTCCAGTCTTTAGGCTGAAAACCCTCTTGTCTGGGTCAGTATGATGAATGGAATCCCTTAATTGTATTGACGTATGGAGAGTGGATGCAGGAGATACAGGCCTAAGGTTACAGGCTGCAATAAAAAGCAGCTGACAGTGTTTAAAGGTTGTTTTAAGAGCTCAATGTCATAAAAAGGAAGAAGTTAAATATTATAAATATCCAATATTTTTACAGTGATTTGCTTTTTATCTGCCGCTAGTTGTTTTACATTGACAAAACCAAAAACGCTGTGTAAAAAAAGTAATTTTTGTATATACAATTTCATTGTTCAGCATTAAGTTAACCAAAAGTGGCATTAAAACCTTACCTAATAAATGCTATATTATTTTAAACTTCATCCTTTAGTCATGTGATTATTTTTTTTTATAAATTATTGTAATGTTTCAACACTGATAATAATAAATGTTGCAAGAATGTTGCTCACCATATTAGAATGATTACTGAAGAATCACGTGACACTAAAAACTATCACATGAATAAACGAACATAAAGAAAATATAATAATTTTCATTCTTTAATAATTGGTCAGATTTTAAGTAGATGTATTTGTAAAGCACCTCATGCCTAAAATGATTCATAATACGATGATCTCTCACATTTACAGTCTAATCATTGGTGCTTTATCTGACGTGGTCTCATCTGGTTCCCCTTCATGGTATTCTTCCAATTCAGTATCATTATGTCTGAGGCTCTCAACGAAGTGCACATTTCTTGTGTCTGTTTGTCGGTTCTTGTGTTGGGTATTCTTCACTGTCTGAGCCCTGTCTGTGGGGCCATGAAGTCGACTATTGCTAGGAAAAAAGGTTGTACTTTTGCCTGAAATGACGTGGAAGAAAGAGAATGTGTGTTCAGCATCTTCCCTGTCTGTGACACAGACAGAAGACAGAGCCGGGTCTCCATACGATGACCTGGACTCTTTAGGCGGATCTGATTTCTTCTTTTTGCTCAGTATGAAGTTAAAGAATCCAGTCACTACCAGCATAATTCCTGCAAAGAATCAAAGTTTTTAAACTCATGTTAACCTTTGTGTCTGCCTATCATATGTTTTTACAGACTACCTGACTTCCAGTCAAAAACATAAAAATAAATAATACATCGTATCTCACCTATAGTCCAAGTGAATTAAAGTTTATCTATGTAGTGTATTCACAGACAGAAATAAGCAGATATTTACCTGTGTAAAAGGTTTTAAAATAATGCTTATCATTTTTTTTTAAATGTACTCTGCATTTACTTACTTTTTAAATATATAATTTATAAAAAGCACCTGGTATCACAGCATGCCATACAAGCACTGGATGCAGGAAACACATCAAAGACATCATTGTGTAGTATAGAAACTTCTGGAAACCCCCAACATTGGCCATCTTTTTCCAAAGGATGAAAATCTTCCATGTGGGTGGACAACTTCAAGCAAGATAAACAGAATTACTTTAATGCATTGATTAAAATGGCAATAATATCACAGATAATGACATAACAAGCACAAGTATATGATTGTTTTATATTTTGATTGAACATACGGAAGGCACGTTGCCAACAGAGTGTCAAGGAAATAGGCAACCTCTAAAATCATGATCACCACCGAGGAGAGCCTGTAGAGAATTTAAACAGAAGTAAAGCAGTGGTTCATAAAATGCAAAAAAAAAAAAAAAAAAAAAAAAACCTGTACAAATAGTTCAATAAGAAATACCAGAAAATGTATATTGAAATCAAAACATGCTTTGTTTACTTTATTAATGCATGTTCTTGGTTTTATTATGAAGGATTCAAATGTAGTCCATCTTTGCACAGTCTAGTCAATTCCTCACAATAAAATCAAGAAAAAAAATTCTCATTTAAAATCCTAATTCTTGCCACAATAAAGTAGAATAGACAGTGAACGTGGACTAATGTTGACTTTAATCACTGCTTTTTATTAGGTATTTATTACCATTTAGTGATTACTTGATCATAAGCTTCCTGGCTGTTTATGGTATTCTGGTGTTCAAGCATGTGAACAGCCTCTTTAGAGTTGACCCCAATGGAAATATCTCCCTGTTGTTCATGCAGAACCTCTCTTGTTTGGCTGAGAGCCCGGAAAGATCAGATAATATGGGACAAGAGGCCCATTTGGATCCATCTGTATGTAATTCCCAGGAGGCGCTACTGTATTGCCTGCTATAGTTAGAAATGGGATGACTGTTGCCTTGAGTAACCATGTTCCTAAGGGTGATGAGCTGTGGCCTGTTTGTGTAACTAACTTAGAATGATTCCGTTCGGATACTTACACCACCCTATGAATGACGTCAAAAGAAATTATAACCCTGTCCAAAGTCAACACTAGGACTGACCCAGAAATTGTAAATTAAATTGTAAAAGTGCCTGAACCATTGAATGAATGCTTTGAAACTGAAATAAAAATTAATAAACACTGTTACTATTAATATATTCTTTTGGATGAGGAAAACAATTTAATAATAATAAAAAAACATTTGACAAGAAGGTATGCCTCAGAGAACTTTGATATGAACACTCAAAGTAAAAAAAACAAAGCTGTCACTGGGTTGGTACACTTTCAAAAGGTATTCTCAGGCACTATAACATTTAGGTAATATATACACTTTGGGTACTAATATGCACTTTTAAGGTACTAATATGCACCCTTTAAGATGAAAATTGACTTCCCCGGTGACAGCTTTGATACCTTCTTCTTTTCTGAGAGTGAATAACAAGGTGCTACGCCTCCGACAGCAGCTCGTTTTGATACTCACAGGAGATAGACAGCCAAGCTGTTGAACTCCCCCTGTCTCTGAGTCTCTACACCCACTGCACAAAGCACTGATGAAACAAACATACAGCACTTAATCCGCAGATATTCTGAAGTATATGAAATTAATTCGAATTAATTAAATCTATTATTTATTTGTAAATATGATTTATACATACATTTTGCAACAGTTAAATAGCAGACAAAACCCTTGGAATTTCACAAAAAATGGAATGCAATTTTTTTCTGTGGCCACTAGATGTCAGATGTGCCACACGAACACACACTGCTGCTGGGCAAATTAAACTAAGATCAGTATTGATGCGCTGGTTTTAAAAACAATGTACAAATCAAAAGTTATTCAAGATGAAAGGACTGTGCGTTTGTGTAATGCAAAGACTATGGCAAATTGGAGAAATCCTTTAGTGTATTTGATACATTTACTTAACATTTATTTTGATTAACTAAATACAAAATCATTTGGATTTAAAAAAAACAAAACTAAAAGACATTACTCTTGGTACTTTTACCATGTATTTAATAAAACATTTTAGTTGTATTCACATTATTTCACATCTTGTAAATTAGAGGGTTTTTTTTTGGTAAAACAATAAAGCCAAAAACATTTCACATGAGAATTGCATTAATGTGAATCTAATATTATGCAGTCACTTAAAAATGTTATTGTTATTTTAAAAAGCTTGGTATTTGTTTGAAACATTTGGGGAATAACTGCAGTGATATATAAGAGTGTTTATAATCATTGGAACTGATATAAGATTGTGGCTTTTTTTTTTTTTTACACATGCATTTATGCTCCATTTCAAACTAAATGAGTCATCACCTAAACAACTGAACATATAAGCTGTTATTTCCCTTATTTTAAAGCAGTTTATGTTGGGTAATAAACATTTTAGAATTCTACGATTTAATCAAGGAGTAAACGTTGCAATGACTACTAATGCATGTTGCTTGATTCAATGTGTTTTGTATATGAATAGCACTTTCAGTAAAACAACGGCCTAGAAAAGAATAGCAAAGATGCAGTCCTACCTGCAGCAGTTGAGATGCCAAGAACTCGACAGGCAGATTCCACTATAACCCACAAAGCTGAGCTCTTCATGGTAAAAATCGAGTTTTTCCTTTAGAACATTTGTTGACAGATAAATTTCTCTATTGATAGTTTATTAATAGTTTGCGACACAGTCAAAACTTGTGCAAGGACGACAGTGCCATAGTCAGAAATCTCCTCGCTTAAACAGGAGGGCGTCCCAGTGCAGATTTTACCCTAGTAATCAGCCTAACATAGAAACTAAAACCCAAACACTGACCACCCTCTGCTTGTTCCTGGTGCATTCCACCTCTACTCAAGGTGAGGGGACCAAACAACAAAAACCTTTACAGTTAAAGATTACCTGACTAGCATAGAGCACAAATAAGGCACGTTTCCTGAGGGAAGACACTTACACACATAACTGCACACAAGCCTGTTGCAGGACGTTTACAGGTTATGAGCAGTGTGTCCTTCATGAGGAGGTATTCCACCCTCCATCCCCTTTCAGCTGCTGAGGGACATATTCAAATTAAATTACCTTCAGCCAATCAGCCAATTAATCAAAAATGTCCTTGCCTAAGGTCAGATGTGTTTTTACAAAGTAAATGTACATGGAGGGAGTCTCAAACGTCTGCTCGATAAGCCCTGTCCTGAACCGGATGATTAATGGCGGAGAAAGCAGCAATACTTTCATAGTCCAATCCTGACACAAGACAGATGTTAATCATTCTCCAGCAGACACACTGAACAGACACCATCTCTTCCAGTCTTTAGTTACATGTGTCAAAGGTCAGACTTTTCTCAGTCATAACAGATCACGATTGATTAGAAAAACAATGCACCGCATGACGGCATGGCACAGTAAGGGTCCATCTCATTAAATGTGATCGCATGCGACAACAGTATTGGTAGGATTTCAAGCCACATAACTTTGGCATTACTTGAAACAGCACACAATTCATTCATAATGCTTCATATTTTACTAAACTGAACAGGATGATAAATAACAATGCCAGGGTGCAAATAATACTAGAGTAGTAGAATATACTAGAGTAGTATTTAAATATATATTAATCATGTGTTTTATTTTATTGCTTTAAACGCAAGTCCTCTAAAATGCACCATATCATGGAATGTGCATATACATATACACTTGACAGCCATTACAATAACTCAGTTGTAGAGAAGTTCATGGTCTATCAAAGAGACAATCAAAATCATAACTTCCTCTGCGTAAGAGTCTCTGAGATGAAATACCTCGCTGGCCAGCTCATCCTTTAAGAAAACATACCCTGAATGTTCATAAATAAGCAGAAAAACCGGGGATATGTGGGAGTAAGTGGGAAATAGTACAGATGTGAAATGTAAAGCCTTAAGGTTTATATGACCTGGACATTCTGAGGACATAAGAGGGACTCTGGAACCAACAGATGAGATGACTTCAGTTCTCAGGCCCTGGAGGAGACATTATGTACTGTACATCTTATACCATCCAGACTCAAATAGGCTATCTTGGCAAACACTTGAAGAGTTCTGCTCTAATTTACAACTCTGATATCCAAGTTGACTCCTGCTAAGAGGAAAAATGTAAATCCCCAAACATTAGAACAAGGCTACCTTTGTTTTCTGCCTGGATCAACAGTTTTCCAGATTAGCTGCACATTATTCTAGGTATGTTTGTGCATTTTTGTGCTACGTTCGTGATTCAGACTGTAAATTTACAATTACTGGACAACAAAAGCAAGTTGAATTACTGGATTAAACACAAACCTCTACACATATATGTGGAATGCGGCTCTTTACAAAACACAACACCTTTTAAATAATAACAAAACATAAAATCACAAGAATTACATTTTCAGTGTCTCAGACACTTAAGGGATACTTTTTTTAATCTGCCGAGGGAAAGTCCAATAAGTTAGGAAAGCCATTGCAACCTGAGTCAGAACGGACAGATGATATGTGCTGAGTTTACTGTAGTGGGTGTAGTTTGAAAGCTAGAAGACTTACATTTAGAAATAATGGTCTCTGTGGTGTTGAAAAAGCCATAACCCTAGTTGACTCTAGTTTATTATGTTGATTTTGTTAAGACAGCATAATAGTAGTATTGTCTCGAGTTGATTGTGTCATTTGTTTGTTGCTTTGGATGAATGTGTTTGCTAAATGAACAGATGCAAATGTAAATTTATCCACTCAGTGTATCTCTAGCTATGACACTCTTTGTGCTACAAGCATCTTTCGAGCTCACAGCAAAGTTGTTATTCATGTAAATGCATTAATTAAATGCATGCATTCTAAGACAACAAAATTGTCTTAGAATAACTGCATCAATGAAACAGAAATTAACCTTTTGACAACTTCAGTGCTAGACTATGATAAACAGTTAAAGAGAAAATAAATATCAACGTTTGTAGCTACAGAAAATTTAATGTTGCATGTTATGTATACTGTAAACTAAATAATGCAAATAGGATAATACATTTTATATTTATAAAGAAAAGAAGTCAATTTTAATAATTATTTTTTTTAAATGCATGCATGGGAGAATCATTCACAATAAAATCAACAAAATGCATGTAGAAAACAGACAGGATTTTTCATGCCAACCATATTCTGTCATAACAATGAAAATAAAACAACAACACAACAGATAAATATCAATTAAATGTTCCTTAAGACCATTAAACCAGAAACCAGAAAGAATATAAATACTTGGCATTTAGATTTTGGTTTGTATTTATGGCTGCAACATGTCTAGGTTCTGTCTACAAGGACATTTAATCATCATTTTAGTCAGAGCTGAACCACACTGAGCTGTGATTCTGTAAAGACCGACTGGTTGACTGCAGTCAAAGGGACCCCTAAATCATGCACTCCAAACATTCACGTTCATCACATTAATGGGCCTTGAAATGATTTTAACTCATTTGTCCCATTCATACATAAACACACGCTGGGTGTGAATGACTCCCAAAGGGAATGATATATGAAATTTGATGGCCTTTTGCGGCGCTCGATATATTTCTTTACCTCAACAACACAAAACCTTATCTTTAGTGAAATAAAAACATCACTTATGACACAGAGCCATTTATCTTGCCGACACACAGCTGACAGACCTTTTCTACAGCAAATCTACCACAAATCATTTAATGGCGATGATGGTGTTAATGAGCTTGATAAGGTGTCACGGTATGGCAGTCAGTTATAGCACAACATTTTATCAGACGGCCCAATGTGTAATTGTGTTAATCATATGTGAGGGATCGCTGTGAGCTGTTGGAATTTCCCAACCCGCTGTTGTAATAACAAGAGGTCAGAACTCTGTGTTTGGGAAGCAGTGGTTCCATCATGATTTGTAGAAATTGAGTTAAAATATGATATTTCGATTTTTTAAAAACAGCTGATTTGAAGAGCTGTTTTTTTTAAGGTATAGGAGAAATGCCGCTGTAGATGGACCTTATTGTTTAATCTGTGTTTCTGGACTCCCCCTCATTTCCCATTCTATAATGAGATCTCTGCAATGGAGCTGTTATTCATCACGGCCTACCGGGGTACATTAAATCTTGATTACAATGGCAATTTTATCTTGCTTTGTAAACATCGCATGAGATGTATTCTTGTTCAACATCAAACTTGTTGCAACACGAAGTGAAGGAAAAAGTAGTTTTTCAGAAGGTTTTGTACTTTAAGTAAATAATATCAAGATGACTGATCACTAAAATACTGATGCATTTTTTTCTATTTTTTATGCTATAGGCGATCACCACGTGCACAAAAGCTTTGTCTGAAAGATGGGAAAGCCCTGTGTGTGCATTTCAGCAGTTAAAATAATAATTAACATTTTTTAATGTTCTTAAAGTCACCAAGGGTGCATTAATTTAATTCAAAATACAGCAAAATCTAAACATATTATTACAATTTTGATTGTATAATTATTCCTATAACAAAACTGATTTTTTTAGCACCCATTGCTCAGTCTTCAGGGGGACATTCAGAAATCATAGTGCTAAAGTATTAATTTATGCATTAAAAACACTGCAGACACTATTTGCTTAGTCATTAGTAAAGATTTGTTCAAGACCATTAGACATGATCTAAAAAGTGCATTTCATCCAAAAACACAACAGTTGGTTTCAGACAGTCAACATGTAATCTTTTAAACTTTAAATCAACTTAAAGCACTCAAGCTTTATGCCTTGAGACACACCATTAGTAAGGCATTTCATGCATTTAACAAATTTGATGGCAACACTGACACTATGTGGCTGCAGGGGACATTGCATTTTTGTATGTCTTTCATCAAAGCTTCTCAGACTCCACTAACAGGAATATGTTTCGTGTGACAACTCATGAGAATCACTGAGAGGATGCAGAAATAGGACTTATTGACCCTTGCCTTTTAAGGGAGAGGATAAATGAGGTCAGAGGAGTGGTGGCATCAGCTGATGACAGGAGGAGCATCAGTGGAGTCTGTGTAGCTTCATGCTGGAGGGAACCACAGACAGTGCTCCAGCAGTCAGAACCACCATCTCAAACTGTCCTTGTTATAGTCTATTGCTGTGATCTCCAAAACATAGCTATACTCTAATAAGATGGTAGAGATCATAACTGATCCTGAATTAAAGAACCTGTTTCATCGCCTTCATTTTGCAGCCAAAAGGATCACTAAATAAATTACCCATGAGTCCCCTCTGGGTATAGAGGGATTCTGGAGGCTTTCGGGTGGCTTATCTGATGAGTCAGTTCATACTGGGAAAGAGAACTGAATCCTGTTATGCATTAGTAAAGAAGAAAGTAATCTAATTACAGGAAACTGAAGTCATAGTTCATGCTGTTACGCAAATCCGGAAATAGAATAAAATGGGGAAAAAATAAATACATACATAAAAAAACATCTGTTTAGCAAAATAAGCCCAGCAAAATATAACAAATCATGATGATCTATGAATATGATTACAAACGTTTGCATCTGCATCTTCCTAAAATATATGGGCTGCAATATATTTACATTGATACTCTATACTTTGTAAAAATAATAAAAATAAATAAATAAAAAGAAAAGATACTTGTAAAGATAGATAGATAGATAGATTGATAAATTCATATATTAAGTGCCCATTTTAATTTAATTCAGTCATATCATAAGTGTGCATTTATTAATAAATCTGTTAAACATGTACCATAATTACCATGTGCACTTAACCTGAACGTACAGTTCATGTTAAATAAAACAGAAATTAAATTAAACAAACACACACACACACACACACACATGTTGGTTTTTGTGATTTATGAGGACTCTCCATAGACGTAATGATATTTATA
>JAUMHQ010000070.1:14107396-14119456 GCA_032361165.1 Enteromius paludinosus
ATGTCATACCCATGTCATTATACAAATTTGTGTCCTCATAAACCACATAAACCCGCACACACACACACACACACACAATAAATATATAAATAATTGAGGATGTAAAATAATTACTTTATATCTTAAGTGTACAGTTTAATTTAACTAAAAATGTAAAGTGTGTGTGTGTGTGTGGAATGAAAGTCATATCTTAAGTGTACACTTATGATATTATGTTTAACATGTTCCATAATTAATAAAATTTGGACTGCAACCCCTTTGTGGCAAAGGTGTATCAGGACTGTCTGGACACTATATGGGCCCTGTGTTCAAATTCCTATCATTTAATCTCTGGATGATCTTCAGCTTTAGTGAGTTACTGGCCTGAGCCCCTCTCATTATTTCTGATTGCTCTAGTCTTTGTTCCTCTAAGCAGCGCTTCATAAAACTCTGTGAGAGGAGATATGGCCTGACAACCATGGTGTTCCTGTGGGGCCCTCGCTGCACTTCAGCTGGATTAGAAAGAAGCCGCAAGTGGATGACTGCAGAGCCTGCCGTGCTGATGAGTATGTCCTTGTGAAGGACACACAAGACTAATACCCTGCAGCTGGGATCTATTAGATCACCACAGAAAACAAATTGGTGGTTTTTATTAGCAGTTTTGTCACAAGCAGACATTCCACGTCTACTGTACAGATCTCTGAATGATCGCTAAACTTTAGAGGGCTTTTAATTTTAGAGGTTCTTAGGATCATAACAATCCATGAGAGAGCTGAGCGAGTGCTTTGGGTGCACACAAATGCATCTTACTGCTGATTTACTACAGTTTAAAGGAGTGCAGCCCATCTCCTCCTCAACGTCCCTGTAGGTTGAGTTGAAGGACACCAGAGGAATTTTTCATAGCATTTGACATCTGAAACTTTCCCTGTCTGTAATAACAAGGGCTGCTCCTGCACCTTCTGACTTTGTGGTTATTTTTTGCTCTGATTTTGAAGAGCGCAGGAAATCATTACAGTTCTTACGCAAGATGGTAAGCTCATCATTATGTCAGTCAGGGCTTTGCTTTAAAATGAAGACATCTGTTCTTCTGACAAACGGAATATAAATGATGGACTCAAATAAAGACAAGCACAATGTACGTCATCTAAAAGTAATATCATTTTAATTTCATACATTGATGATTGCAGAAATTGAGCAATTACTAACAACCTTCATTGCACTTTAATGTAAAAATATAATATATAATAGGGAAATTGTATATATATAATTCAAAACATATTATTGTTACAGAAGTTGACGAGAAACAGGAGGTAAGTGATAATGGAAGGTATTTATCTACACAGCAGAGCGAGAACAATTGATATCACTTAGAGAAAGGTGGGTAAAAGGGAGCTGGGTGATTTGTCATCGATCGGAGCTGGAGAGTTAAGTCTTTTCTGTATCTTTGTAGAAACGTCAGAGCGGTGGAGATGCACAGAGATGGGTGATGATGATATTGTGATTGGCTGGGTGCAGAGCCTGGCAGGTCTGTAACATTACCCCCTCCACCACGGCCCTCTCCTGAAGGCCGACCCCTCCAATGTCATGGTGGTCTTCCTCTTCCCCTGTTCGCAGGTCCACCATGGTGGGTGGCATGGAGTTCCTCTAACAGGACGGGATCTGAAACGCCATCTAAGGGGACCCAGGATCTCTCTTTAGGTCCAAAGCCCTCCCAATCCGCTAGGTACTCCAGTATACCACCGCGACGTAGAGGAGGAGGGGGTTCCTCAGCTGGGCCAGGCTCTGTGGGTAGAGTAGGTGAATTCTTTATTGTGGTGGAAGCCGGAGTCTGTAGGTAACAGGGTTGATCTGTTCCATGATTTTAAAGGGGCCAACAAACCTGGGACTGAGCTACTTACTGGGCAGGCGAATATCTCTGGTCGAGAGCGATACCTTTTGACCTGGTTGGTAAGCTGGTGCTTCTGATCTTTGATGATTGGCAGTGGGCTTCTGCCTGCGCACTGCCCATTGCAGATGGTGATGGCCTCGTCCCAGACTCTCTCACTCTCCGGAACCAGTAGAACTCGGCCCAGCCCACAAACTGGTTCCAGGAGTCCAGGTGGCCATGGCAGAAGGTACGAAGGAACCGCCCCACTTCTTGTATCTTCCTTTCCGTTTGGCCATTTGCTTTTGGGTGGTACCCGGACGAGAGACTTACTTTCACACCTAGGAGGGTAAAAAAGGATCTCCAGACTCTTGAGATGAATCGAGGCCCCCGATCTGATTCTATGTCCTCTGGGATTCCATAGAATATAAATAACTAAACAGTAGTTCTGTGGTATGGCTGTGGGTAAACCTTTGAGAGGTATTAGATGACAGAATTTGGAGAACTGATCTACTATGATCAGGATGCAGGTATTAGCATTGGAGGGGGGCAAGTCGGTGATAAAGTCCATTCCTAGGTGTGACCAGGGGCGGATGGGAATACGGAAGCGGGAACAGTTTTCCAGATGGAAGCTCATGAGGACTTTTAAAAATAGCGCACTCCCTAACTTTACTCGCGAAATTAATGTAGCGTCACAGGAAGTATGGGCGGGCCCAGTCTAGTACTATAAATTATTTCCAGACTTGTCATTCCAACACAAAAGCAGAAATTAACACCACTGTAAGGTTTTAAAAATGTATGTTTTCCAAAGGTCTTTTTAGAGATGTATATATTTCAGTAATTCATATGTGGCTAGCTATGTCTAAGGAAAGCCATGTGTTTCAAAAGAGTAGAATTAATCTCTCAAAAAAAGGAAATGGAGCAGAGATTCTTAACAAATAGGTTTTAAGAGCCCATAGATCTTTTCTCTCCCTGTGGTCATTTTTCTGGAGAAGAATTTTGTGGAATGCAAAACTCCACTAAGCCAGAACCTGCACTGTAACACCTATTAAAACTATGTATTTCTTAAAGAAGAGTAAATAATTTCACAGATTAAACGAGAAACAGCACTGGTTTAGCAAGATGGAGATGCAGTACAGAATTAGCCCATCCATTTCCTTCAGATACAATCTCAGTAGGTTTTTATTTGAATGTGTTTCTGAAAAGTAAGTACACTGCCATATGTTTCTGGAATAAAAAAACTTATCGTAAAAAATGACCCCTACACATTTTTATTTGTTGAGTAATGACTAATGGGGTTTCACAAAAGCAGATCCCACTTTGCTTGTTGAGAAATGTGTGTTGGTTTATTTCTGAAGAACTATTGACACAGGACTCGCAATTATACATAGGAAAGAAATATTGGAACGTGTTTGCAGAATTGAATTCCAGTAGACAGAATGACTTTAAAGAGATGTCGGTTGCATGTCTATTCTCCAATGCACCTCGTCTTGCACCAGTCACATTACAGATAGTGGTGATAAATGAGTCAATTAGCTGTGGGAGGATTTCTGGAGTCTTGAATTAAAAGAGAGTCATGGAAGACTGTAATGAGCCAGGCTTCTGTCACTGGACTGATTTGTCAAAGAGATTAATGAGTGTAAATGAGCAGCTTTTTGTGTGGAAGAGTGTAATACAGCCCAACAGTTTAATTGGCTTCAACAAATACAGCTATCAGACAAAAGAGCTGCTTCCACAAACAAAAGCAGTGATGATTAATATACATTTATTAACTGACCCAAAAATAAAATGTAACTAATTTGCAGGTAAAAGCTTGTTTATCTGAAAGCTGCACTGCCCCCTTTTGGAGACAATCAGAATGGCTCTCCAGAGAGCAGCATGATATACTGTATCATTACCATTTGCAATGTAGTGTATTACTAGCTCAGCAGAAAGTTGATTAGGACCCAAGTGTACAACATCTCTAAAACCATAATTCACCTGCGACGCTGCCAAATCCCTGTCATGACAATTATAGCTGTAATCTGTAATCGTGTAACCAACTGTTGCACCAGTATTATATTTTTATGCCTCAAAACGGCCAGTGCACATGAAGAGAAAACACTCTCGTAACCCACATGACCTAGAAGTGCTATACCAATGAAGTCAGAATGTAAGGACACCTCCTGGCCCACTTCATTTGGCTGTATGTTGTGAATTTTATGGATCATGCATGAGCCAGACTGGAGCCTGCTAAAGTCAGCGGCAGCTGGCAGTCACCAGCACAGTTGCTCTGCCCGTCTGGCTGTCTTTAGAGACTGAGCATTTCTGAATAGAGCTCAATGAATTCTGTCATGGCTCAGTGGTGGTCCAGAATTCAGATCACATGCAGCAATTAATCAGGATCTGAAAGGTAATTTACCAGGCCGCTTTACTGCTTCACCTAAACAATGTATCAGCTTAATTTGCTTCCTGTAAACCTAGTGTGACTTTGCTCCAAGACAGTTTAATGGCAAACAGGATGCATTATGCTCCAAAAAAGTTGTAAGACAAGGGTTTTGGGCCAGAGGTAATATTAAACAGTATGTCAGAAACACTCGTGCAAATAAATAAAAGGCTAGTTATGAATCCAAAGCATGCAGAGTTTCAGAAAAGTGAAAGGAGACCATGACGAGGCTTGCACAGGGCGATGGCATCATGCAACATTTGACAGGACAATTAACTGCTAATACTCAAACATGTTACTCAGAATGGCTGCAAAGCTTTTATATTCTACAATTACATTCTGCAGGAAAGTATTTGCTGGCTGTTTTTGTTAGAAGCCTGAAAAAACAAATACTGGCTATGTATATGAACCCTTTTCCCTTAATGAAAGGAACAGTCAAAACCTACAATGTGAGCAGTGACAAATCAATGTAAAAGAAAAATAAAGACTATGGTGTAATGAATGAAGACTTTGGTAATAAATTACAGCTTGCGCTGACAGTTGAAACATGTGTAATGAGATTAACACAGTAATGGTCGTTTTACCATCCTAAATTAACACAAGCCTAAAGTATGGTTAACTGGCTAAGTGACAAAATCTAAACTAAAGACAGCGATAACCAGAACTTTTTCATCGTAGGTTCTTAAGTTACAGATGAGATTACGCAAGCATTCATGTCAAAATAACGGAAAACACCAGGCTCATAAAAGGTGTTTGGGCACAGACCAAAAGTGCCGCATGGCCTTCATTACCCATTTCTCTTCAACAGAAACCTTTAAAAATGAACCAAAAGAAAAAGAATCAGAAGAGGATGAAATTTGCCTTCGAGTTTATGTTTGGAAGCAACCCCAGACTCCTTTCTCTGAAGGGAGCTGTTGCTTTCAGACTCTTTGCAGATCTTTTGTTCTCTATGACGAGGTCATCTATTAAGATTTGATATATATAAAAGGGAGAGCTTTATTTTACGTTTAGTGGAACACAGCTGAATTAAAGCAATAGCCTATTGTTTAGATATTTTCATTGTTTCACATCAATTCGTAATAAATAACAAATGTTTTAGAGATTTAAGTGCAATATATCCTAATATTTTAAGTTCTGAGCCGAGATATGGGTTTGTAGACGTTTGCAGGGTGTTACTCTGAAAATGTTATAGTTCTGTCATTTAACAGGCAAGAGACGCCAATGCATAAGCATAACACGAGACAGAATCCATTACGTCCATCAAGCACCGATGCTTTATTTACCATAACACTTCTCAACCCTGTTACAAATACTGTAAGTGAGTGTGACCTAGCTTTGCTGAATGGAGAGTGAATTATGTCTGCTTATTCTTCTAGATTATACTTGATCATTTTTTTTTGTTGTGTTTTCCTTTCATTGCAATCATTGTATGAATACCATGTCAAAGACTTGTGAAGTCATCATTCTTAAAGTGCTACATT
Source organism: Enteromius paludinosus (assembly GCA_032361165.1). Classification (NCBI taxonomy): domain Eukaryota; kingdom Metazoa; phylum Chordata; class Actinopteri; order Cypriniformes; family Cyprinidae; genus Enteromius; species Enteromius paludinosus. Next base: position 14,113,146 of record JAUMHQ010000070.1, read on the forward strand.
GTTTTGGGGAAAAACAAAACCCCCAAAGGTCTATAACACTGTGTGCCATGAACACTGAGGACCTAGGCATAAAACATAATCATTCTTACAATCAAAACAGGAAACTAAAAATGAATGACTTGACAATAGAGGTGAGCGGCTTTCCCCAAAGGACATCTTTCTGACCCTGAAAAGGCAGTGAACTCTGATCACGGACATTGTGACGGTCTGCTTATGATGGAGTAAACTGAAAATATTTCCACAGAATAAGGTTGCTTCGACCCATTCTCCAAAGAGATCATTACTCACAGATTTTGATTTCATGCCCAGGATTACAAAATTAACGCAAACAAACAAATATACAAGCAAACAAAAAAAAGACTGTCTGGCATGCAAAGCTCGTTTAAACTCAGTCAAGCAAACATAAGGCAATGACTAAGGAGACCCCAGAGATATTTTTAGCCATTGATAATGTGTTTTTTGGAAAGCACACTGAGCACCCTATAAAACATCAATTTTTAAATTGTTATTTGATTAGCAAACACTCTTATGACTTCTGAGTGTTGCAATTTATAGTCCTAAATGGCCTTATTAACCACAAGTGTTTGCACTTTTATAGAACATAAATAAATTTTTAATCCATTCCTTTTCCTTCATTTTATTTTGAACTTTAATTACTAAACGTACTGTACTGGTGAACCAGTAATGTCCCACAGGATGATAATACAGCAGAGCCAACGTCTACAGTTAAACTCTTGTTTTCACAGACGGAGGACTGAACGTGCCAAAAAAGAACTCCCACCTGCAACATAAGTTTGAATACACGGATTTAAACACCGGCAGGATAAATGGACGGGGAGCCAAAGGAAACAAACAGACAAGAACAAGCGTATGGAGCCAAGGCAGTGGTGTGGCCATCCGCAGCTCATCTCTCACACTGCTTCAGAGCCCAGCTGAGCAGAATGACAAACAAAAGCTCTCAAAGATGAGCCACTGGGGCATTAAACTCTATTATTACACATGGTATAGATAAACATTGGCCATGTTCTGCTGTTATTTCAATGTCAAAGTAATGGTTTATTCCTGCAGCCTATAGACGGTGGTTTTAATGTTACCACAGGAGCCAATGTCTTCCCACAGAGGAACAGAAGTCCTGCAAGGCTGTGTGGTCATGTCAGCAAAGCTTTGATTAAGATTAAATGGTGTCTTCAGGTGATAATTTGTATGTATTGATTGAAACCAGATGAATTTTAAACCACATCTAACAGCTGTGAGCGTTTTAAATCACATCTGAGCTGCCACATCATACTTCTCAAAGTCAAAACGATTTATTTCCAGTACCTAATGGAATATAAAAGCGCAATTAATAGCATATTTATAGAGTCTAGACACTTTTTATATCCATAAGCCCAAATACAATTACAGGAAATATGCAAAATGTGTTTCAGTTAATATTATTTTGTGTTTACGTTATTCCAGATGTGATAAACATGTGTGTGCTGATTCTGTCATTAAATGCTAAATGACTATAAAAACGTTTGTAAACAGAAGTAACACTGCAGACATTTCCATATTGAGTCTCTCTGACAAATGTTCTCCATCTGTCTTATCTGGGATGTCTGCTGACGCATATGCCAAATACTTCTCAGACAAATCCGAAGGAGTTTTGTCTCCTTCATGGGAAAACTACTCTCTTTTCAGCCATGAATACTGCTGGACTGTGATAAAGTAATAATCAGCCTGTCACACGCTATGGATGTAAAAACAAAGGGCTTCAAACTTACAATATTTAAAACAAACCTTTAGATTGACAAGGCATTCCTCTCCAATATTTCATACATGATTTGGACTGCTTCAAGCTGTAAAGACACTTAAAAAAATGACATACAAGAGTATTTAAAAAAAAAAAAGCATGGCACTCCTATCCTATCTCATCTGAATATATGGGAAAGGTTCCCAGATTTGTTTTAAATCCAACCTAGTCTCTTTGGAAAAATGTGCTTCGACCTAAATTTTCCAAAAACAAACACAATTCTCTGCAGTGTTCAGATGAAATGAACACCAGAAACAGTAAAATGCCAACAGTTTCAACTCTATGTCACACAAATTGATTATGGGGTAGACAGACTCTATATAGATAGAGTCGAGATAAAATGACCACTGGAAGCAGAAAAATGCAAGCTTTAACTGATTATGGAGATGACGAACTTTCACCATAATGCATCACGTAACCAGCTCCACATGTAAACTTGTTTGGTAGCTCACCTGGTACAGCATTGCACTTGCGATGCGGAATGCTTGTGTCCTGTGAAACTTGAGTCGGGGTAATAAAAAAGGTCAAAGACTTGGAGAAGCAAGCAAAAATCGGCAAAGTGTTTTTATCTCACATTTGCTTTTGTGAACACTATTGGTTAGGGTTTAGTAGGTGCTGTGATTTTCTAAATGTGATAAGCTTTAGCCTTTTACCGTGACTCTTCAGACATTTCATTCACTTTTATACGTACAACAACCAGCTTTATAAACATTGCCAGATTCACATTCTATTTAGGAAAAGACTGAATGCACAACAACTGAATATTTTACTTCCAAAGTCTTGAAAAATATGAAAGAAGCAACGTATCATCATTTTTTAAAAGGACAACAGAGACATGTATTTCCAATAAGCCTTGATAGTTGAAATCTAAAAGATAGGCTCCACTCATAGCACGGCTTTAAATGAAATGTTAACCTCAATCTGGTGTGCACTTAAATGCAGTACAGTATGTACTTTCCAAATGACACATTTTAGGTTTTAAGATGCACCAAACAAAAATGTGCTGATATTTGACTTGTAGTCACTTTCTATCAGTGCTCACCTTACCAATGCACCAGGAGGCCCCTGACCTGTGTCCTGGCCCTGTGGCCCTTCAACCCCTTTGAATAATGGCCAGGGATCCCTGGAGGATGTGAGATCACAGCCTGCAGGATGTTAGCCATTAACAAAGACCCAGTGCTCCACTCGGAGAGCAGGCCTAATTGTTTTTCTCTCACCCAGGTTAAAAAAGGCACAGCTGGTCCATGCAGATACATAATAATTTATGGTTATATGAATGCTGATTGCAGTTTGGAATCTTTATTGCTCTCATTGGCATTTAAGGTTGTGTAGACCTGTTCAAGAATGTAAATTTATCTATCTATCTTTCTATCTATCAGCATTAAAACAATCAATTATATTTTGTTATGAAGATAAAATATTGTTTGGGTTATAAACCATAACCTAGATAAAACGTCTGAAAACCATGAAAATAATCTATCAAAATGGTTTGTTCAAATGTGGTCGGTCCACAATAACATCACGTTAATCTTTGAGATCCACAATGATCCTTTGTACAAAGGAGTGAACCTCAACACACAAGAAGGATGACAGTTCTGCCCATTAATGAGGTTTATTTATACATGTGGTTTTTATATGACTATGAAACAGCCAGCAGCCATGCCCATCCAACCCTGATGTGATGAAGTGCTCAACCTCTTCCCATGGTGCCTGTTTCAAAGCCACACTGTCTTTGCTCTGAAACTTTATATAGGCTATATAGTCTCCAATAGGCTCCTAAATGTTGCTTATAAACCACTGACTGACATCTATACTTGAAATGACAAGTTATTGATCACTTTTAATGTCTTTTAAATGGTGTGCTGAGTTGTGAAGGACTAGAAACAACGAACGATGGCAAATGAAGCACACATTGGCATACTCCAAGAGAATGTGTCAAGGATGCCTGGTTGTTTTAAAAAAAAACAAAAACATGGCATTAACCATTCAGTGATGAGATGAACCCTCAGGATCCGGTTCACTGACTGACAAGACGCAAAGCAGTTGTGGTGTTAAAAGCTTGTCTCGTTCTCCGAGCTGTAAAACGATCAGATTCCGACAGATCCACTCGGAGTCAAAGACAGGAGAATGTTAACATCTCTCTAAGTCTCTTAGCATTCCTTTCCTCTTTAAATGTGGTTTAATGGCTGACCCCCTGACTGCTTCAGCTGCCAAAATTTACAGAGGAAATTGAAGCCTCGCTGAGGTTCACAAACAGAGGCTTCTCTCTGTGACACCAACAGTTAGGGATCTCCTTTTTCAAGCCGTGGTGGAGTCCAAACACCTCCCCAAATGCTTGGTAATTTCACTCAGCCAGCCAGTATTGCGAACCGCAACATCTTGGAAATGTTGAACATTCATTTCGGATGTTCATCGCTGTGTCTGTTTAGTCGAACGATTTTCACATAATTGAACAGTCATCATCTTCTCTTCGCAGCAGTTTAAAAATCCATTAAAAAAATGCCTGGCAGGTGACTAAAGAAAAGTTGGATATTTAGTCATTTTCTGTGCAATTATACGCTGAAAATCAGAATATATAGCACTGATGCATACCTCTTTACCAAGCCAGACATTCAATTCAGCTAACTTGATTATTGAGCATGTTAAATAACTTATTTAAAAACACGCAAAAAACAAAACAAAAACAAAAGCACACTAATTTTACAAAATCTTAAACTATCTTATATATATATATTCTTATATATATTATATATTCTTAAACATTATTAAATTAATAAATGTTTAATGTTAAAAAATGTCAATACATTCTTAACTGACTTCACGTAATATCTATATATAAATATATATATATATATATATATATAAATCGACAAACAATCAGGTATTTTGCTATTTTTGGGTCTTTGAGTGAAAGAGAACACACATGAACAACAGTTGTAACAGTTGGAGAGGTGAAATGTTCCTCCATAATTTTACCACACTTAAATGTACATTGGTTTTCATTTGCACTGCTGAACAAACACTCATAACATATTCCATCATCCTCTTGCCAGCTGCACAAATATGAATTGGTGGACCTTAAGGGAATATGAATTTCATTTCATGCAGAGTCATAGCATCGGCCACGGGTCAGAGGTCTTAACCCAGCCAAATGACCGCTTTCAAGTCTCTAAACGGCAAGAAGGGCTTTCTCAACTACTTCTGGTAAATTTTGGTTCTCGGGTGAAATGCATGGAAAAGGAATGTTTTTCTTGGATTTGAATAACTAAGTTGTAAATCACTCAAACAGTTACACTAGCGTTGTTTTTAGGTTTAGTGATAACAGTAAAGTTTATTCAGTGCGTTGTCTCAGCAGTTGTTTATATAACTGTTTGTGAAACCATAACTCTCGCCAGCAACAACAGAGAAATAAACCATTAAATGAACTGCTCATAAAACGGAGTTTCTTATGGAGCTCACTATAGTATAGCATCTTTAATCACATCTGACAATACGACAGGTTTTAAAAATGTGTGAGATACATAAAAAATGTACGATAAAATCTAAAGGTTAAAACCACACATGAAACATCAGCCATGAAGGCATTTGTTTTCTCTCTATTTTCCATTAGCATGTGAAAGTATGTTATATTAACAATCCAGTATTCACTTGCACAGTAAATTCAGAAACTGAATTCACTTGGGGATAAAAACAACCTTTTTCCTGGTTTAACAATCTCTGCCATCAGCGCCCATCTCCTTAAAGCCTTGTCATCAATAGCTGTGTTTATGAAGGTGTACGAAAGACCATTCTTTTACCAAAGCACTTGTCGGTTGCCTGTCACCAGGTGGAAAGTTTATCTGAGATGCATCTGGAGATAGAGCTCAGGCTGTCACTGCGCCCCGAGCACATGTCATTCTGCAGCTCTGGCCCACAGCTTGGTTGTGAGCGCGAGAAAAGGGTTGTTGGGTTGGTGAGCTTTCACAGGCCTGAACAGCAGGGAGGCTCGCAAACACACAGACACTCAGCTGCTCCTCATAAAGGCCTAAATAACCTGTGCTGTTAAAATTAAACTCATAATAAAAGATAATTATCAATGCAAAAAAAAGGATTTCCAAAACCATGCCAGCGCTTAAAGGGTAAAAAAACAATCTGACTCGCGTAAACAAATTTAGTTTAAAATATTAAACACTTATCTGAGAAGCAAAAAAAGTTTTTTCTCCTCAGAATATATCAGTTTATTTTACTCACTAAATTTATGTTTGATCTACATTTGAAAAAAAAAATGTATTAGTATTATTAATTTACAAAATAAAATCTAATCTAATGTACATTGTATAAATAAATGTTGATTTATCTTGTTTTAAACTTATATTTAAAGAAATATATACATCCAAACTCCTTGAATCTTTTCCTCCTTGAATCAAAAAATATCTGTTAATAATTTTAATAATAATACAATATCACCTATATGTTTACCTATATATTATTAAAATATGCATACATATATGTGACATATATAAAATTGGCCGTTTTCCTA
>JAUMHQ010000070.1:14120121-14146841 GCA_032361165.1 Enteromius paludinosus
TGACAAAAAAGAGAGACATTTAACTAAACTTTACCTTTAAATTAATAAACATATAATTTGTACATGTGTGTGTGTGTGTGTGTGTTTAGAGATGATACAGCCACCACTTCAGCCATAACGGTCCTGTTGGATCTCAGAAATTGGATTCAGAATTTACCGGACATAAACCGAGATTACTCAAACTGAGCACTGCATAATTTAAAAAAAAAGTATTATTTCTTATTAAAAGCTGGACCTTTGTTTCATCTATGAACACTGTGCCTTTGAATACTGTGTATTAGAGTACATCAGGGGCTGTGATCCAATACAAACACATTTATGCATGTTTATTATGTGTTAATGGGATTCAAGTCAGCGCAGCTGAAAACCAGGCCTGCTTTTCAAAGGCAGACCTGCAACTGAAAACAGCAAATTATTTCAGAAGTACTTGACCATTATAACACGCTTCAATAGAAATGAATCAGAGGTAAATCGAATCTAAAGATCTGTGTGAAATAAAAGAGGGGGGGGTGAAAGAAATGCCAAAAGGAAGAAAAGGAGACGGCTTATTTTACATTCACCCGAAGCGCCCCAAAAACGCACATCCAGCCTACTGCTACAATGGACGCTTTTGTGACGCAAGTCAGGGGTTAACAGAATTCTGTCAGCATCCGGAGACGACCCCTCTCGATGCAGTGGAGTGCTTTCCCTGCATTTCACTCCGGTGTTCTTTATTCAAACCTAACAAGCACGGGTCTTTTTGTGTGAGGCAGGCCAACACCAACACCCTTTTCAACAAAGCCTCGCCAGACAGACACATTTCGCCTGCTTTCTAAGGAATTAGAGAGCTAAAAAGGCATCGTTCTGATTTAAATCCTTTAATATAAACAAAATCATTTGCTTTCCAAAGAGGATTTTGGAAAATCTTTGCGCCCAGGTTTTGTTGGGGTTGAACACCATGAACATTCACACCGTGGAAACTTTAAAGTTTGCGTGATTGTTATTACACATCAGTTTTAAGCATATGCTAGCCTTTTAAGCATAAAACATATGTAATGTATGGTAGGCGTAAGTTTTGCTGAGGCCAGTGGTCTTTCTCGTTGAAAAGGAAAGCCTTTGTCAACACCCTCTGCTTGCCAACTGGCACTATAATCCTTTCAAGACATGGGAACATGACGGGATTTTTAAGTTCCTTCTAAAGCAAGAGGGGCACTGATTGCACTGGAACGCTAAGCTCTTTGTAGACAGTATTGCTCTGCATGCTTCATTGGTGGCAGGAACTGTTGAAAGCTCTCACCATTGATTGAGGAATTTTGTCATTGGGAACATGTGCAATGTTTTAGTATTTATTTGCTTGTTATTTGCTAGGCCTGTTGCGCACGGCGTATGACATTTCACATTTTTTTAAATAAAATAAATATATTGAATTTCAATTAAATTTAGAAATGAATATATGGAAGTATAATAAATCATATAAATAACTATACAAATCTCTGGAATGATGTATAATTTGATGTAATTAAATAAAGTATAAACAGCAAAATCCAATCAACGTATATTAAGACTTTCTATCGTCAAACGGTTGAAATATTCCATGTATGTGTCATAGCTAGTCAGACTTAGTGTGTGGTGAAGTTTCCTCTGCTTCATGGTCCTGTTTGTGTAGCCTGTGGTGGGTTTACGACCTCTGGACCGGAAAGGTTGCCGAGTCCGGTCCATGTGGCCGTGTAATGATGGGGTAACTTAGAAAGTTCACTTATTTATGGCTCCCTCCCTCTTTCCTATGATGGCCACATCAAAGAGCACCTGCAGGGAGGCAAATTGGTGTTAAGTGGAGGACCTCCTGTGGATGCCTGCCCTCTCCATCATGATAAGAACACGGAGAAATCTGGATAGGATTTTATGGAGACCTGCCACACAGGAGCAGGAAAGTCTCAGCTCATGCCAGAACACTGATTCACCCCGAGCTGCACTCACAGCTGGACACCCTACAGATACGCCTACAGGAACGCTAGTGCCCTAAACTCTTAACTAGAAGTATTAAAGGCCTTTCCCTCCTCTAAACCCTGAATACATCCAATCAAATGATCTAGAGAGCAGATAAAGCTCCAGTGCAGGAATTACAATGGGGTCATTTAATGGAACATTGAGCACTACTTTTACTTTTTAACTTTAATGAAAAAGGATATATATAAATATATAAAATATTTGTCAATTATTATGATTTTAAATATTTTTTAATTATTTTAAATATAATTGTTATTATTTTTCTTAAATATATATTATATATGATAAAAAACGTATAAATACATATAGGATTATTTAAATAAAGTAATACAGTATATTGTATATATATATAAATATAGACTAAAGTTGCAAATATATTTTTAGTGCTGGGCAATGATTAAATCATGATAAACACACATGCAAGTATATATTTAAGAAAATATGTTATTTATTAAAAATAATTTACTGTATATAAACATAAAAATACACATGTGAATACATGTAAATAATTGTAAAATATATAGTTTTGTAATTAAAGTACTAAATTACAAACACACACACATAAATTAATTTTAAAATTTGTATTATTTTACTCTTAAATATAAATTCTATATATTATATAACAAATCAATTTAAATAAATACAGACTATTTATAATGTTTCATAAAATGCACTGTAAAACTTTTTTTTTTAAATGCATAAAGAGTATAAATTAAAATAATCACTTTATGTCCCTATAATCTCTGAACAACAGTAAAGATAAAATAAAGTTGTAATCTATTCCAATCTTACTTTGTTATTAAAGGCAAAAAAATTTATTAATGAGGCTCCGATTTAGTTCTTGCCTGTATGAGTGATCTTTCACCCTGATTGTTTTCAAAATCCGACTGCTTTACAGGAAACCCAATTTTACGTGCTCATTTTGGATACTAAAATACCATTACAGAACATGTTATGCAAGTACATTCAGATATTCATGCTTTAGTTTTGCACAGCAAATTTGTTGATCTGCTGATAAAGTATACAATAACACAAGCGCTCCGAAACCTGAGCGTGTTCACGTCAGCAAGACAATTACACACTTTTACTGCCTCTCTGGAGGCTGAGAATATATGCTGGGTGGTTGATAGTCCCTCATGCGTCTTTCTAAGCCACCCAGAATAAAGACTCCTTAAAGAAAGAAGAAAAGAAATGACTGCAGAGTTAATTGAGAACAGGAGCGACTAATCAAACACAGCTCTGGCAACAACCTTCGCTCAGCTGAGTCCGAAACATTCTCTGTCACTCTTTCTCTTTTAGAGTTCAGCCCGTCATAAAGCTGGCCAAGCATCTGTTGAGTATTGCAACCAGAGAAAATTTGTGCAGACTGTGGAGAAACAAGCAGAGTAACATCCCCAAGCTTATTATACGTATTATTGCCATAGAAAACAAGCAGTGCTCCTGTATGAGGCACCTGTGTCCTGTACCAAAATCAAATGGGGACATTAACTCACAATCACTCAGATTATATAAACACCAGTCACCAAAAGTCACATGGCAAAGGCCAATGAATCATAACAGCCATTAAGAAACAAAGGCCATTAAGGCAACAAAGGTCAAGCAACTGAAAATTGAAGTCACATACTATAATTTAACATCTGCTCTCTGTCAAAACGTTCACCAGAGAATATTTCACCTTTGCATAATTAATCAATTCAGACTTCAGCAGGACTTTTTTTTTGTTTTTGTAATCGTGTGCTGTTATATACACATTGAGGTCATTCTTGCACAATGAGCTTCCTGCTCGGCGTGACTGACAGCTAATGCCTGGACGCTGGAGCATCTGCAATCCTTCTTAAATGCGTCTTCTCCGTCTTGAATCTTTGAAATCAAGACGAAAATGTTGTAAAGTGTGAACAGATGTAGATTTATGGTGCAGACGGGGCTTGTAAATAAAGTTTAAGTGTCAGCTCTGAGAAAGAAAAGTTTGATGGACAGCAGCATGTCTTTAGTGATGGCCACTGTGGTGTGCTCTATACGAGAGTCTTTTACCTCTTCACTTCTACTGACTTTGCGCTGACACATGCTGATCCCATTCACAGAGTAAACAAGAACTCTCTGTGGCTTTAGTCACGCTCTTTTACCAACAGATGACTGAATTCATTAAAGTTTCTCGCCTTAGGAGCTGTAGGATAGCGTCTTTGATTGTTTTAACTATTCCAATTACTATTACATTGAATCACATTTTTCAAAATTTGGGGGGAAAAATCACCAAAGGAAGATAATTAGGTTGCAGACGATTAAATATTTGACTATACATAACAAAAAGTGTCCTGAGCAGTCACTTCTTTTTGATTTGATTTTCTTTTTGCTATGGAGTTTGTCAGTGCGTTTAATGTAGACTAAAGACAATGAAAAATCTATTATTCACTTGAATTAGAAAATTGTAAATGTCTTCAACATTTCAAAGAATGTTACTATGTTTTTTTGTGGTAAATGTATAGTTTAGAAACAATTCTCTGCTCAACAGCTGCTATGTTACATATTAATACGCAACAAATTAGTAGTTTATTGAGGCAAAAATCTTAATTGTGAGAATTGGTTCCCAAACTAAAGTGTAAACATTTTTGTCCATATAATAAAAATTCAATGCATCAAAAACAACAATGGTTCCCACTGATTTTTTTCCAATATGAACAAATATTAATACATAAAAAAAAAAAAAAAGTGGAACAGATCCAAGAAGCATTCATACCTTTTCTTAAATAAAATTTACCCAATAGAATTTTAATAATTAATATTTATATAATTGATTAAATAAATGTAACTTTAATAGTAATACATTTAATCTAAAAACAAGCACTTTTAGATTTTTAAAGAGTTTAGAGAATTTTAAAGCATTTCAAAGTGATCTAATCTGCTAAATATAGGCATGACAAAATTAACATATAAACATTATCATTTTCAGTTTTAAAACACTTCATAGCGTAAAAGTGCTTTACAAATGAAACCTGAGCTGACTTGTCTATAGGAGGTAGAGAAACCAATACATATAAATAAACTATATACTCAGCCCATAAAATGAATATTTTGATTCATAAATTGCGCCAGATGAGGAAGTTCACTTACTGATTTATAGATGTCAAAATCTCTCATAGGAAATCATCTGTCAAAGCAAGCCAGAGAGCTGAGCGGGAAGCTGTAAGGGATCGCAAAGCAAACATTTACATTACATTTATTCATTAAGCGGATGCTTTTGTTCAATCCACTCAAAGACTTACAAATGAGGAATGCTACAAACACGTAGTATGAATCCTTTCAGAGGGCAGCCACTCCATAAAGACATTTTTGTCATTTTCCAACTCTTTGTGGCTCACGGATCCATGAAGAGAGAAACTTAAGAGCTAGCCGCAGTACAGCGGCACTCTGTCTGCATGTCTGGGTCACACTTTACCTAGACTCGCTCCGCTGCCTCTGTAGTGCCACTGCCTCAATCTAACAGTCAGCCGCTTTTTAAAGAAGTCACAGACTGATCCGTGATCCCGAAACATCCTTGCAAGTAACTGCTGTGACCTTCTTTCAAACAAATAAAAGAGCCGTCTAATCGTAACATTTTTTCCTGCTCTTAGAAGTCAGGGGATTTTAAGCAAGAACTGTTCTTGTTCACTCCGCTGCCTGAGGCACATGTTGGGCTTTGGGGTTTTAAGTTTCAGTGACAAAATAAACTTGTCTGCACTGTCTGAGCACGCATAATATTTATGAATGAGCACGCCTGTAGTTTGTGTTCTTTGCCGTGACTGTTGTTTCTCGCTGTCAGCCGTGCAGCATTATTTATAAAAAATAATGTTTAAACCTTCAGTATGAGTTCTGACTCATTGCAAGTAACATATCAATAGCATGCTTGGAGCTATCACAATACATTTCGACATTTTTATTGCTTTTCTGGCAAGTGCACAAGCTTTGTGTTGTAACCCATGATGCCTTTTCATTTTGACTGCTCTCAGGCCATGGCTCTGTCCTGTTCTTAACCCCTGTAAGCAACCCTGTGCATTCCACTGTTTGATTTAGAGGAAATTAGGAATCTGGTGTCATATAACAGGATGCATGGCTTCATGATGGCAGAGGACAGCCTTTCAGGGCAATGGGGCAATCAGTGTCCTCTCTGCAGGCAGGTCCTCTGGGTTCTGTGTTGTTGATTGATGTGTGCAAAAGATCCCTCTGCTCTGATCTACTCCCACAAAATGATCTCACACCCCACTGAGTGTCCACAACCTGCTGACTATCTCTGTCATCGCTCTGACAAAATGCAGCTTTAACACAATGTAAAACTGGAAACAAATAAATTCTAATGTCGCAATCTTTTAATGACAACCAATTGGCGAAAAACTCTCTTCTTTATTTGATGCTATTGAAGCACTGTTTATTCATTAACACTTTATAAAGGTTGTTTATTTAGAAGCCTGCCATGTCTTAAAGCATTGTTGGTTATTATGGCAGTCATGTGAAAGATTACTTCAGTGCCTTTTTTAGCTTCATTGTAGTCCAGGTGGCAGGTTTGGCAAGTGTCCTGCCTAAATTCAGACTTTTACGGGAATTCTAATTCTACACCAGCCCTCAGTGTTGGGCAACCACTTACAAAAAAAAAAAAAAAAGAGTGAGACAAAGCGAACAACAAATGAAGACTCACGGACAAAGGAATGAAGGCAGCATGAAAGCAGTATTCTGTAAGTCTCACAATATTCATGAAGAACAAAGATTATACAAATAAATATTATATCACATTAATATATATATATATATATACATACATATACACGCTACTGTGCATTTAAAGGAACAGTTCACCCAAAAATAATTTACTCACCCTTGAATAGTTCCAAATATGGATGAATTTCTTTGCTCTGCTGAACACAAAGGAAGATATTCTGAAAAAAGTAATTAATCATTTGACAAAATAATAATTTGATAGAAATAGTAAATATTTCTAAATAATCAAACAAATGTAGTAAGAGACCTCTTTCAAAGACCTCTTTTAAAATCATAAGCACACCCCTTTAAACATATATAAGGCACTGGTTATACCAGTTCAGACAATTCAATGCTACAAGCGAATATTAACATCACAAATTTATACAAAATTATTTATTTAATTTATTATAATACATTTCTTTTACATAGAATTTAACATGTAATACACACCAACTACTGATTTGGAACAGTATTGTGAATCCTTTACATAAGAATTAAATCATTTTAAAGTCCTAAAAGGTAAATTTACAGTAAATGACTTCTGAGAGCTCTTTTTTTCTTTTGAAATTCCACCAATCAAAATCAATTCTCCAGATATTCCCATGGGTTACTGGTGTCGAGAACTATTGGAGCACTGCATTGTCTTCACTATCAAGTGAAGAATTGATGCTTTCTGTGTGTCAGCAGTGAAAGGCTGTCACCATTTTTCGAGTTGTTCTGCTCCATCTGTTGATTGGCCCAATCAGTGGTCAAAGCAGGAAAAAGTTTGTGACACAACAGAGGAGGTAAAGGAGCAGGCACAAAGGCACAGCCGGTTGGTCCCTTGCCACTTCAGACCCACAATGAACCAGCAGAAGTGCCCCCCGCTGGGCTCGATACCTCAATGGCTCCCTCACCCCAGGATGAGTCGTGCATGTGAGCCCTAATCTTGGACTTTGAAGCCGTGCTCTCATAATGTGTTCAGCCAATCAGTTTTCTCAAAGGACACATTGGTATGTTGTCTCGCATGCTTCTTAAGATGTTGAATAAATCCTGCTAATGTGTATACATCTACAGCTCTGTGGGGGGGTGTGTGTAAACTTTTGAACAAAATAAGTACAACCATCCATTTCAAAATGTTTGCAGCCCCCGGCTCTTAACGCATCATTTTGGCATCTTGAGCATCAGTGAATGTGTTCACCTTTTGTAACAGTGTTTGAGTTCTTTAGTTGCCCTTAGTTTAAAATGGGATAATAGTCAGAGTTGAAAAGAGATGCAGAAGATGCTACAAAACCAAAGGCTGTGCAGGTTACACATGGATATGTACTTAATAGCTGTTATGTGAAACTACTTTTTCTTCAAAGTGCTAAATAAACAGTAAGGTATTTTTTATGAGCTCTCATTTTGTTAAAGTTTATGACCTTCTCTTTTTCTCTTTGAATTAATTTTGCATTTTCGGCAATGTGAACTTATGAGCAGAACGTTTTATGAAAATGAAAACTTTATAGCATATCTAATTAAAATATAACAAAAGCAACACCTATATGAAAGTAGGAAGCTGAAGGAATCAAACTATAAAAGTAAAAAAACAAAAAACATTACAAAACAGAACAAGTTGTAGATATTACCATGTATGGAAATATTGGCCAACCAGAATTGAACCAAGAAGGATTCTGCCAGATACTGAATCCGATCTACCAAAGAAATGTGAGAATGTTATGGCACTTTGGTCTTTTTGATGTGCAGTGGTGTCTGACTGTGTCCGATTGTATCGTATTGAAGATTTATGATTCAGCCAAGCATCTGAGTGTGGTTGAACAGTTGTGAACGATTATGGTGAACAGTAAATCTCAGAGCCGCGCTCATGCTTCAGGGGAACAGAGCAGGTTTGTCATGTTTTTAAGCAAAGTGTAGCAAATGCATTGCACAGAGAGGGTAAACTGAGATCAGCTAACAAAGACCAGCATGATCAGTTCAACAAAAACTGTCACCGCTACACCAAATCTAGTCTGCTGAATCATTAGCTATTAGCAATTAGCAAAATATACTTGGGTTTTTTTTGTCGCGCCCTTTGAACTCCAGTGTTCTTAGATAACCAATAGCTTCTCTAAACCTTACTTACTCTCTTGAATTGTGCAATACGTTTACATAATGAAGTTGGCAATGCATCAGAACCTGCTGGATGAATCTCCACTTAGAGATCATACAGGGCCATTTATCCCTGACAATTCTGTACTAACAGGATATAAGTTGAAAAAAAATGGCAGGGACATTACTTTCAGATTGAGCAAGGCTTGAGAACAGTGTTTACTGGCATTAGCATGAGAGCCCTGCATGTTTTGATTAGCTTTCTTGCTTAAACCACAAGCTTGTTAGAGCAAAGACAGAATGTTAACAATGGAGATCACATCATCGAGTCCAAATGCTTTACGTAAGCTGAAATATTCCATTGATATTTGGAGATTCAATAAATCCACTGGTTTTGAGGGAGATAAATTGTTGTTTCAAACATGTTTCATTATGTAAAATTATTGATGTGGCACCATGTCCTGTTGACTTTATACATTAGCCTCAAATTTAGAGGATCAAGTTTGTTTCTACGCTATAAAATCCAATAGTGGCATTTATCACTGATATGACACCAATACACAGAAAGCTGGAACTAAGTATTCTCACCTTCATGTGAACATGGATTTTTGTTCTTCCATGGAACATGAAAGGTCAAGGTTTTTTTTTAAGAATACTCCCACAATTCAGCATAATGAAAGTGAATGAATACTGAGCTTTCAACCTCCAAAATGAAAAAAAGCTCCTTAAAACGTATAGTTTGGTAGTGTAACAAACAGCTTCCTTACCAGGGCCGTGCACAGACCTTTTGAGGGGCATGTGCTGAAACTGAAAAACTTTTATTATAGATAATAATATATAGAGGGTCTCTTTAAAACTAATTACAACAACACACTTCTGTGAGCCATGTGTTTGAAGATGTTTATTACCTCACTGTGATCCACTGAGATTTCCCTCTCAATGGCTATAAGGAGAAAGGCATTAAAAGACCATTTAATTTCTGAACTATATTTTACGATAGCTTGGCATTAAACAGTGCAACACCTGGCCTTCTAGTAAAGTTAGCTTTACCAATATACCTCCTGGGTGGTTGTCTGTGTATCATTTGTGAATTGGTTGTGCACTCTCTCTTATTTAGTTGGGTTAGATGGTCATTTTCTTTTTTGCTTTGCTTTTCATACATGCAGATTACATTCTGCATGATGAAATATATAGAATGCACAGTGACCTGATGATTCAACTTGTTTTTATTTAATGCAACATTATTACAGTAGTAAACCATGCTTTTCTATGTTTATACATGTGAAGAAGAGCGGGGAGTATACAATACTAGATTTTTTTTTTTTTTTATCTAGCCAGCAAACACATAATATAATAGCATTGTAAACTTTAACCTACCATGCTGTGTGACCATAGGCTATATAATATGATGAAATGTTCATAAATGACATCATTTAATTTACATGCATTAGCACATTCAGCAGATAGCCAGAAAATCAAAATCAAAAATTCTTATAATATATTTTGCCTAGCTGATAAGGATCACTCGGTTGCTAACGCGGTGTAACTCAAATGCAGTTACACCGCGGGTTTTTGGCGTTAATCTGCTTCTGCTCTGTGTCTGATGTGCTGAAACGTAAGTTCGCTGCGATCAGGGGGCGGAGTTCTGAAGTTTGACTGACAGTTTGAGCGGTTCTAAGAGATACGCTTTTTAATGCCTTTAATTGGTTAAATATTTGTTAAAAAGACAAACAAATGTAAAGGGTTACAAACAGCACTTATTTATAAAAAAAAAATCCCTCCAAAAAAAGGCACTTCCACTTGTAATTACAAAAAGGGCATGTGCTCTGCACAGGTTAAATTCTACCTGTGCACGTGCCTGTTCTTTACCCTGTCATTTTTTTTTCTTTTTTCAAGCCATTCTAGTCCATGTTGCTTTAAATGCTAATGAGCTCTGCTAACCCCACCCCTCTCTTCCATGGAGTAATAAACAGAATGTAAACATCATCCACAAAACTGGCTAACTAGCATGTAATCAGGTGATTTACAAAGATTCATAAAAACCCTTATAATAACTTCTAGATAAAGCTGGATCAATAATTATTTCGTGTGAACGCATGTAAATCGGGGATTAGCGCATTGGCTTAAGAACTAAAGTAACAGTAATTCTCTGAATCTTCAGCAGCTCAGATGTCAGGAGTAAATGACGATTGCTGTATTAAGTATTACATTCAACACCTAAATACTTCAATCACTTAATCAGAGACATCTCGTCTTCCCCTGTCTTTGACACAATGGCGGACTGGTGACGGCTAACTAAGGGAAGGTCTAAGATGACCCTGTCAATCATCTATCATGAGAGAGGGGCCTATGAACTGTGTCATTCTGACAGGAATCTCAGAACTGATTTGAGAAAGGGGATTTTAAAAACAACAACAACAACAACAAAACACTGGGTGAAATTTTATCATTATAGGATGGTACACAAACTTTCAACACACATTTATGTTCAAACAACTTGCAAAGTGATAATAAAAACTTTAATTAATGGGTTAGTTTACTCAAAAATTTAAATTCTGTCATTAATTAGTCACCCTCATGTCGTTTCAAACCCGTAAGACCTTCATTCAACTTCATAACACAAATTCAGACATTTTTGATGACATCAGAGAGCCATCTGACCCTCCATAGACCGCAACACAACTGAAATTATCCCAGATCCAGCAACAAAGTAAAACACCAGTAAACAGTCCATGTGACATCAGTGGTTTACATTTTTTGTGACGCTAGCAGAATACTTTTTTTTGTGCAAAGAAAACAAAATTAGCATGACATCAGCATACCATTTTTCTCCCCTGACTTACGTCTTCCATCATTTTAGAAAGTATCACAATGTAAGCGTACGCCTTCCACTAGGCGTCTGGATCATTTCAGTTGTGTTGCTGTCTATGGAGGGACAAGTGGCTCTCTGATATCATCTGAAATATCTTAACTTGTGTTCCAAAGATGAAAGAAGGTCTCATGGGTTTGGAACGACATGAGGATGAGTAATTAATAACAGAATTTTAATTTTGGGGTGAACTAACCCTTTAAGCAAGGATGCATTAAATTGATCAAAAGTGACAAAGAATCTTAGAAATAAATGCTGTTCTAATGAAATTTCATACCAAGAACGTTGAAAAAAAAAGTAGAATGGATAATAAATAAGAAACAGTTTTGAGCACTAAATCAACATGTTAGAATGATTTTTGAAGAAATAAACTTTGCTTCACAGGAATAAATTTGCTACATTCAAGCCATCTGATGTCATTAAGAAAAGAGCGTTTTCTGTTTAAAAATCTGGAATACATGAGTGAGTAAATGATGACATTTATTTTGGTGAACTATCCCTTTAAGCATAAACCCAATCAGACAAGGCCCAGTTCAATTGTAGGACTGTGAAATGGGAGGAAAATTACTTGTAAAATGTGACACAAACACTGCAATTTACTGAAAAACTTATTTTTAAAAAAAGAAAAAAAGACACGTAAGATTTCTTGAAAGTGTGGTAAGCATACAGGCTACATTATTTTACTTCTGGGAGCAGAGACCTTTTCACAAGGGATGATACCAAAGACATTTTGTCAGTGAATCACAGACCGCAGCCAAGAAACAATATCTCTCTACATTACCCATCAATGATGAGAAAACAGTGGAAAACAGCCCTCCACACACCCTAAGCTGCTCTTCTGCCATTATTTTGTGACTGTGTATGACATAGTTGTCCTTTCAAAGCTCCATAGTCATTTTTGCGGCAGCGGTTAAACATAAAAATGCTACATGCAGATTCTAGACGGTATTGTGTCCTGTGGGACAGCGTTTCCCGCTCGACCCCCTTGCTGGATGCAGATGTTGTCTAGATTACATTCTGATTACATCCATTGAACAGAATCAGCATGGGGTTTAATTGCAATCTCTTAAACCGCATTCAGGTGGACACATTTAAGTACGACTAAAGAGTGGGATAAATTGCATTTGTTGTTTTAATCATCTTTGATTTAACCCTGTTAGAGACTCTAGCATGTTAACATCATGTGACATCATTTTGAATACCACGTTATTTTAACTCATTCCTCATTTTTAAAAAAACCCACAAGAATCAAGAGAAGAAAACGCGGGCAACTTTTAAAGGATTTGAAAGCAGAAATGTGAAGATTTGTTATTACTTGTGCGTTACTTGAGCTGTAAAACAGTTCACTAATCACATAAGGTTTATGGTGATCTGTTTGTCATGACCACAAAGCTGTAAAATGGAAAACTTTACGAGAAAAGGGTGATTTAGTGAGTAACTGCGGCTGTACAGTTTACAGATTGGCCCCATTTTTATAAAGAAAATAAGGGTCAAGAGGAAATCAAATTTTGTGGTAATCAGCATTATGGCACAAATACTGTCAAATAAGCTTTAACTTGTACCAAGCCCCGAACATTTCTTTAGGAGATCCCTGCTGGAAGATTGTCTGCACACACACTGGGTGTGAGATAAGTAAATATGTGTGAAACATCTGCTCTCTCTCCGTTTGCTCTCATTCCCCTCGATCAGCTGATTTTATTCCTCCCAACTTACCTTCATCAACTATAGCTGCCATAGAGCCAACGACAAAGACACGTAATTTGATTTCGCCTCTCTCAGCACAAAGAGCAATAGCAGATGTTGTGCACACAGTCCCACTAATAGTTTAAACAGCTATTCGAAGCTTTAAAATTGTGAAAAATATAACAGGATCGATCTAATCCTATTAAAGCAAGAGTAAGAATCTTATTCATGAAACTGCTCTGATGTGATTCCTGTGGTAGGCTGTTTAACTATCAGCCATCAGCGTTTCCAGTCGTCTAGTCCCACTCAGAGGGGCATATCTGCAGCCAACCCCCTAATTTCCATCTCAGTCCGACAGTAAGAGATCTGTCCGAGGTGTACAGGACAAACAGCGCAGAGGCATCCTGCCGAGAATCCATTCATGAGACTACCCTGTGACTCATTACCAACATAAAGGAAGAAAATCATGGGGCACATTTATAATCTGTCTCCCATAGAGGGAAGACCAGGGTTAGTTGTCACATGGAGATGCTGTATCTTAGTAACTATAAAGTTTGAGTCCAAATTCTTTTTCAGTCATCTTGTCTTGGTTGTAATAGATTTTCTTGTCTTGATTTCAAACACCTAAACAAAAAAACGACAAACAAACAAAAATACTTATTTTGGCTGAATAAAATAAGAAGTGAACACAAAACAGCAACTCAGGTAGAAGCCAATCATACACCAAAAGGTTAAACAGCGTTCGAATAAAAAGGACATTTTTCATAAAAGTCAAGTTGAACAGCTTGTGTTTTTTTGCAGGGTCAAGTAGTCACATTTGATTTATATTTTGCCATTGTATTCAATTTTTTTTTTCTTCATAAAATAAATACATTTTGAGAAATGATTTACAATTTTTTTTAACACTTTTAAATAATCTGTGACTTACACAATCTAGTGTGACAACATGCCATTCTTGGATTCAATGAACCTTGCTCCTGTAAAATAATGTTATATATCTACACTAAACTACCTTTCAAATATCAAAATTTCTTTCATGGGTTTAAATAATTGTGCTGTTTTAGGGGTTTTGACCTTATGAGTTGCATTAAAAAAATGTATATATATATATGTATTATTATAATATAAAAATAAATATATATACAGTGCCCTCCACTAGTATTGGTGCCCTTGGTAAATCTGAGCAAAGGTGGCTGTGAAAATAAAGCTGCATTGTTTATCCTTTTGATCTTTCATTCAAACAATTCTAACCTAACATTGAAGTAAAACAATTGACAATAGGGAGAAATTCTTGTGATGAAATAAATGTTTTTCTCCAATACTTGTTGACCACAATTATTGGCAACCCTAGAATTTTTTAATGAGTAAAATATATTCTCATTCATATTCACAATTTTGAACACTCAAGGGTGATTATGGACATGAAAATATCCAACCCTGGCTTTCTGTTTCACAGAAATGTATATAAGAGGGAAAACAAAGCCCAAATTCCCTTAATCATCAACACAATGAGAAAAAACTAATAATATATTTATGATGTGCAGCAAAAGATAGTTGAGCTTCACCAAATAGTGAAGTGGCTTTAAGAAAAGAGCTGGAGCAGTGAAAATGACTTTCAGAGAAATATTTAAGAATTTCCAATCAACATAAAATGCCTGGAAGAGGATGCGTGTCTCTATCCTCCTAATACACGGCAAGGAGTAGAGTTTGAGTGGCTAAAGACTCTGCAAGGATCACAGCTGGAGAATTGCAGAAAATAGTCTCAGGGTCAGAAAAAAAAAAAAAATTGTCAAACAGCCCCTACATCAGCACATGTTGTTCAGGAGGGTTTAAGAAAAATTCTCCTCGCTCATCCAAATACAAATCACCATTGTGTTCATTTGTCAGACAGGATCGGAACTCCAAATGGGACTGGCTTCTATGATCAGATGAAACTAAAAGAATAGCTTTTTAGCAGCAAACACTCAAGATGGGTTTGGTGAACATAGGGTCTTCCACTGGGACAATAATCCAAAACAAACATCAAAATAGAAAATGAGTGAGGTGAACTAAAGAGGAGAAGCACCATCATGGAGCTGGTATTCTGAAACATCTGAAGAAGTGGTCTCTTTTCTCTTATCAGGTGTTCTCCAAACTCCACAGGCATTACAGGAGAAAACTCAGAGCTGTTTTCTTGGGAAAAAAACATAGCGATAATTGGGTGCCAATACATAACATACAAAACATGTATTGGAGAAAAACATTTGTTTCATCAAACGATTTTCTCCCTGTTTTCAATTGTTGTACTTCAATGAAAGGTTAGAATTGTGTTAATTTTTTGCATGAAAGATCAAAAGGATAAACAATGCAGATTTACTTTCACAGCCACCTTTGCTCAGATTTACCAAGGGTGCCAATACTAGTGGAGGGTACTGTATATTTATTTATTTATTTTATTTATTTTTAGCCAATATTATAATCCATAAAGAAAAGATTAACACATTAAAAACAAAACCTCTTTTAGCCCAAAACATATTATGAGGCTGAATTACAACTACAAAACTCCAGCTGTTCAAAACTTAGATTGGGTCAATTGTTTCAATACAAACAAATTTTGTTAAACACAACATTGACATAGATATGGTGGCTCCTGTGGTCGGTATGTCTGGGAGGGACTCTATCCCTGTGCAGGCATATGGGGGGCATGGAGTCTGCAGGGCTGGATTTAGACCCTAGAAGGCTCTTCTCGTGTCAATGATAACACTTCTGGTTTCCCCTGTTGGCTGCATGTTTACTTAACTCAGGGGTGCTCCACAGCAAGAGCCCCAATGCTCCATGTGGGGGCCGACTAGGACGGGGCAAGATCTGAGGATGACTCGACACCTCTTGTAAATGGAACTTCCCTCATTACAGTCAGATGATAATCAAAAGGGTTAATGAGCTTTAATCCAAAATTGCTTAATGAATATTCCTATTCCATGGCTTTGAAATGCTCTATTGTGAGTAATGAGGTCCTAATAGTTTAAGATGATTTTTTTAACATTTTGTTTTTTCAAATGAAATTTAGAAGACACGATGCTTGTTAATAGTACATTCAGAAAACGAACCGATCATTCTGGTGACCCACTTCAGTACTATCACTTCATTCCTCACGAGCTCTGCACCGTAAAAAGGTTCTATTGTTTCTATGCAAACTAAACCAGAATATTACCATCGCAAAGCAAATCCATCTGCTGTTATTCAGAAAACATACGGCTGGTCTATAAACCATAGAACTAAACACCCCAATGCTTTAAACAATTCTGATGGCTTTCTTAAAATATGTGTAAAATATATATATGTTTAGACATATATGAAGTGGACTATGCTGTAATATTTTTAACTTTTGAAATAAAAGATTAGTGGAGTACACTTTACAAGAAAAATCCTATTTCAGTTTATCTACAATCAAAACATTTTATTCAGTATACTTTTTTATATATTTTTTTTTTACTGCCATTTTCTGAGTTAGATTTTTGGTGCACCTTTCTTTAATAAAAAAAAATACACTATGCTATATTTACATCCTTATCAAACTGATTATGATTATTATCTGATTATTATGCTGCCTGAGCATTTAGAAAGTGATATAAATATAGGGCTCCTGATCTGATGAGGCTTTAGAATTAAAGTGACAACTATAGAACTTCCTGCTTCCATCTCTCGTTATCCATTGGCCAACTGGGAATGTGCCTGCAGAATCTCAGGGTGGGTGTGAACTCTCCCACCGGTGGCACCTTGTAAAATGACATCTGCATTCACCTCCGGGCTTTTGAAGAGAAGAAAGCTGAGCACTCAAAGACTTTAAAAGGCATTAAAAAGTTAGTTTAAACACACAGTAACTAAAACTTAGAATGACAGTAAGAAAATAGAGACAACATTTGAAAGCTTCAAAGTAACATCTATGTTCATTCCTATTTTTCCACATGTTAATAAATGAGATATAGAAGCTAAAAGATCTTAAGTTTGAACCAAAAAGGCCAAAACGAAAGTCAGTCTGACATCGAATCTGGACTACCCCGTCACTTACTAATGTGTCAGTGTAATTGAGTGTGAGCGTGATTAAATGCATGCCAGCACTTGTACCCCTCACTAGACTGGCACACATGGGTGCCACTGGGTCACTAAGCAGCAGGTTTGAACCGGTGAGCTGGGTCTGTTTAGAGTCCTGTTACACAAGAATTCAGCCCTCTCCTCTGGAGCTTCGTTACAGGACAAAAGTCTAGCGTGGCATAGCTATATCCTTGGAAACTGAGAACACATCTGTGTCCTGTTATACAAACTAATACACCCCCTCCCCATCAACGCCACCCCACTCTGATTTAACTGGAAGGCTTGGTGGAAAGTTCTGGCCCAATATAAAACTAATTGTTCGCTCTCCCTTTTTCACTTGCTCTGCTCTCTGTTTCCTGTTAGGAGCAAGATGAAACAATAACACAGATTTATTTATTTATTTATTTAAATTACGTTTTGCGCAACTATTTGTTTATTTTGCTAATTCAAGGGATGCAATTTGTTCATTTCCAAAACAGTCATTATAAGCATAAGCTGCTAATCAGTATTCACGTAAACTGGACTATTTTAGTCTATAGAATTTAGAGAAGCCAGCGGTCTGCATCTGTTTGCCTTTAGTCATGGTAAGCTCTGTGAATAATCTGGTGGGTTCTGTGGCTGAATTTGGGAAAATAAAGAAATATACAATAAAACTTTGAGAAGACAGTGTAAATAGATAAAGACTTGAGAAATGCAAAGGTCAATGACGTGACTAATCTGGCAAGTAAAACACATTAAGAAATGCAATGCATATGAATGCATACGAACCTTTTAGGGTGAATATGTGTCCAATTTTTTTTTTTTTGAGTTTTACATAAAAATGTCTAGACAGTGTAAAGCAGAGGCTGTAAAAAAAGTCTATTAAAAGAAATATTAAGAGAATAAATTCTTTCTTTCTTTCTTTTTAATTGGCATGTGACAATGTTTTATCTTCATGGATAAATAAGCACGGAAGCAATACTGCTTAAAAATATTATCAAATATCACTTGTGATGCTAAATCAACATTTCCTTAAGATGTTATAAATGTTACATGACATGTTTTGAACTATATTTATAAAATGCTTTAAAATAAACGCACGCTCAATATTCACCACCAAACTCCGAATATAACATAAGACATGAAAAAAAAAAACAGTTCCACTGAAAAAGTGGCTGAATGTAATAGAGGCTATCTGATGTGCCAATAGCTGACAAATCATCCCACACCCACTTTCTCTGTTGAAGGTGGGGGATCTGTAGGGGCGTCTGGAGTAGAACCCGTGCGCGGATTTAACTCAGAGACGCGGTTGCTGCTGTCACAGTTGCTCCTGGATACTACATTGCGCGGATCTCTTCTTCACGCTGCGAACATGGATGTGAAAGTGATCGTAATTTTCGCTCTGATGGCGGTCGTCATTCACGCACCGATTTCAAATGGTGAGCTACTTGTTTAACAGATACCTTGCAAATGTTTACTTAATTTTCGCACTGTGCATAAAGTAATTGCATGTTTGTACGCTATTTTGCCATCTGTTTATAAAAACATTCGATGTAAACTTCAAAAGTACTAAAGTTTTTTTATATATAACGTGCACCTGTGTAAAAAAGGACGCGTATTTCATTGCATTTACATTTAATTTTTTTTTTTTTTTTTGTAAGTAAAGATAATTGATTTTCTAAAACTCGTAGAAAACGTAGGTCCATAACACCAGTTTGTCTCTATATTTAAATTTAACAATATATTTAATAATATAACATTAATAATTTAATGATTTTACACATTCGGGATTACAAACGGACTCAGATGCGGTCAGGAGAGCAGAGAAGCCACTGGCACGGCGTTGATTAATGTGTGTATTTGTCGCCCTCTTTGTTTTCTCTTAATTACCCACAAATTAGAGGATAAAACAGAACCGCAGAGATAGCGCCAGTCTTCACTTCAATCGAGTCAGTGCGCGCGGCTCTAACTATGGCTTGCACGTTTACATGACAATAAGAATAGATTACTAGAGGTGTCATTAGCATTTTACAAGTGGACTTAACGTGGATAGAGCTCCGTTATGTCGCAGGTACTTCACACCTTTGCCCTCTTGTGAGTGGGCAATGTCCGTTAAAGTATTTGCGTACGTGAGCTGCGCGGTCTTCACATACAATGTAAAGCTGCTCGAGCTGTGAAGTCTCTGCTTCCTTGAGCGTGTAACAGGTCTGAGCCAAATGGAATAATAATCCATACAACTCGATCGCTTTAATGTGCAACAATGTGAAAACTTGCGCGCCCGCTCAAATGCATATAGTCATTTTATCTGCATTTAGTTCAATTAAAATTAAAGTAGAAAAAAAAGCATTTTATCAAATGTACGCTTTATAAATGCACTCTGCAAATGTTTAAGCATATATCATACAATTGCCTTAGTTTATGCTTTATTATAAACTTAATTTAGTAAGCATTTTCTCATAAACCATTATATATATATATATATATTCAGCTCTACAATTTAAAAAAGCCATTAGAGGAAAATTTGTCTGATAATTGTGCTGGATGTTAGTAGAGAGTGTTGCAATATTAAGTTTGGCACCCTAGAATGGTTACAAAATGGATTTTGAAAATTAACCAAATCTTTTAAGTTTCATTTTTAGTCAAGGATGCTATTTTCTTTTATGAAGCGCATGTGTGGTGTGAGCCCAATTAAGACACCAGGCAAAAGTGATTTGCATTTGTGTACTTTCTCATCAAACTTCATTATTCATCATGATTTCGTCCAACACTCATATGCAGTGAATTAAAAACATCACAGCAACAGCTGAATTGAGTTTTTCGTCCTTTTTTCTCTTAATTCTCCAGCCAAGCCTATCAGCCTGGTAGAGAGATGCTGGTGCCGTTCCACAATCAACACAGTCCCACAGAGAAGCATTCGTGAGCTCAAGTTCCTCCACACACCCAACTGCCCCTTCCAAGTCATGTGAGTATCTGCACTACTGCAACTGTCTCTTTCCGACTTTTGATGAGGTGCTTGCCTGACCTAGAAACACATCACTTCACCCCATCAATCTCCAAATACTGAAGGGACACTGAATGGGGCAGGAATTGGCCTCCCCTGTCTTGCATTATACTGTTGGACAGGCTCTCACAATTGCACACATCCAGAGGGAAATGCTATAGGAGGGGGTAGGACCTTTAAGCATGGATGCATTCGTATTTTGTACAGGAAAACAGCATCATAGGGGTCCCAAAGAGTTCCTCTTCAAGCTCTTTCTCACACATGTAAAGGACTTGAATGATGTGCTTAGTCACACATAGCCATAGCCTTGCATGCTGATGAGAACTATCCTCCCTGTATGTTTTCACCTCTGCTGAGTGAAGTGTTCAAAACAGCTGCTTTATTTAGATTTTTAACAAAGATTAATGGCAGGGCAGTGTCAAACTCCATTACTAACCTCACTTATTTTCCATACCATAAATGCTTGCCAAGGTGTAAACAAAGACTTAAACCGTGTCAAAGGGTCAGCGAGATAAAAACAGCTGCTCATGCTCAAAATTCACAAACCCACCAACAACTGACATAAAAGCCAAAGGCAAAGCCCTGGAGAGCATATCAGAACCTGATTCCCAAAGCTCAAGAGCCCTTGATACTTCAAATCTGCATTGATGAGTGATGCTGGTAACACTATCTACCAGTGTTTGCTGTTGGCCTTGGCTTGCTGTGAAGTAATTACTACCTGCTGTTTGCAGCCCAGACCCTCTCAAACTCCTGCTGACTAGATCGAGATAGAGCAACAAATGCCAGGCCCTGATAAACCGCAGCTACTTCAAAAGAGTCAGCTAACCAAATTAGCGGAGATC
Organism: Enteromius paludinosus; assembly: GCA_032361165.1. Taxonomy (NCBI): domain Eukaryota; kingdom Metazoa; phylum Chordata; class Actinopteri; order Cypriniformes; family Cyprinidae; genus Enteromius; species Enteromius paludinosus. The sequence continues at coordinate 14,141,348 of JAUMHQ010000070.1, forward strand.
CGTGAAATGAAGATAAGAAGTGATTACTTTAAACGATACAGATATGATGATGGTGGACGCATATTTTAGAGCTAATCCTATCTCTGAAGAATGCGTCTTCCTCATGAAATTATCAAGGATTTATATTATGTAGCGCCATTCATTTGCGGGACGTTTAGGAATGCGTTACTCACAGGATTACGAGAAGGACAACAACTAACAGCTGCAAGTTCAGCGGACCGTTTGAATGTGTGACAAACTGCAATGTTTGCCAGAAACCCAGAGTTGAAAAAGATTAAAGAACATTTCTTCGAAAGTATTTATAGCATCGAAGTTATATTAAAATACTATTATTATCATCAGCTATAATGATTTTCTTTAAGTGCTGTAATACAAATGCATTATCATATTATTCAAATGTTACTTTTTCCTGATTTGTCATTGTATTGCTAAAATATTTTCATCAAAATTCAAAAATGACACTTTAAGCTGATTGGGTTTTACATTACATCGGAAAGAGTTTAATGATTTGTTTGTGTCAGTTGTAGTCAATTGAAAACAAATGGTTCACCTGTGCTGACAAGACACCTATAATCTAATCTCTTTGCTAAAAGGAAGAGTGAGATAACCATCTGGCAATCTGTTAAGACCTGTAGGGAAGACGGGAACACAGACGCAGAAAAAGAATACTCAGGGTGATGAGAGACTGCAGTGCAATATCACTTACTAGAGAGAGGAGTGACTGAGAACCAACTGCTTGGCTGAGCCTGAATGCATGACTGTTCTGCTATTGTATAGCTGATGCTGACTATGGGGTTTCCATTGTACTGCATTCAAAATCTACTCACAATGGGCCCTTGTAGCTTTACACTTAGCAATGATTGATTGCTTATACTGCAGTGTGAATGTCTAAAAAGTTCAAATTTCAGATATCCATACATTCAAACCGCATGTAATGAAAACTTGCACTTTTCCCCTGCAGTGCCAAACTGAAGAACAACAAGGAGGTGTGCATTAACCCAGACACCAAATGGCTGCAACAGTACCTGAGAAACGCCATGAACAAGTAAGGAAACGCTTTTGACAAATTAGAGCAGAGAAATAGGAGAAATGAGATAGGAAATCCAGGGCCACACACAATGTGTCATTTATTTTACAGCCTTGTTCTCACTATAAACGGTCTTACAAAGCCACTTTATTTTACCTAACCAAATTATATTTACTTATGTACTGCGTCAAATATCAAAGGCCCTTAGTTAACGTAAAATTCCGGCACATTAAAACACTGGTTTTTCCCGTTTCTCCAATATGCTCATTCCCAGTTTGTTTCTCTGATTTCTTTAGATTGTTTCTGTCCGTTTACAGTCCTCTGAAATATTTATCTTAAGTTGATGTGCAAGATTAGCAGCTACTGCCTAGCAAATGAAAAACATGTTCGGGCTTTGCGGCCTTGCCTTAATAGCTCCTCCGCTGATGGTTATCTTAAAACGTCTAAACAAAGCAAAACAAGCTTTTGTTGTACTGAATCATGAGAAGAAAGCCATTTTCCCACATCTGATCATGAGCTTGATGTATTAGATCAGGGGACTGGTTGCTTTCGTCTTTTATTTCACTGCCAGCTGTAAGATTGTCATGCACGCTCAATGTATTTGGGGGTTGAGTGAATCTTAAAACACTTATAGATGTACGGCGACCAGCAGACGCTGCCTTCATTGGTGTGTTTGTACCTGTTAAACAATTATCATTGTATGAGGGACAGAAAAGTGTGAACAGTCCGGTCTGCACAACAAAACACTCATAGCCGAGATGAACGATGGCTCCTTGGGGCTGAACACCCATGAATGGCTGCTAGACGCTAATGAGCACATACTGTGCGATCATTAGTACAGCTCAATAAGGGAAAGAGGAAGTTGTACATCTGCAGGTAGTGAGGGAGGTTTCTGCCATCTGCAACACCTCCGGTCAATGTGCTACTAAACAGATCCATCAGCTTAGACATGTTGGTCATGTGACTCGTATAAACTTCAAAAAAACTGAGGTTTGTAATTAAAAAAAATATTTTACGCACCTATCAAACCTAATATACTTAGATAACCTTAAGTAAGCCTTTATAGGCCAAATTTCCATTATTAGGTTTGGTCACATTAGTAGCTTAAACATTACACGCTTGTGATTGGAAATACATTCTGGTTGATTTTTTAAACAGCTTTAGCACAATTAAAACTATTAGCAGCATACAGTCACACATACAAATTGCCTATAAAGGGTATTAAGATGTTTGTTACATTCTTGCCATGAGCAGAATTTAGGTTTATTGTTGTAACCACTGTGGAGATTCAGGCTATTTAAAAATGCCCTGCTTCTTTTAACAAGTCATGAACACATTTAGTTAAAATAAACAGTCACATAATTCTTCAACATTATCGTTTTCTCATTCTAATGTTTTGCTTCTCTTTATTGCAGAATGAAAAAAGCCCAACAACAGATGAGCTAAGAAGTCTGCCAGATGACAAGAGAATCTGACAGCCCACCGTCACAGATATGTACCATATAGTCCTCTGGCATGCTTGCTGACCCAGCACTTAACCTGCCAAATATGCATCCCCAGTAAATGCCTCAGCAAAAGACCATCGTCGCCACCCATGTAGTCTTCTCTGTTAGCGCCAAGTGCAATTATATATGTATGACTGTGTTTTTTTTTTACGTTATGATATGTATATACAATGTTTTTTTTATATATCGTCTTAAAAACAGTAAAGAGATATTTTTGGAGTCGTGTTTGCTCCTTGTTTGTTGTGTTATGTTGGGTTAGGCAGAACGGCATTGAAATAATGAGGCATTTTGGAGCAAACATTCAAAACTCAAATATATATTTTAATCTTAGGTGTAACAATATCTGACTTCACAATGGCAGGACTGAAATTGTGACAATGCATGCAAGTGCTTTGACACAAAAAGAAGGGCATTGATTTTCAACTATTTCATTTTGTATTTTTACTAGTTCATAACTTAGATATCTGTAACAGCATAAACTGCATGTAAACGTTATACGGCATATATGAAAAAAGAGTCACTTGTTACTTAACCAAACAAACATGAACTATTTAGTACAACCCAAACAATTCCTGAATGACTTTGGGGAATGTAATTGGTTTTACTGGAAGGCATCTGTGCACAGACAGAGTGTCTTTTGCCACATTTTGTAGACACTAAAACATCTGTGCTTGCAAATGTTAATTGACCGATCAGAGTGTGCGTGCGGAGTAAATGTTTCCTCACACTCAGCAAAATTATGTCATGAACAGAGACAGTTGTGCGTCAGTCAACAAAACAAAAGTTGAGGTTAGAGATTTTACTGCAAGTACTAATGAGCTAATTCATACATTCAGAGATGAAAACTAAATCACGATAATCTTTATAAAACAGCAGTGTTAGTGGAACATCTGAGGTAGACCTTGAGGCAGAACTAATTGACGTAATGACTACCTATATATAACAATGCACTTTATAACCCCTTGTGACTTTTAAGGAAAACAAAACAGATTCTGAATGACGGCCATTACGTAGTGAATAGTTCTAGTGCCTAATGTTTTCTTTGTTTAGTTGTAGTTATGATTGTATTGCCAAATTTATTAAACATTTGTATCTTCAGCATCATATTTTATAATTTTGAGTGGGTTTATTTGATATTTTTGTGGAATATCTGACAACTGTTTAAGAACAGTCAAGATTATTCAACAGCAGCTGAATAACCGACATGTACATAAAAATACATGTCAATAAATGCGTAAAGAAAAACTGAACTAAAAAGATTTACAAATATCTGACCGTTGAAATAGAGGCACAAAAATATTTAACAACAACAACAAAAAAAAAGACATCTCAAAATCCTCCCAGTGGAAAATAAATCAAATCAAAATAAATTTCTCTTGGACAACTGTTTTGTCTAGGAATACACATAATGTGAAGACCAAACATATAGCAAAGTATGCCAATGCCTTGTACCTCTCCAAAGAAAATGTGCGTATGGAATTTGTGCTATATTACCGCCAATTTCATAACGCTGAGCCATTAAAAAACACAGACCTCACAAACACAACCCTCAGGCAGAAAAGAAATATGGGAACATATTGCTTCTGAATACTCTGTGCCTCTACAGGAGTCTGTGTACAGGATGAGGGTTTGAACCCCCTGCCAGTACATTACATCTTGGAAAAACATCATGCACTCTTTAAAAAGGGCCATTCAGAATGTGGTTAAAGCCATATTACTAATGAACATTTTTTTAACATTAGAAAATGAAAACTGACTCAAAAACTATTCTCATTCAAAATGCCCCAGTGCATTGATGCCAATTTCCAGGACTAAATGGAAAAGTAAGGGTAGCTTTTCATATATATATATATATTCCAACAAATTGCCAATATTTTCAACACTGTAACATAAGTAACTGTAGAATATATGTCCTTCCATTCATTTTTCCCACTTAATGTGAAGATTACTTCTGTGTATACGGCAGCTTAAAGCCCATCTGGTGTTCTTTCTTTTGTAAGTCTGTATATTGATTTGATTTAGTCCCTTACGTGTTCATTCTGAAATAAATCATTATGAAGAATTCTGTATGAAGTTTTACTAATGGATGCTTGTCATGTCATGTCACCTGTGATTTGGTTCACACCAATGGAAAAAAAAGCCACCTGTCACCTATGTCTCCAACAATTAGAATCTGGATGTTAAATGAGGAAAAGAGAAATGAAGTTTGAAACGGGGGTCACGAATTGCAGAAAGACTTAAAATTCACACCTTGATTTCACACAGACATTTCAAATAATCCTGCCAGCACTTTTTAGATTTACATATGACACTGAACGGCTTTTCACCTGTCCAAACATCCACTGAGGTTTGGTGTAAAATAAAATATTTGCCTTGTACAGTTTATAAGCTGTCATATTCAATTTCCCTTAAAAATTGAAAAAGAAACCCAATAAAAAGCAAACTGTACCCTTACTCTCAAAAGAAATAATCTCTTGCACAGCAGGGGAAATTCAGTCATATTACAGCTTCGTATAGCTGTCAAAATCAATATTCACAACGAGGGCAAAATAAATTAATATTACTAGTCATAAAATCTGGTACAGATCTATTATGAAACACGTATGCTCTGATATGGTGCAAAGAGATTAAATCAAGTTTGTATTTGAGGAACTAATTCAAAACAGACATACAACCGATAATTCTAACCGTATAGAAGTTCATATGTCTTATGCATAAAACGTATACCTCATATATAAGATTACATTTGCTTAATGCTTCTAACACCTACAAAACATACTTTTTAACATACCAATTAATAGTTGAATTAAGATATAACTCCTTTAAAAAAGACAAAGGGAATGCTTGACTAAACATAATGTGTGATAAGTTTGTGAAAACTTGATAAATAAATAACCATATATTACTCATTTATATATATACACACACATACACACACACACCAATATGACATATCTAAAAT
>JAUMHQ010000070.1:14158056-14168281 GCA_032361165.1 Enteromius paludinosus
TCTGCAAAAATGTCAACAATTCTGTGTTTTTCTGTCAATATGGGGTGCTGTGTGTACATTAATGAGGGGGAAAAAAGGATTTTTGCAAATGGCTGCAATATAACAAAGAGTACAAATTTAAGGGGGTCTGAATACTTTCTGTACCCACTGTTAATATTACAATCATTCAAAATTCTGAAAAATAAATAAATAAAATAATAATAATAATTGCTGCTGGGGTGTAGAAAGTCCTAAATCAGTGCTCTTTGAATACAGGATTCTTTTACGTCAAGAATACTCATAAATCCAAGGCACTCAAGTAGTGTGAAAAAATGAAAAAGCCTTTATTCACATGGCTTTAGAATGAAAAACAACACATTTGTGCATCGATTCTTTGTGGCTAACTCGCCGTCATGAAGGTGACACCATGTGCTTTTTTTCCTTATCACACTACCTTGGAATTATGAGTATTTTTGAGATAAATATATAAATATAAAATATCACTTATGCGAAAAGACATCAGAAATAAATAATATAATCTATAGGCTTTTACATACTTTAATACTGTAAGTCTGCAACTGATCTGAGACAAAGAGCTCCAGTTTGTGGCCAACTTGAAAATGAATGGAGACAACGGTTGCCAGAAAGACATTTTTGGAGAACTACTTAAATTTCATTCTGTTCCTCAAATAAAGTGACTGCAGAAAGAAAATGGAGTCTATATATCATAACACTTGCATTATGATGCTTTTTTGTCTATCACAGCCCCTAGTCACCATTGTCTTTGACTGCATTAAGTCATTAAATTTGACTGTATTCAGCCTTCCACACAACAAAGAATGTGATCCAATTACTTTAAACATTCAAAGGGTGATGAATTTCACTCTTGCAGCGTGCGTTTAGCATTAGCAATGTTCCTCGGCCTAAGGCTTGGTTTGTTTTGATTGCTGTATGTGTGCGAAGGAGAGGAAGGTTATGATTTCACCCTGAACGGCAAGAGGTCAGGAGAGATGTGTATTTGTCTTGCTCTGTATGGGAAGTCTGGGGATGTTATTAATCACTGCTGTTTTACTTTAATGGAGTTGGTGCTATTCATCATGATCGCCCACTGAAAGTTACCTGTTGAGAGTGATTAATTCAGAAAGCGACCACCGGAAGAGGTATGAAACCACTCTACAACTGTTGTTATTTCAACAGAAGTGAGTGAAAACATATTAGTACCTTCAGTTTTGGAGATTTATTGTGTTTAATCTTGACAAAAAAATGAACCACTTAAGGCATTTAAGGACAAATTAGATTTGAATAAATTCCATTTGGAAATGTTGTTGTATTGCAGCATTTGATGAAATACAAATGTAGACCAAAGTGTATTAATACAAAAAGAATACAATCATTAAAGGTTTTCTATTAAAAATGTTTAAGCCTCTGCGCCAAACACTTCTCTTTATTCCATGCATGAATTGGGAGGAATTTTAGATGCCTTTCAAGGCTCACAAAAATATCTGGGGGGCAACCTCATGTATCAGACCTCCAAGCTCTCCTGACCTTTGCCTCTGTACGTCAGGGTTTCTAAAAACACCAACGCTGAGGGATTTCACACGCTCATAAGAGGGCCTCAGAGCAGAAGCTTGTTTTCCTGAGAGCGAGATTGTCTTTAAAGTGCTTTGGTCTAAAGGTGCGAAGGATAATAAAGCTGGGCTTACAGCTTGCTTAGTAGGGTGGCAACCTTTTTAGCTGCATTACAAATTGGACTTGCATTACTGTGTGTCCAGATAGAAACACTTCACTAAGCCCAGCTGAGTCAATAGCGTCAGGGCGGGAAATCCAGCTACCTGATCAGGTCAGAAAGGAAGTACTGCAGAGATGACCAGTCCTATACAGACTACAGAAAGTCAAATGTATTAAGATTGATTTTCATAGTAACAGAATCATATGCTTTCATTTACATTAAGACATCTTTTTAAATAAATACTTAAGTAAAGACTTACATTGCTACAAGAGACTTTTATTTTGAATAAGCCTAAATGTTGTTCTTTTTAAACATTTTTAACAAAGAATCCCCAAAAATATATCACAGGCTCCAAAACAATATTTAGCGGCAAAATGTTTCTAACATATATAAACACATACATACATACATACATATACATTAACTGATCAATGTGTTCTCACTCTATTGATCTCCTGACACTCTAAACATGAGTAGATCTTGGGGAAAAAAGACCAGCTGACAGAATAATATATTCTCAGCATAAAGGGCCCCACACATTGTATACACTACCTTAAGAGAGCAAAAGTAAATCTAATGTTGGATGGGGAACAGTGTGCAACATATATTATTCTCTGGCCTCATGGGATCAGTAAAGATTGCAGTCAATGTTTGGTCTTATCTGATAGAGACTGATGGATTTCGGTTCTCTGTCCAGATTTACTTGCAAATTCCATGTTCAGCATTTTTTTTTCCTTTGTGAAAGGAAATAGATGAACTGTTATTCACATTACTGAACATGCACAATGTAGAATTGTCTGAAAGCTCACAAAAAAAATGACTAGGTTTGCATTTTTTAAGGTTGCAAAAACTATTCTCTGCTTCAGAGGACACATTTGAATGGTTTTAACTTGATTAACTAGCTGTGAACAGCAAACCCAAACCCAGACTCTTTGAAGAAACAATACTGCAATAGAATGATTGCACAAATAAAGCAAAGACACAGCCAATTTCATATTTAACCTACTTCCAAGAAAATAAAACTCACCTCCTCTCGTTTTTCAAGATAAAAAAGAGTTTTGTGAATATGAGTATCCGTGCTAACAATAGAATATTAGCCCTTTTGGCACATCCCCAGAAATGCGTACATTCCTGTGCAGTTCTAGATGAGAAATGTATTATAACCCTGTGGCAAAACATCTGGTCCTCGCATATGAGTTGTAATCTGTAGCATTTGGAAACCGAACAGAAAATTTGTCCCCAACTTCCCACCTCTCATTGACATGAACAGGATCTATTCTATCGGATTCAGATTTTTTTCTGAGAATGTCTTTAGTGTCCAGTGCCCTGGAGGCCTGTGTGCTGTCAGTGGGGTGAATGAAGGGTTGCAACTATATTCAGAACTGATTATATGATACATACAGTATATACAGTGTAGTATGATGACTTCATGCCTTAAAGGTCTTAGGATCAATGGACAATATACAGCACTGCTCGGTGGTTTCCATTCCTTCCCAAAATAACATGTCACATCCTGACTAGTTTTCACTCTAATCATCAAATGAACCAGTATAAAGCTAGTTAAGTTTGAATGTTTTTTTTTTATTAGAAATGGAGCATTATTAAACAAACTGAACATTTAACTATAGGCAACAAGATGCTATATATAAATAAAACACTGACTAAATGGTGGAGTCAAAAGCATAAAAGAGTCAATAAAGAAATAATATAAAATTAAGATGATTAAGAGTAAGCTTTTACAATAAACAATTATTTATTATCCAATAACCAATATTCTACAAATATAATAATTTTTGATTTTGTAATTAGGGTTGGGCGATGTCGACCAATTTGGCATCGTACAATGTCTAATGTGAAATATCGCGAGGGACGATGGCATTTGTTGGGGGGGGGGGGGTTGTTTAGTTTATAACTAAAACTCCAAGCCCCGCCCCACGACTGACAAAAACAGTGTTCGTGCGAGCAGGTGAGAGAAGATCGAGCGCAGAGATGATCGCGTGCAAGTGCTTGAATTGAAACATCAAGTGCGCTCGAGGGTTTGAAATAAGCTTGCGGGCCCTGTTTCTTCGCATGTTTTCCTTTCACGGAACTTATTTACTGCGCTCGCCAGCATCAGTGATGCGCTCGCTTATTAATTGCATAGATTTGCAGCCAATCCCGCCATAGATTAAGAGTGTTTTTCGCGAGCTGGTTGCTGCTGCGGCGGTGGGGCGGAGGATCGTGATGCCGGCTCAGCATCGTGATGTCTATCGGCCATCGGTGATGGACGATGGCATCGTCTATCGACCCAACCCTAATTGCAATAATACCAAACTAAGAGTTTTGCAAGCACAAACACATAAGATGATAAAATAAATAAGATAAATACATTTTGATAGTATAATTAGTAGTGGTGGGCCGTTATCGTTAACGCGAGACTCTTATTGCGCGATAAAAAAAATATCGCTTTAATCTATTCACAAAGTTGTGTTGGGAGCTGGGTCTATATTGGGGCTGAATTGCACTGTAGCTCTATTCATCGGGACTAGTTTTCTAAACTACTGTACCTTTGAGTTTGATTCTAATCACCTGTCGTTTGTGATCTTCATGTACCATTTCAGATGGGACTAAAACCTTTGTGTTTATTACAGAGATGAGAGGGTCTGTTTTGTAGATCTGGGCGTCACAGAGATCACGCGCTCTGTTTGCGTGCATTGCCATAGTCACTCATATCTTCTTGGGTATGGAACGACATGAGGAGGAGTAATTAATGGCAGAATTTTCATTTTTGGGTGAACTAACCCTTTAAATCAATCAAATTCTAAAACTACACTAGCAATAAAGCTGAAGTTCTTTAAAAAAGACAAACTTTCTTGAAATCTAATCTCAGCGCCTTTTTTTCAGGATAATGTGGGAAACTACATTATTTCTTTCCTTTTATCACAACGAATAGCAGCAAGTGGGCATATTTATGAAGTGATCCTACAACAATGTGTCTCTTTGTAATAACCTTTTCCCTGCACATAAATAATATATTAAGGACTGGCCTGTGTCTGCAGTTTGACTTGATTTAGTTATCAAGAAAGGATCTGCTATTCCCTCTACACTTCTTTTAAGTTCACTCAAATTATTAGAGCACTGAATCTGACATATGATCTGATTCCTCACAACATCATTATCTCTGAAAGATTGACCAAGTAGCAGGACCCAGAGTTCACATAACCTTCCCTAAATTGCATTCAACTAAAACCCAGCAAGACTAAATAAAAAAGAAAGTCCCTAAAGGCCTAAATGCTTCTCTGCCAAAATGACATATTGTAAGAAATAAATTCTTGCTGCTAAAAGTAAATTAGGAAGTGCACCGTAAGCTGACATTATACAAATGCAATGTCACTAGGCCCACAATATGATAACAAGGGTCCTGGGAAGAGGAAACCACTCAAGTGGTTTTGCCTGCAAAGATCCTTTCGCGAATGAATGAATGAATTTGCAATGATCTATTTACCCCTAACTGGCACCTTGACCAGGTGCTGACAGCAGCTACATTGGGTGTCGAGAAAGAAAAACAAAGAACGCAGCCAAGAACATGCTCTGTTTGCAATGCCAATCCAACCAATGTCAACATGATTTCCTTCCTGAATGCCAGAAAACTGAAAGTACATTTAGTTTTGTTCCTCTCATTGAAATAAAGCTACCAGTGTGCTGACAGACAGATAACACAATGAGCAGGTAAAGCTTTGGGACTTTTTTATGTACTGTTTGTCTCACATCTGTCCATTTGTGGTCATTTTAGGATATCCTGTAACAGCAAATAAACATTGCAAAACCAGGATGCATGCTTGACCCTACAAAAAAGCATTAATCATTCCCTCCAATCGAAATTTACGGCTTATTTTTGATTACGCCAACACACAGTATTGCTCTATACTCCTTGGTGCAGTGAACCTCTAAGATATCAAAAGGCAAAAGACCCATACATACCTTCCAAAAAATGCAGCGCACTCTGTTCACGTTTTCAAGCTATTATTAGATGTGGCCAGCTGATTCTTGGATTTTGTATCCTTCCAATTCCACATTATTTCACATTGCACAATGTCCTCTCAAGATAAATGAACAAGAGCATTATGTTTTTCCCATGATTGTGCAACTGATACAAATTTGTACAAGATGTAAGATGGAGCGCAATGACCTGCAGTTGATTTTGAAGGCAGCAGGTTGCACACATGAGAAATAAAATGACAAAAACAAAGGCAACTAGACATGTTTGATGGGCTGTGACTCTGTCAGGTGGGATTTGCAGTTGGTTAACCTCGTTTAAGTGTTAAACAGGTCTTCCCCCCCTGGGCCACTACAACAAGGTTGCACAGTCTCAGCCCTGATTCTGTATGACATTACAAACCTTGTAGAACATGACTTTACTGTGTTGAAACAAATGAAGTTTGAACCCGTGAGGTCCGGGTTCTAGTCACTGAAACACACTCCACATCTGCAGCATTGAAATATATACTACAATGGAAAACAGTTATTTTTAAATTGTAAATGTTGTTGTTGTTTTTATTTAAATGCAGCCTCGGTGAGCAGGAAATACTTTTACTGCTTATTGTGAACATGCCAGTTCTAAAAACAGACATGCACCCTTTTATGCTGCCACATTTTTTTCATCAATCATGATTAATTAGATTAATATCACAAAATGTCAGTCTGCCAGGTTTTTTTAAAGGCAGCATCTGTTTCCTAGAGTCCGAGCAGGGCACACTGCAGACTCACTAATGTCTGGAGTGAGGACAGAACTTTGGATTGGTCCTTGACTTAACTTCGGACTCTTTTGTAAATGACCTGTGACGGCTCATTTTCTGATTTAACCCCCTGAGTTAAATAACATCAACCTCAGGACCCATGTGGGCACTCTGCCTTGGGCTAGACAGTCAATCTGTGAGCCTTCAGTCTACTCCAGACTTTAGAAAATATCAGTGGCTCCACCAGCTGACATGGGCAAAAGACAGAACGATATGGGTGGACAGTTCTTTTGACCTAAGATCTTAAGTCTCTCATGACTTTTGGGAAAACAAAAAAGCCCACGTCTTGACTGGAAGCTCAGGTCTGTCCCCATTCAATGGCGTAGACTAATTGTACAAGGTCAGCGCTTGAGAGGGAAAAAAAAAACAAGAAAAGAAACAATGACCTCTTCAAACTGCAAAGATGCCGCATCAGTTTGTTTTCCTCAACAACATAACTCTTTAGAAAACGGAAGTGAGCATTAGACCCAGGCTACTTCTGTGTTGCAACCTACCACAGTTACATTTCCTGTCCTCTATGCATGGGTTCTCCATTGGGATGCTTTATTGTTGCTGAATAAGTCACCACACTGCTATAAAAGACATTGCCACACACATCTGTTTGTCTCATTAGAGGTAATAGAGGGGCAAGGTAATATCAGGGCACTGAACTCCTCAAGTCTTCCACTGCTGCTTGAGCATCAGCACTTCTGAATGATGAAGGCCCAGTTCTCTTGCTTACTGTAAAATGCTAATTATCCTCATAAATGTAATAGCAAAGCCTGTAATTACTTGAGCTTGCTGTAATGCATCAAGCAGCCTACATACTGTGGAAAAGACTCATTTTCCCCAACAGCAATACATGCTTTAAGAAGGAGAAAACAAATATGAGTATTAATAATCAGTCATGGACAGAGACTGTCAACATTTATATTTCCTGTCAACATTTATTTATTTCCAAAAACAATGATTCTATGTAAAAAAAAAGGTCTTGTTAGCTTTCCAGGTCATATGAAATAATAAAAACAATAAAACAAATAAGATGTATAGCTATATGTCTATAAGGCATTTGCACATAAATCATAGATAAGCTCTCAAAGTATGGCAAGAGCAAACATGATTTCTTTGATTCCTTAGCACTCAAAATGTAATACAGTCTGCGTCTGCCGGCTCAGGGGGGTGTGATGGCTCATTAATAGTGTTGACACAGTGGATTCTTTCTCATAAAGGGAAACATGGACACAAAGGGGAGGTGGCACACGGGAGAGGTGGGAAACTTAGTTTCCTACACAGCATGTTTCCTACACAGGAAGAGCCTATAAGCCCATGAGACTATAAAAGTGCCAGAACCATATTTAACACACTTTTAGAAAACATTGATGAAGACGCAACAGCCATGTTTATACTTCTCTTTTTACTGTCACTAGGTTTATCACATAACAGAAAAGCAGGAAAATGAGTTAAATCTTAAATCTAAGTTATTGTTAAAGACCACTAAAGACTTTGATTCGAATGTAATTCAAATACTATTTAAGTTCCAAAACTGAAAAATGTGTCATCATTTACTCATTCTCATGTTGTTCTAACCCATGACATCATTTCTTCTGGGGAGCACAAAAGGAGTTTGGCTTCAGAAGACTTTGAACAGTGTCTCCTAAATGGCTCAATAGCCAATCAAAACGAAAGAAATCCTAATTTATATGAGTTGTACACTTTGCAGTCTTGTGTTGAAAGTGTTGCAATAAAAGGGAGACAAATGCCAAAACAAACATACAACACGATCAGAGCAGTCTGATTCGTGAACAACTGAACCAGTTCTGAAGTTTAAAAAGATGCGTTACCAGTCTGAAATCAGTCTAACTGAATCCAATAGTGGTTACTGAATCTTCCGAGTTACTTACTGTATTGCAAAAACCACAAATATATACTGTATTCCAATAAAGAAAGAAAATAAGCACAATGGAAGCATTAATACACAGAGTCACAGACAGAAACTATCAACTAACTATCAAGAGTTTTGCTATATTAAAAAAACTCATATACATATATAACCCCAATAGTGTAATCAGTCTGTGGTTACTGAACCATCGTCTGTATCATTCGCTGAAATCCCCAAAACATTTTCTGTATGTCCAAGAAATGCAGAAATTCAAATGCAAATAGGTGAGTGAACATTTGCTTTAGGATGCAGAAGATCCTTTGTTGTTCTTTTGACATGCACTAAAATATTCACAGTAAATTATGCATCCGTAGCCTGTTGAGTGTCATCGCAGCCTCAGACACAAGATTGGATGGACATGTTGTGTTTCGGGTTGTGTGCTCATTTGTGTGGTTATTAATCTCAGGCCTTTGACTCCTCCAGAACTGTAACCCCCCGGAGCTCTGCCGGCGAATGAGGGCCCCGATGCCATTGCTGAAAAGACACAGCATACATCACCCCCTCCAACACACACACACAAATGGAATTCCAGGCAGACTTTCACCAGCCTGACCAGATGTCGACTCATCTGGTTAATCATTATTTTGGCTACAGCTGCTTTTTCTCATGTTTCACAGATGCTTTTTCAGCGAACGCACCTTCGCGTTATACAACCGAGGCTTGATTGTGGCTCTAGAAATCCGTTTCAGTGGATGACTGGATCCCTGTGAGATTAACTCCAGAAAGAGAGAATTGCTGCTTGACGCTGACACTTCAACAGAGCGGTCTCCACACCCTCATGCCCCGTCAACACATCAGTTCAGAAGAGCATATAATGCTTCTTTCAATTGCTAAATCACTTACAGATGTATTTCAACTCGATGCTTAGCTAATGGACGTGATGCTACCAACTCATCCAAGCTAAATATGAAGCAAGGGTCCAAGTCATTTATCATCATCAGAATCATGGCAAACTATTCTCTGCAGTCATTCCCTACAAAGAATGAAGACTTTAATTACTACCATACAAGACGAAGGGACAAGCGCTTTAGAGAAGACATGTTATGATGCAATCTCTAAGTAAATTATGTTAATATAAGTACAGTGAATAGCAGAGATGGCTGTTGATAAGTGTCCAATCAGTAAATGTAATTGTGCAATCAGGAACTGATTATCCCCAGTGTATAAACAATTAATTCCTGTGAATCAAGCTCTAATAATCATTAATATGGAATAGAAAGTAAAATGATTTCACAGGAAGTCCAACGGTTTGGTCACATAAACAGTTTGCGCATTTTAGTGCATTTGTATCTCAAATATAAACCAAGAAGATTAGATCCACTGGTGTTGTTTAGGGATGTGGGAGGGTGAAATATCGCAGTGATCTTCTTACACTCCACCTGTCTGAACTGGAGCTCATGAAGAATGTGATTCAAATGGAAATGTTTTGCTGCATGCCTACAGATGTATGAGTCTCATTTCCTTCCCTAAAATTAATCTTTAGGCCTTTAAGAGTGCTATGGATCCATATAATGACAAATCTCACCGGACAGATCCATAGCTCTGTACATGATATGGCAGATGCATTAACACAGCTGGTTTCTCACCAGAGTGTTAAAAAGTGCTTCAATCTTGAAGGAATTTTATAGGTTCAGTATAAAGGTGCCCCTCCTATTTTTTTGAAAGAGCAAAACTCTCTTACAGAAACCTCTTACTATTTCTCTTTACAATTTTAGATCCATTACCATGCAGGGTAAAGCCTAAAACCTTAAAGGTGCCATAGAATGGAAAACTGAATTTACCTTGGCATGGTTGAATAATAACAGTTCAGCACATGGACATAAC
>JAUMHQ010000070.1:14172285-14228792 GCA_032361165.1 Enteromius paludinosus
ATAAACAAAATAAAATGTGATAGTACAAAATAAAGTACCAATTACATGCTGTACATTCAATTGCACATGCTGTAAACTGCACTGAACTACCAGCACCAACGTGTTTCTGAGAACTTTCATACAGCATTTACGGCTACAACCGCAGGTGGTTACCCAATACATTGACTACCACCAGATCAGCAGGCAAGTCAGATCAGGGAAAAATCCCCAAAGTAAAGAGCCAGTTTACATTCCTCTTAACAGGTCAGGCTTTGATTTCAAACAACATTAAGAGTATATTGCTGGCTGAGGTAATTCATTTGTGGCTCCATAGTTTATTTGAGTAAGCTTTCTCCACCTGCCTACGCTCTAGGCTCTCCCCCGGAGCAACATGCACAGACTTGTGCTGGGAGCAATTCAAACATCAACTTCGATTTCCCTCCTCTGAGTCTTCCTCTGTTTCATGTACTGTACATGCTGAGTAAATATTTGAATTGCCAATCCACCTTCAAAAGAATCCACACAGAGAGGCAGAAAGGCGTAAAGCAGTGTTAAGTGATTTTGTCATACTTGTGCATTTGTTCCTGACGGCAGGAGATTTACACTGGTCTTTGTAGATCCTGTGTTATAAACAGTTTGAGTGAGTTTTTGTAAACAATGTTCATGGAATAATAAGGATGCAAAATGTGACGTCATATACAACATGTTTGATATATCTCATCTACACAAAATAGTTATATGTGCGGAACAGACTAAAATTTAAGTTGTTATTCCAATATATCAATGTGATTCAATAAATCAACTGAAGTGGTTCACGGCAAAATCAGTCTGCATGGCTGCATCCGAAATTACAATTTGAGATTTAGAAGTGTACATCCAATGAACAATTACTAACACTTGTTTCTTTAACTGTTTGTTATTTAGTATTAACATTGACCCTCTATGGATGTGCAATAGAAGCTCTTTTGTTTCTGCTCAGTGGGTCTACGTGACATTTCTAAAGTCCATTCACAACGTACAAACAAAAAAATCCGCTATAATGCGCTGTGTATATTTTAATAGTTCCAATGTTTGGTTAAGATGCATTTGTGAACGATTGAGTGAAACGTGGATACGATTTTAATTAAATCCTGTGTTTATTTTGAAAAGTAGTATAAATAAACTGATTTTGTTCATAGGCCACAAGCTTTGCATCAGTTTCTGTTAAATAGTATAGAAAAGCAGGCCAACGAATAATCAGAAAAATCAAGCCATAAGAAATAGATTCTATCAAATATACATATCTGATGTAGCGGTGTACGTTTTAAAGTCAAGTTTCTGGAGGGCTTGTTGAAAAAGAAAAAGTTCATTTGAGGTTTATGCAATGCACTTGCCCACCAATCTATCAATAATCATCTGAAGCTCCACCAAGAAGTAACAGAATCCCTCACATTGCACAAAGATCTAACTTCAGGGGTCAGAAACTACAAAGAACGGGAAATAAATGACATTTTAATTTATAGCATCATCAGAAGCACAGACTTTAAAAGCGAGCTAACCCACACATTCAAAGCTCAGAGTGATCCATGAAACCTTCCAGGTGCTGCATAGTACATAATATTTTATAATATGAATAAAGCAATTGGTGCAATTCATCACTTAAGCTTGGATTTGTTTCTTACACATGTCAGAAAGGAATTTACTGTATCCAATTCCGTTAATTCTGAATAAAGAACAACTTAAGTACGGTCCAATTTAGTCAAGTGAACTAAAAAAGTTCACTTTTAGCATCTGAGATCTATGATATTTATAAGATAGCACAAACACAAGATCATAATTTGAATCACATCACAAACACAATGAGCTTTACAAGTTTGGACAAAAGAAATTATAATAATATTAACAATAATCAACTTCAGATGAGTGATGAACTTGTATAGAAGACAAAAAGAAATTAAATTACATTATAAGCATTTAGAAAAGGAGATGGTTCAAACACTGGATATATCAATTAGTACCTCAGTAATGCCAAGTTGACAAAACTCCACAAATATAATATGATTTCCTTTAGGCTTTTGAAAGGAAACACACAGGAGTGGGGGAACTTGTCATAAAGAAGAAAAACCTCTGGCAGCAAACTCAAGGACCAAGAACAATTGAATATAGCTGGCATGATATCATTAGGAAAATAAGTAATAAAAGTTCTGCACACCAAGCACAGGATATTATGGAATGTATGTTTTCCTGATCGCTTGCTTTGATGTGTCACAAACACTGTCGTTCATTCTTATAATAGGGCCATTGAGAAAAGAGCAACAAAAAAAAACTGGATTGGAAAACGTAGTATAAACTATTATACTTGCAGCTCTTATGGGTTGGCTTCACACGTCCATATTTCGCCCTCGTCTTAAAACATGACAGCACATTGCCGATGTCTCTTGCGGCCTTTGCAGCTCTAGAGGTTTGCAGTTTGGGAGCCAATAATATTAAGCAGTTCGCTTCCGCCATCTACAGTTTATTCACCAGTATTACAGTCATACTAAAACAAACGCAGGCCTCAGCCGAATCCACGCTAATTAAGAGATACATATATTTACATATACTGAGTTGAATCCCTTAATAACGTTGCATTTTTTTATTGTAAAATAAACATTTATGAAGAGAGGGTTGCCATGTATTCATGAAAGGGGTTGTAAACATTGTGATCTTAAGAGGGCGCTGTATGATTTTGTAAACTGTCCATTAAGGTACAACGTTAGCATGGAGCTACGTTTTCAAACATAAAATAAAAAGCACAAGAACGTCATAATTATATTTGTTAAATAAGAAATAAAATGATATTCCATTAAAAATATCCTTTGTAAATAATACATACAATTCAAAGGATCTAATACAATTTATATATTTGAGTGAGCTTCGTGATCATGTTTTTATTGATCTGTGATTTTTATTTTATTTTATTATAATTATTATTTAGCCTTTTCATATATTTATAATTTTAAAAAGTACTGTCTTTTAACTGTACGACTTTTATTTTGACATGTTTCCTAAGCCGGTGATATTTACACGGTGCGCTAAACGCTCTCTCTTCACAGTTCATTATGCAGTGATTGTATAACAGCTTCACATGCTGGATAGTAGTACACAGCAAAGCTAAAACGAGATCTTAATGGATTTCACGATAAACGAATAAATCATTTAAAACGAGTCGGGTCGTTGTGAAGGTTTGTTGTTTATTGTTGGGTTTTAAAAAGTGTGACTTGAGTTGAATGCTACCAGCAATAATAATATGCTAGCGGTTAGCATTTAGCACACAAACCTGTACTATTAGATAAATCACCCCTTAAATAATGTTAAACTTGAAATGAAATAATCAATTATCCATATAACCACATTTTTCTTCAAATAAATCTGTTGATCGCGTTGTAATTGTCTATTACTTTGCTATTGGTAGCTGTTGAAGTCTTCTGTTATTTTGTCTTTTGTTATGGTCATTGACAGTTAACTTAGTGTAATTGTTCAATACAGATGTTTTCACCGTTTTCAAGAGATGTTCTGTTATGACAGACAATGTAAAATGTTGTTATTTTTACGGTTTCTCTGTTATTAAAATAATTTTACTATGGTGTTTAAGTAATGAAACATAACCAAAGGTTACAGTCTTAGATGATCCTTATTCGCAGTTACTTGGCAATGCCAGTAGAAGGTAACAAGGACCAGGCTCTGGCTCCCCTGTCCAGCCCTGTCAGCGCCCTTACTCCTGGCGTCCAAGAAGACAATGGCCTTTCCATCCCAGGAAGCAGTAAGGAAGAGCCAGCGGCTACATGTCCAGAGAATGTTGGGTCACAGAATCCTAGAAAATCCCAGGCCCTTCTCCAGATCAACCGTCAGGAGATCCAGTCAGTGGACCACAACTCTCAGGCTGCTGAGCTGCAGGGATTGGGAGTGGATGTGTATGACCAGGATGTTCTCGAGCAAGGTGTGTTGCAGCAGGTGGACAGGGCCATTCACGAGGCCAACCAGGCAGCAGCCAAAGCTGAGGCTGAGAAAGAATACGAGTCCGTACTGGATGACGTCAGGTGAATTTATGCCTTATTGACCTTTTGAACAGTGCATTATGTATGGTTGTCAAAAGAATGCTTCAGTGTTGAAAGTTAAGCTCAAAATAATTTGGTTTGTAATGCATTTCAGGTCATGTACAACTGATTTGAAACACATCAATAAAATTTTAGAGCAGTTAGCTCCTCATGCTGCTTCTAGCAAAGACATCAGTAGGAAAATTGAGTCTGTCAAACGACAAAAAGAGAACAAGGTAAGCATAACCTGTACTATTTATATGTATTTATTTTGCTTTGTACCACTATGGCTTTTATGTTGCTGGAAATGTATCAGATAGAATGAAAAGACTTAATCCGTTATTACCATTTTATATTGATATTTTATATTTTATATATTTGCAGTTTCCTAATTATATAAAACAGATTTTGAATATTTCAATAATGTGCTGCTTTTTGGAAATACTTCCTATGCAATACTTCATAAACCTGTTGTCTTTTACAGGAGAAGCAGTTAAAAAAGATCAGAGCCAAGCAGAAGAGATTGCAGGCTGTTCTTGACGGAGAAGATATCCAGAAGCTTGAGGCAGAATTATTGATTGAGGATGACGAAGGTAAGTTTGAAGCACTGTTTCTTTCAGAAGCTTTAGGTGCATTATTAGCCTTATCATTTAAATGTATTTGGAGCATTATGCTCTTTTGATCGTGCTAAACAATCATTTGGTGTATACAAAAGGCGTAACACATTTTACACTTAAATGTAAATTTTCTCATTGTATTTCTTTTAATATTAATTTTAACATGTTTGTGTATGTCTAGTGGTAGTGGTTCTGCCTGAAGAGGCATCTAGAGTCGATATTTGTGAGATTCATATTGTGTCAATTCATGAGAACTCAATGTACTGAAATGAAATGATAATATTATTGACAGGTACAGTTGTTAAATGTTGAATAAAATTAAAACAAATTCAAAAACAGATGTAAATAATGCACAATTTATGATCACAATAAAAACACCTTCTACAGATATTACCAAATATTATTTTCCCTTATCGTCTACCTTTTTGATTCTTGCTATAATTTGCTTTTGTGTGCCTAATTGTGATACTATTCTACACTGTTTGCGTCTGTTAGAACCAGGCCCATCCACTTTGGGCAGCATGCTTATGCCAGCTCAGGAGTCTGAATGGGAAGAGCTCATCCGCACAGGTCACATGACCCCCTTCGGTTCACGGATCCCTCAGAAGCAAGAGAAAAAAGAGCCTCGAAAACTTATGCTCAGTGAGAACTCGGGGTTCGACAAGTACCTCGCCGACCAAGCACTGTTAGCGGATAGCAGGAAGAGACCCATCTTTAAGAAGAAGATCACTAAGAAGCACTCAGGACAGGAACCAGGTGGCAAAGAGCAAAAGAGCAGATCGCTCTCCAGCCAAGATAAGAAGCTCCAAAAGCGGATGCGTAAGCTCCAGAGGACCGCCCTGAAAGCTCACCCCAAAGCCAGGCCCAAGGTGGAAAAGGAGCCGTCCCGAGCCAGGAGGAGGAGAGGCGATGGGGAGCAGACGTCCGACAGCGAGGCTTCAGAGTACGTCCCGAGCGATGAGCTGATGGATCCCGAGGAACCAGAGAGAGATGATGATGAGTTATGGGTGGATGAAGATGAAGAATACCAACTTAAACCATACAAGCAGAACCAGGCTAAATCCAGGAAGCCCAAGAAGCAGGATGAGAGCGACGAGTACATCCCTAGCAGCTCAGAGGATGAAGGCTCTCAGAAAGGAGGAAAAGTCAAGAAATGTAAAGATGATGGAGATATTGAGTATTACAGGCAAAGGATTAGGTAAGTTTGGCCTGAATCTGTCTTTTCATAAACCGTCCCAATCATTACAGTCAAAGGCTATTCATATGTTTAGTTACTTTGCCTAGCATGTATGCTAGAACAGATAACCTAATCCACTGATGAGATTGGCAGCTGTTCCTTGACTAAGCAAATTCTATGCCTATTCATATTTTCTCATTATGGTATGCATGTATTTATTCCAGTGTTAACGTGCAAATAGATGGAAGCAAACCTAACAAGATTTATGCATTCGTATTTATAGTAAGCAAATTGAGTTGGCATACGCTCTCTCTCCATATTTCTCTGCTCTGGTTGGTTTAAATGTGAATGCGGCTACTCATTTCTGCCATGCCGGAGCATAAGCAATGCCGAGCGGTGGAAGAAAGGGGGGAAAAAACGTAATTAACTGAACCAATGCTTAGTCTTGACTTAATTACAAGTGCAGTCTCGGAAGCCCCAGATAAAGGGAACAGTTTCATTGCGGAGTGACAGGACCAACCCCAAATGAAGATGGATTTTTTTCCCTGCACTCCTCTCTGTGTACCTTTCTTGGGGAGCTCAAACTCCTAATTGTCTGTATCAATCTTAATTTGCTTTTCTGACGACACTGCCACTAACTGCTGTAGCTTTCCCTGAAGCCAGAAGTGGGTCAATTAAATCTGGCCTGCTGGAATGAGGGGCAGAGGAAGCGAAAGGTCTCTCGCTCTCTCTCTCTTCGGTTTCTGTCTTCGTCTGTCTGTAGTTCTTTGGCTAGGAAATTAAAAACCGAGGCCGGGGACTTTTGGTACCTTGCAAACTTTCCCGTAGGAGGCATCTTTAACGGAGTCAGATTTGAAATGTCTGCTGTAGACTTGTCTTAGTTTGAGAAGATTGTTAATCAAATACGTTATGTGAAGTCTTCAGAGTGGGAAATGTCTGTGGGGTCTGTCGTTCAACGTGATACTGTGTCCACACCAGTCGGTGGTCTGTCTCTATTTTAGACATGCAGCAGAGCTACTCGAGCTACTTTGTGACTGAACAGTAGCCTTGTGCTTAGTGGTCGACCAATATGAATTTTTTTTTTATCTGATTTCATAGAGAGCAAATAGAAATCAGATCATTCTGAAATTTTATATCCAATTTAATATAAAGATAGTAAATAGCACAGGTTGCAGTGAAACTTATATTTCATATATGTACTTAATTATGTACTAAAAATAAATCAAATAAAGATATTTGTACTTTTGATAGTAGTTTCTTGATTCTCTAAATTTTTCTTGATTTTCATTAATAAATAAATAGTTAAAACATGACTAAAGAGGAAGTTAACTCAGTAATCTATTAAGTCTGTGTGCACTGAGAGTTATATTCAGGTAACACTAATTTCACATACAGTACACAGTGAATGTAACATAGCAGCAAACTGGATTTACAGTAGCTCATCCTAGTCTGAAATCAAAAAATTAGCCAAAATAAAAAACTGGCCAATGGGATAGTCAAAAAAAAAGGCTAAATATTGGCAAGGCGGATTTATATTGGTCAAGAACTGCTCATGCTTATTGCTGATTGGTCTGTATTGGTGAATGTTCCGTGATGTTCAGTTTCAAAGGGCTTGAAGTTGATGACGATAATGGTTTTGTTGTGGTTCTGTCTTCTTTCAGGAAGTGGAAAAGGCAAAGACTGCGGGAAAAAGAGGCAAAGAGAGAAGCAGGAGAGGATGAGTCCGAGGAGAGTGATGCAGAATTTGATGAAGGATTTAAAATGCCTGGTTTCCTCTGGAAGAAACTCTTTAAGTATGTCTCGCACAAATCACACGCACTCTCATAATGAAAGAAAAGAATCAATAAGTCTTGTTTTCTTACATATGCGCATACAATGTCAAATATTAACTGCGTACAGAAATTTTATGAGTCCCGAAAGCTGAGCTGTAAAGGAGGGGAGGGGTGAAGTGCTTTAGACTTAGAAAAAAAGGACTCGGCTGTTGTGTTCTAGTTGTGTTTTACAGCACATCAATTGGGCAACACTTATGGCCCATTTATCCAGAATCAATAGTGATAATGGCTCTATGATTAATTCATCAGCCACTGTGTTTGTGTTTGTGCTGTGGCTGCGTTTTGTGTGACAAAACGTTTGCTTTTGTTGTCCAGGTATCAGCAGACAGGTGTCAGGTGGATGTGGGAACTGCACTGCCAGCAAGCAGGAGGCATTCTGGGAGATGAGATGGGCCTGGGCAAGACCATCCAGATAATTGCCTTCCTGGCAGGCCTGAGCTACAGCAAGCTAAAAACACGTGGTTCCAATTACAGGCAAGGGACATGGTCATACGTTTTTGTTTTTCTACTCTATTTATTGAAATCTGTTTCAACTTTAGATCAAAAAAAGGCTAACAATATTTTTTGTATACATAAATATATATATATATATATATTTAAAAATGTATCTCTAAATGAATTTCTTAACTACTAAATGTAATCTAAGGTATAAATGGGCATCCATAATAATTGGAGCCCCCAATAATTGTACCTACTATCTTTCTTCATTCTGTCTTTTCTTTGAGTCTTGCCCTTTCCAAAACACGATCATCAGCCACCCCGTCACACATGCGCACATACATGTGTACAAACACTCATAAACACTAGCACACATAAACACAGACATCAGCCGTCTCCCCCACCCCTCCCAGACTCAGAGTCTCGATTGCAATAAATATTTCAGCAGCTGGATTGCTGGTAGAGAGAGGTTTGGCGTGAATTATTAAAGACGTTTCAATTATGATATTCCTCTAATTCTCTTAGTGGCGACATCAAAGGAGAAACAAGGACGTGACATGAAAGAGAGACTGCTCGTCGAGCAGGGAGGGTGGAAAATTAAACATGAAACATGTAATTAAAGATGGTTAAAGTAATGCCTTTTTACTTTTTTTGCTTTTCTTGCCATACACACTTGGGGTGGAGGCCCTTCTGGATGGTCAATAAGCTGTCTGGCGTCGCCCATCCGCAAATTGATTGTTTGCAAACTCAATTATGGCTCGCTATCAATGGCTTTCACAATCCGGAATATCATATCAAGCCGTAATGCTCCCAAAGCCATTATGTGCATTTTGTCAGTTCATCTCTTTTAGTGAACACTCACATAGAGAGGAAGAGCAGAACAGCTGTGGCGTAACCTCATGGGGTTCATCACCTTTAAGTTAATGTGTGTAATTGCAAGTAAAACATTTGTAGGTGGATTTCAACAAAAAGGAGTATGGATAATAAGCCGGTAATGGTTCTGACACAAAATCTGATGACGTCACTGAAAATAAATGTAACTTCCTGTTCAGTGAGACCGGGGGGATGAATTCAGTTCAGTAAAAGGTTGAGCTACACTGTTTTTGATTCATGAAAACAAACTGAGGAGGATCATTTGTTTACACTATTGTTTTTTTTTATAAAATGCACAAGGACAACTCAATAAGAAGCAATTTCTTAACATTTTCTTTTTTGTAGCAACGCAATCTACATTCCAGGCTGCAAATTGTCAATTACAACACAGCTTATAATTATTTCAATTGATATATAAAACAGCATTTATTTGAATTAAGATATCTTTTGTGACGTAATAAATGTCTTTACTGTCACTTTTTGTTCAATTGAATGCATCCTTGCTTAATAACAAGTGAATGAATGATACTGTTGATGGGTCAGTATGACTTTTAAAAAAATTAATACTTTTTTTTATATTTTTAAGAAGGTATGCTGTCCTAAACTTTTCAACAGTATTATTTTTTCATTCATTTTTTTCGCTGATGAAGATAATAGGGAATAATATTAAACTGAAGGCTTTTGTTTACACCTAATAAAAACCAGACAACCAAGTACATACAAAAACTAGTGATCCATCTCTCATAGCTTCTCCAGTGTTGACCACATTCTCCTCTCATGTAGGTATGCTGGATTGGGGCCCACGGTCATTGTGTGTCCGGCTACAGTCATGCATCAGTGGGTGAAGGAGTTCCACACTTGGTGGCCTCCATTCCGTGTTGCTGTCCTCCACGACACAGGCTCCTTCACCAGCAAAAAGGTGAGGACAACCCTTCTTTGGACTTCCCTAATGTAAACCATTTTGTTCCGCTCTGTATGTAATCTCAACACCCAAACCTTCCCATCCAAAGAAGCAACATGACAACAAGATTAAGATGAACTGTGTCGCTTCGGCCTGTGACGTTTATGCCAGCGTGAGATTTTCCCTCTTGTCAGCATATATCCTAGTGTGTGGAGTCGAATTGGCTCTAAGGAAATGTTAAATTAATTAAAGCTTAGGTAGCAGGAGCTGCTGTGGGGCGGCTGTGAAGTGTTTACAGTGAGTGGTCTTCACTGCCCCCCTCCCCGTCCTGCCTGACACAGTGATTAATGGGGGTTGTTGTCTGGCAGTCCGTGCTTTGCCCTCTAGGTGGAGAGTTGGTCTCAAGAGCTTGTGGGAGAGAGACAGAGGAACGTTTATGCAGCGTTGGCACCTAATGATACCACCTCCACGCTAACACTAACACTCCTGTAGAGCAGATGTACCTGATTAATTGGCTACAAAGTAAAAAAAAAAAGTGGGGGGTGCTGGGAACAGAGGTTAGTCGCTTTGCACGTCTGTAATTGGAACACACTTGAGACCATTCATGTGAGACATCAAGGCAGACATATAGACTAGTCGTTCTGATGAAGACGCTATCGCCAGGGGCCTGATACCGACAACCGATCGCAATTTCCTCTATTTAATTAACAGCCAAAAAAGCCATTGTTGTGCTAGCGAGTTTACTTTCTGTTGGGTTTTACTCCATTCCTCATTTTCAGGAGAAGCTGATCCCGGAAATAGTGGCCAGTCATGGCATCCTCATCACTTCCTACTCATACGTCCGCATTATGCAAGATTACATCCAGAAGTACGACTGGCATTATGTCATCCTGGATGAGGGCCACAAAATTAGGAACCCCAACGCCGGGGTTACTACGGCATGCAAGCAGGTGACTGTCACTTTCTTTATAAGAGATTTTTACTTCATTTTACAGTCAAGCTGCTAATTAATGTCCCATGGGTCTTGAAAAAAACACAAGTAAAGGTAGTAGACCTTGGTTCTCAGTTCCAGCTCCAGTGCTATTGATCGCTGTATTAAAAAATCAATTGGATATTTCGCAACATTTTGATTTGGTATTGAATGAACTGAAGCTAATGGAGCTTTAAAACCAAGTTCATCATAAAAGGAGCTTTATTGTCAACTGCTTGTGCAGGTGAGCTCTGAAACTATTTTGATTATGAGGGATTGTTACTGATTTATGTTTTATCTTTTTATTTTTTCCAGTTCCGGACACCCCACCGTTTTATCCTCTCGGGCTCACCCATGCAAAACAACCTCAAAGAGCTGTGGTCGCTTTTTGACTTTGTGTTTCCAGGGAAGCTGGGGACTCTGCCTGTCTTCATGGAGCAGTTCTCCGTGCCCATTACCATGGGAGGATACGCTAATGCGTCTCCAGTGCAGGTGAACCACTCATCACCCAGAGTTTATTGATCAATGCAAATTCTCTTATTATTCATATATAAACCTATAATTTACATAAAATATAACAGAGTAATGAATGCAGAACACATTGTAAATTATAAAGAGATGAAAGTGCCTGTATTAATTCAAAGGCATATAAAAACCTTCTAACAGCGTAGTGATAATAACTGTATGGTGAATGGAATGTAGATGTGCCATTATTAGGAAACCTTTTTAATAGCGCACTTACTTTATGGATTTCATTTCCGAACTGCTTTAAAAGGCTATTGATGTTTCCTCTGCCAATAATAAAAACCTTTACTAATTATTAATGTTATTAAATGGTTGTAGATAGCTAACCCCTGACTCATGGTGCTCTCTCCTTTCCCAGCTGTCTGCACAGTCCTGCTGACCAGACTCCCACGTTCATAAATTTTGTTTTAGTGGATATTCATTTGAGAAATGAGAGAAAGTTTTACAATCTTGCAATTAGGATTTACACTTTATGCAGCACGTATTTCTTTGCGCCAAAAATATATACATGAAAAATGAATCATCAATCCAGTGCACCAATTAAAATAACTTTGCATTTTCATGTATGTATGTATGTGTTTATGAAATTACTTAAAATCTACTTAAAAGAAAATTATTAAACCTTTTGGATTTTAAGAGAGAAATTATTGTTGTTACAGAAATGTTTGAGATCCTTTAAAAAACAACTATTTTTAGAGTTACGTATGCCGCTTTTACAACTTTATGTAGGGAGTAACTACATGTAATATTTGTAGTTTTAAAAAATAATTTATCAAAAAATAATATAAAAAAAAAAAAGAATTAAGCCTTACAGGTCCAGAAGAAAGGCAAGTTTTAGGCACTTTACTGCAGCATATGCTCTATCGCTAAATATTCACGCATCTCTCGCTCTCTCTCTCACTCTTTTGTCCTCTCAAATGGGCCCTAATCCGGGCTCGTTGTATGCCCTGCAGTGTTGTGGTTCTACTGCAGGCTTTCTTTTGATCTGCGAACCCCTTTAAATTACAGCTAAATGGCATTTGGCCTAACGCTGGATCAGGAGAACATTATTGATAAAAGAGTGCAGCCCCCCTCTGGAGTCCAGCAGCACTCTTATGAATCTTTAATGTGTCAATCTGCTGATAGAAGGAGAGAAAGAGAACAAGCGGCTGCTGACATGCCTCAGGATGCACAAATTTGTTTGCCTTTCATAAAGTGTTTTGAAGTGGATGGTTGTTAATTAGCCAAAAACATAAATAGATTTTAGTCTGTGTGTTTGCTTGAAAAAAGTTCAAACAAATGCTGCTGTTTAAATGTTTGGAGTCTATAAAAAAATATGACTTGAAAGATCATCACCAAAGATCAATTTAGTACAAAAATTTTTTTTTTTTGCTTTTTAAGTGTGTGTAATGTCAACTTTTTATGTTGCAGGGTGAATGTTGTTATCAATTTATTCTGAATGGGTTTTTTTTTCTATTCCTAAGGTCCAGACAGCCTATAAATGTGCTTGTGTTCTTCGTGACACAATCAACCCTTACCTGCTAAGAAGAATGAAGGCTGATGTGAAAGCAAACCTCTCTTTACCTGACAAAAATGAACAGGTGCCCATGCATTACATGTAACGGATAATTCTACACGTCACTATTTATCTGTATATTTTCCATTTAGTAACTTACATTTCAGAAAGCTCTAAATGAAGCCAGATCATCCAGCTTTATGTCACAATTCTAAAAACAATTTTTACTGTAAACTAATAAAATATACCTTGGCTTTTCTTCCAGACATCAACAGTTACAGTCGATAATGTTTTATTGTCTGAACAGGTCCTGTTCTGCAGATTAACGGAAGATCAGCGGCAGGTTTACCAGAATTTTCTGGACTCCAAAGAAGTTTATCAGATTCTGAATGGAGACATGCAGGTAATAGATCAATGTGTGATTGTTTAACGTTGATGATTTTCTATTTCTCAGTTATTCTTTTGAGAGCAGTGGCATGCTGTAATGTAATGTTCACACCAGTTTAAAATCATGCACATTTAAAGAGCTACTAAAAATTGGGATAGTGGGATGTTTAACACTCTAAATATATTTATACCTCAAAATCACGTTTTAGCATTAAAAGATTTAAGGCACAAAATATTTAAAAAATATAAAAAATGTGAGTCCAACTGTACAAATACTCACTTTACTAACTTTTCATAAAATTGTTATGCTGATAGCCAATGTGTAATGAAAATAGAAAAACATTAAAGTAAAAAAAAAACAGTAAAATGTTTTACTTTGACCTTAACTTTATCTTCATAATATGTGTACAGACATATTTTCTTTACTGATAATAAACTTGTCACAAGCACGCAGAATCATTGATAAATATTGTGTCTCCCCTCTACAGCTGTGAAGATGCTTGTTGCTTTAAAAAACAGTCCTTATGATCTATTGACTCTTTTTGTGTGTGAAGTGTCACAGCAAGGAGACGCTCCTTTATACAAACTATTCATCACAATTCTCCAAATGTGTTTTGTGGAGGCAAAAGCTGTGGGTTGCAGAGCAGTTTACAAACCCCTCTTATGTGGTCACAAACTCCATTAAGCCACATATATAATGCAAAGACTGCTGCGTTTACTTCAAAGAAGAGACTTTACTTTGCTCTGGTCAATTACCTTCATTAAATTAACCAGGTTTATTAATATTAAGATTTGTGTTTCCTATTTCTTACAAGGAAAGCAAATTGTTTTCCTCCCTCCATTAAATGTATTAACATATCCATCCGGTGTATTAATCTCAATTCCCCACCCTGTGGCTCTAGGTTTTCTCAGGCCTCATAGCTCTGAGGAAGATCTGCAACCACCCGGATCTGTTCACAGGCGGGCCGCGGTTGCTCCGAGGCATCCCTGACGATCAGCTGACGGAGGAGGAGCACTTCGGTTACTGGAAGCGCTCTGGGAAGTTGATTGTGGTGGAGTCACTGCTGCGCCTGTGGTTTAAACAGGGACACAGGGTTTTGCTTTTCACCCAATCCAGACAGGTCAGTAAGAAAGGAGTGCGAAAAATTGAGCACGACGGCATTGATATGGTTGATTTAAGCCAAATCCATCCAAACATATCCGTCAGCCTGTTGTTGAAGTAAAGATGTGCGAATAAACCAACAGTATTGATGGATAAGCTGCACTCTCACTATCTCCAGCAGCACCACTAAAGGACCAATAAAGTTATTATGTCATTTTGCCCTCTAATAGAATTCATTAGGAGATCTTATTGCATTGTAGGGTGTCTGTCAGGACCCAGCTGTCTTTGTTCAATAGAAATGAGATTTGGCTTCAGAGAGAACCTAAAACCCACACAGTTGGTACTTCTGTACATGTAATATTAATCTCACTTAATCCTATTAGCACTAATCCTGTTCTCAATGCTCTGTCTGAAACCATTTCACCCACACACACAGATGCTGGAGATCTTGGAGGTGTTCGTGAGGGAGAATGGCTTCTTGTATCTCAAAATGGATGGCACTACTACCATTGCGTCCAGACAGCCTCTGATCGCTGAATACAACCAGGTGAACATGATCACCGCGCCTGTTTTACGCTCTCCGTGAAGACCTTTTAAACTGACATTTTGTGTGTGTGTCTTTTTCCAGAACAAAGATATCTTCGTCTTCCTCCTGACAACCAGAGTTGGAGGTTTGGGAGTCAATCTGACTGGAGCCAATAGGGTTGTAATCTATGACCCAGACTGGAACCCCAGCACAGACACTCAGGTCGGCAGAAGCAGGATCTGATGCAAACTATTCAGCTTAAAGCATGCAGCGCTGATCGGTATTGATGTGAACTATTGACCTCTTCCTGTAGGCTCGTGAGCGTGCCTGGAGGATTGGGCAAAAGCAGCAGGTGACGGTTTACAGGCTGCTGACAGCTGGAACAATTGAGGAGAAGATTTACCACAGGTTAGTTTCCTTGGATTGGGCATTGAGATGGAGCTGGTAATGGTGAGGAGGACTATTATAATCCATAATGTCCTACTTTTGTCTGCAGGAGCTCAATAGACAGTAATTGAAATGCGTTATTTTTTTAATTAGATATTACCACAATTTGCTAATTGGTCGCTAAAGGCAGTCGTAGACTACTGGGTTATTTGTAGGGAGGCGATGGGAATTTCGAAAGGACTGTGAAGAGCGGGATTGTTCGCATATTAATTTTGCAATTTTGAGCTAACCCGAGACTCTATGCATTTGTTGAGCGGATAAACCATCCAGCAGGGTGACATTGTGGCATGTCAGTGTTTAGGCTATAACGGAAATAATTCTGGAAATGTGGGACTAGGGTGTATCATAATGATGATTTAAAATTAAAAAAAAGTACAGTATTTCTTGTCTCTTTCCATAGACAAATTTTCAAACAGTTTCTCACCAACCGAGTGCTAAAGGATCCAAAGCAGAGGCGGTTTTTCAAGTCTAATGACATTTATGAACTTTTCACACTAAGCAATCCTGATGGCTCCCAGGGAACAGAAACCAGTGCAATATTTGCAGGTAATTCATGGATATATTAACAATTTGAACATATTTTATTTGCAAGAACAGCTCTGTTCATTTGGCTGATGTCACACAGAGAACATGCGTTGAAATCAGGCAATTTAAAAGTTTTACTGGTACAAAAAAATGCTTATCACTGGGGCAGAGACAATGTCATACCTCAAATTCTCCAAAAACATGCATATTATTATCATAAGGTAGTATTATTGGACAATGAGTTACTACAGTTAACATTTAGGGATATATAAAGTTGCACCAGACACAAGCAGTTTTACCTCTGAAGGTATATTCTTTCCTGAAAGTGTAGATATGTAGCGCAAATAAATTGTGTTGTCTTTTTTCTTACATTATAGGCACAGGGTCAGACGTGCAGGTTCCAAAAAGACACAAAACCTCCCGTCTTTCTCAGGGAAGCTCGAGACCATCTTTATCTCGCTCATCTGCATTTTGCGTTGAAGACAAAGATACCACATCTCTGTCAGAAAACAGAAACTCTACCTCAGTCAATGGTCTGTCAAACAACAATGCTTCTGGGGCACAGAAGAATAGCCTTGAACCTCATTCCGCTGCTGATCTTTTGACAAACAGCACTAGCAAAGATCATTCTCCTGTGAACAGCCCTCAAAAACACAGAGAAAAGAAAAAGCACTGTGAAACTCCAGAAAAAGACACGTCCCCTTCAGACAGACACAAGCGCAAACATAAAAAACGCAAGCACTCTGATGATGCCAGGTTTGAGGGCTGTCGCATTTCTCACCTGGTGAAGAAACGGGGGTTCAAGAAAGAGGAAAATGAGGAGGAGGAGGAGGGAAAAAATGAGAAAAAGAGTGACGATTATGTTCTCGCCAAGCTATTTAAAAAATCAGGCATACACAGCGTCATGAAGCATGACACCATCATGGAGGCATCGAACCCGGACTACGTGCTTGTGGAAGCTGAAGCCAATAGGGTTGCGAAGGATGCACTGAGAGCTCTGAAGGTCTCCAGGCAAAACTGCAGGCTTTCTTTCTCAAGAGGGTCGACAACGGCAACCCCACCTCCAGTCAAGTATGTCTATTTTCGTGTTGTTGTTATATTATCAAATGTTATTAATAATGTGAGGCCGTTTTAACATCGGTTTTGCTCTTAGGAGAAGGTTTGGCCAGAAGAAAAACTCACTTCTGTCTCCGTCATCTGGTAACACAGCAAAAGCAGCAGAGAAATGCAAGGTATGTCTATATGAACACAATAACCTGCGAACCCCCAAAAGAATAATAAATGGCTGTTAAGCACGCATGTTGTTGTTTTTTTAATATAGGATGCAGATGTTATAAAGAAGGCAGTTGTAAAGAAGCCAGGAGCTGCTGCTCACTTCAGCGGTGAAGGAGCGCAGGAGGAATCTGGTTCTCTCTCCTCATCCTCTCTCCTCGCTAGAATGAAGGCCAGGAACCACCTCAATCAACCTCAGAGACAAGATGATGAGGAAGAGGAAGAGAGAGTGCCAACTGCTGTGCATCCTACCCCCACAGAACACGATGAGCTTTTGGTTGACCTGAGGAACTTTGTGGCCTTCCAAGCTGAGGTGGATGGCCAGGCGAGCACCAAGGAGATCCTGGAGTACTTCACCCCGAGACTCACTTCCACACAAACACCAGTGTTCAGAGAACTGCTGAGAAATATCTGTGAGTTCCACAGACCTCCTGGACAGGAAGGGATGTGGAGGCTTAAAGCTGACTACAGGTAAACGGAGCGGCGTATATATGAAAAGCTATAAACTGAGAAGCTTCGCATGGAACATGGATTCTTGGGAACACAGGTGATTCGATGCATCAGTTATTTTAAGATTATAAAATGTTTAAATGCAATTAATTTCAATAAACCAGGTTGGCTGTAAAAAGAACAAAAGAATTGAACCTGCCCTATTATTGTGAAACGGTCCTAGTGTATGGGAAAAAAAATGATGTCATTCTTTTGTTTGTTTTTTTGTAAAATTCCTGGAAATTACTTGAACTTGGGAAACTCTTGAAACTTGAGTCATTCATGTAATTATTATTGACAGTACTTTTTTTTTTTTTTGCTACACTGTTATAATACTGTTACAATATCATTGTAATATTTTTCTGTTCAGTCAATAATTGGTACTCAGTTCTACCAAAATGTTGGCAATAATGGAAAATGTACTTGTTATATAGGGTTTCTACCCTATAAATGTGCTAGGTGCCAATATGTTTACATGATTTTGAAACTTCTTTAATCAATATTATTTAATGTCTTGAGTATCTACCTCTGCCCTTTTCTTACTGTTTGTTCCGTGAGAACAATTGAGATTTAATGTAATTGCAATGTGTAAAGCCAGTGATGGTGTTATGGGAATACTGTACGCATTTTAACAATTAAATTGATTCATTAAAAGTTACCCAATAAAGATCAACTCCTTAATACACTTGATGCATCACAAGATGATGAGCCAAAAGGCACACCTCCTCACGGGGGCTTATTGGATCTCATTTTGAAAAGAACTATGATTTTCTGTTGTTGCACATTAATCACAATGCCATGGTCTCTCAGGGACAGGATTCTATTTCTTGTAGGTTAATGTGTCAGAATTTAGCGTTCGTCGTATATTGTTTCTCAATGCGAGTTCACCAATTAAAAATAAATATTTTCAAAAGTTCTTCTGCTATGGTAAAACATTTTTTTAATTAGTGCTTTTATGAACATACTTTTCTCTTCAAACCAGAGCGAATACATTTTTAAAAGGAACTAACTGCGATGTGCTTTTTGAAATAACTTAAAATAAAATAGTCTCGGCCTCATTAAAACTTTTATACGTTTATGCAGTTGACGATAGGCTTAGAATAACAATAATAACTTGTTCATTTGTAGTCGAACTTTTTTTAAAACGTTGGACATTTGTACGTGATCTGTCCTGTCGCTGACCATGGTACTGAACCTTTTTCTCTTTCTTTTTCTCCCTTATGAGTCCTCATGCGCTCACAATTATTCTGTTAGTTAAAAATTAAAAACAGCAATTATTCAGTCGTACGTACACTCTAAAGACATGTTTTAAACAGAACGCTTTATGACACCCATTTCATCCGGCACTTATAGTGCTGTAATACGTAATCACGATCGTAGAAATCACTTGATCTATAGGTTTGATCAATCTATCTCCGTTTCGTATAATAATACAAATGTCAAGAAGTTATACAGAGCTCGTCCCCCAGTATCCGATGCATTTTGACGAGATCATAACACCAACTTTATTTTCAGCGGTGCATAAATTAATTACACGCATTTAATAACTAAAATATCATTATATTCCCCTCTTAATATCATAAACGTTCTACGCCAGGGAAGCACTTAATAGTGCAGGGGGCCATAACAGGCTATTATCCTTGTGTAATGCTATTAGAGAACCAATTATGCACCATTACACTTGCTTTTTTGCAGTTTATGTGATTTCATCCAATACCGTCCCGCACTTCAAAATTTCAGCTGCTACTCGGAGCCTCATTTCCAGCAGCAGAGGAGCGGTGGTGTCTGCGCGCGGCATCCCGCGTGCGTTTTAAAAGTAATTGAAAGGGTCCCGCTGCATATCATTTACGCGAGAGTGGGAAATAAATCCTTGGACCCCTTGCTGTGAACAAAATCAAAATTTGGACCTGCGAGCGCGCAGCCAGTGGATTCTCGTATAAAGTGGACCCCTAACCCATATAATGAGCAATTACTGGTCTGACAGCCAATTTTAAATTCAAAAACAGTCATCTAGATTTTTAATATAAAAAGCAACTGTGTAAAAAAGTGCATCGTGCTTGTGCCCGTGTGTTTGTGTTTTGGGAATACGCATGCATCGAGCTAAAGTTACACTTTCGGAGTATGAATGCCTTGGAGGATTTTGACGTTTCCACCACGTGCGCAATCCGGTTGGCCGTGGAGAACCTATCCAAATGACTTGAAAACGAAAATTTGGTTAATTGCAATTACGTGGGAGATTATAAAGGCGAGTGTTGTCATGCTCTAAACAGTCACAGAGACATCTGGTCACTCCCTCCTTACGCGCGCGCGAGCGGATAAACTGAAGCGCACAGTGATTGACGGCGGGAGTGCGATTGCTCTGCTGAGGTTGAGCTGGAGACACGAGAAGCGCGATCGCATAGAGACCGTCTGTTGGTACAGATGCTTTTTCACTTGATGTACTTCAGATCTGTTGCAGAAACGTATTAGTATCGTTCAAAGTAGTCCTTTTAAGACGCGTGCGTTTGCAGTAATAGTTGGCGAACATCTCGCTGTGACGCTTGGCTATTTGAAATATTCTCTCCACTCGCAAAGCACCCGGAAACATGTTTTACTTTCACTGTCCTCCACAGTTAGATGGAGAGTGCTGTAGGACCAACACATGTAAGTATAGTTTATTACTTTTGCAAGAATGGAGTTTTAGCTAAAATGTTAACTTTGTAATTTCATACGTATTTCGAAAACAGAAAAAAAAATTCAAACGCGTTCTGTTTTAAAGTGCTATAATTTATCTTCATACCGTGCATTAAATTTCGCAATCAAAGTGACTTCATAATTAGCCTATGTTTGGGTGTTTAATGTTTTGCCACATGGCAACGTGATCGAGAGGCTTGACAGCCGCCCAGCTGAGACTTTTTGTTGCAGTCTGTCTGAGAACAGATGTTAGATGTCATGCCTTTCAACTGGCATTTGTTGGTCACGGTTTCTCATAGTGTAAAGTGATCATTCAGGTCTCTAGCAGATGAATACAATGAATCAACTGTGAATTAGTCCATCACGATTAAGCGAGAGGCAACCGATGGGAATCATATTTTCCGTCCAATTTAGCGCTATAAGAAAATGTATATTTTTATTCCATAGAAATGTTGTGTGTAAAAAGTGTCGCGTTACTGTTTTAAATAGTGAACACAAATGGGTTTGGGAATCACGCCTCTGGAGACTTTGATGACGGTTTTCTGCGCAGAAAACAACGCAGAAACAGGACGACCTTCACTTTACAACAGGTATCAAGTCAACGAGGAGCAAGATTTACTGTGGATACAAAATAGAACCACTGTTTTCAAAGTTATTTATGTCATTTATTTGTGTTTTATCAACGTCCTGTGTGTGTGGACTTTTTTTCATACCGTGTTAAGACGCACGTAAACATATGCTACAACATTTAGTGAATATATATCGCATTCTGGAAGTAAACTTTTTCTCTTTTATTTGTATTTGCTTATTTAGGTTAACCATTAATTAAGTTACGTGTCAAAAATGGGGGGAAATGAAAGGAATAGGTTAAGGAAAGGCCGAGAGCTTGTAGGCCTGTTTTCTTTGAACAAACGATTTATCAATGTAATTCCAGTTGTTTGTAACGCATTTTTAAGTGAGTAATTGAAAAGTGTCTGGAAAAGTGTTATGACTTTTCTACCACTTCAGCCTGCATTTAAACAATTTTAGTGCGTTTTACAGTGCGCTCCGCGTAAAGATTCATTCTCAGCAAACGCAAAGAATAAAATACATTTCTCTCTGAAATGTATAAATTCATGACTGAGTGTGTAAAATCTGTTTTGCAGTTGGAGGCTTTGGAGGCGGTTTTTGCACAGACTCACTATCCAGACGTGTTTACGAGAGAAGAGCTGGCTATGAAAATCAACCTAACAGAGGCTCGCGTCCAGGTGAGACACGTTGTTGTGTCAGGGACATAATGAATACATGACGCAAAAAACAAACAAAAAAGCGCTCCGAGCACGTTTGGCCAAAGAAAGTAAATGAAGGCACTCTGTCATTTCCGTGATGCGCTTTAATAACGTCAACATAATGTGGAATATTAGATTAGGTTGATTAATCGGTCATTCATAATTAACTAGTGGTAATTTTCTACACTAATTTGCCCTCGTCTCTAAGGTATAAAAATTGCTTAGATGCACTGCCATTTCCGCGTTTCAGCAAATGTAAAGGGGATGCGGTGCTTTTCCAACCAGACAAACGTCCCGAGAACGATTTTGCTCGTGCACCTGAAACCTCCGATTTCATATTCTGCGGCCTTGCACAACATCCGCGGTAATATCAAGTCGGCCACATGTAATTGCATTCAATGTGTCTGTATGTAATTTCCTGCATTCCAGATTTGCTTTTGGGTTTCCTTCTGAGCTCAGATCTAATTGTGGGAAATATAATAGTTTCCCTTTTGTTCCCCAGGGTCATCTTACTATCGCTTAAAACCAATGACTGCGACGCGATAATGGAATTCGCTGCTGTAAATTAGGGATTGTAAACAAATTATTTCTCTCTAATCGGATTACCCGATTCCTATTATTAAATCTGAACATGAATCGGTCGCAGCATGCAGGGATATTAAACTTACATTATTATTAGGAAATAAATTTTCTTTTTGTTGTAGTATAGTGGGCGCCTACCGTTTTTAAAGTGTCAATTGGCTTGTGCTGCATTAAGAACAAACTGCAAATTGAGATTAATGGTGCAATTATGGAGCATTCAGTGCTGGGGGATCATGACTTCTAGCTGGAAGGTGCAGGGGTGAGATAATGTTGCCACAATTACATTGTGAATATTGTTGTCCTGCCAGTAAACTGTTGTGTCATATTATGTGGAGAGAGCAGCTATATGTGTGTGGCGTTTTGTTTGTTCGCATCATTGTACCTTTGCACAATGCTGGCCAAGGCGCTGGAGATATGGCTGCATTATGCAACCTTTCCCATTCAAATATGATTAATGCGTTAGAGAGCACAGACTTAATCGAATCTGATGTTGTCAAACAATCACTAAATAGAGAAATAAACGACTTCATCATGGTTCTCTCAGAAGCAGGGAGACTGTCAGTAGGAAGTCATTAAAAAATGATAATGAAAAATTGCTCAATTAAATGTTGTTATAGGCAATGACCTTCATTCAATTAGCATACAAGAACTTCGCTTCATATGCTCAGCAATTGTGCTCGTGAAGTTTCAAATAAGTCACCGGCTTGTTAGATTTTGCAGCACAATTCAGAAATGAGCACTGGGTGCAAACGTAACAAGTGACATATTAAACTGGGTTTTAACAGAGGAAGTTCTCACCCGGAAAAAAACCCCCAACAATGCTGTCATGTATTCTCCCTCGTGACTTTTTTTTTTTCTTCTGTGTAATACAAAAGGAGATGTTATCCACAATTAAATATTTTTTCCTTCTCCTCAGAACAAATAAATTCATGTGACAACAGTGTTTTCATTTAACGATTTTTTTAATCGGCTTTCTCTTTAGGTATGGTTCCAAAACCGAAGAGCAAAGTGGAGGAAAACAGAGAGAGGAACTTCAGACCAGGAGGGAAGCAAAGAACAAATGAATGACGGCACCCCTCCTGCACGAAACCTCAACCACTCTCCTGTTGACCACAGCAGAAATAAGAAAGAACCAATGGAACTACAGCAAAAGTGTGTAGATCATCAAACTAAATGTCCATATAGGATATATGTTTGTTTTTGTCAAGAGATGTAATGCCAAACTCTTTCCTTTATGCACAGTATTAACAGAGTGGTGGGTTCGGGTGGACCTTTTTTCCCATCTTGTCTGCCTGGGACCCTGCTGAACACAGCCACGTACGCACAAGCCCTTTCACAAGTGGCAACTTTAAAAGGTAAGATCCAGGATCTTACCCTTTGGCATGGATTTCATGATGAAATGGGGTTTTTTACTGCAAAAATGTGGATAAAAATACAGTATATTGTTATCATATTTTTTTTGCCTCTGTTGATGCAGATAGATTGCATTACCTTATGAGACCTTATTTTATATTGTTATCAATAGATCATAACCGGAATTTATTCATTGTGTCTATGTAATAAATCTATAATAATAAAGGACATAAGCTGCCCAATTATGACACACTGTTCTGCTCTCATTAGGAAGTCCATTGTGCTCCTGCTGTGTGCCTGACCCAATGGGCCTGTCCTTCCTGCCACCATATGGGTGCCAGAGTAACCGGACAGCCAGCGTTGCAGCCCTGAGGATGAAGGCCAGGGAACATTCGGAGGCGGTGCTGCAGTCAGCTAACCTGCTGGGGGCAGGGTCTACAGCCATGCCCGGAGCAGCTCCAGGGGTCATGCTGGGCCAAGGCACTGTTTCTGCAGGAGGAAGCGATTCCAGTCCTAACTCCGGTACCTCTAAGATCACATCACTACGGAGAACTCCAGACAAACATCTGCACTGCCAAAAGGAGGGTCCGGATAAGAAATGAAGGATTCTTGTTGATTTCCATTTTTTTTCCTATTTTGAGGACACGCTTCGGACGAAGGATTTATAATCAATCATTGAATGCCTGCTGCCTCTTTTTTGAGAGCACTGACATCCCCGGCACAGGACGGTGTTAAGTGCAATCCCTTGTTGTGTATTTTGCGTGTATGTGTCAAACTGTTAATTCGACTGTAATTTTTCCTCTCCTCGTTCACTTTTACTCATGATTCTTCCCATTGGGTGTATGTGGGCGCCTGGCGCTTAATTCGTTTTTTTGTGGCGGAATGACTTTTGAACATGCTGTGCGGTAAAAGAAAACTCCCTGGTTGCCAATGTGAACTTATTTAATTTTTCACAATCCACTTTGATGTTTGACTTGTGTACTGTGAAGTCAGGTGATGATAGACATTCTGCATTGTGTCAAGATATATGCCATGCTGAAATATAAATGTACTAATGTGAAATAATATATGTAAGATAATATCAAGGACAGAACTGTATATTAAGTGGTTTGTCATGTTTTATGATACAATCCGGGTAACTCTTATTCATGCCGATGTGATGGCAACTGGCATCTCTCTTGTCATCACATCTGTACGTCCGTGATAGACTGCAAGAGTTCAGACACTGGTCCTGTTTTGACATGTTCTATGAAACAATTAAACATGTAGGCAATCATGTACATCTCCTGTTGCCTATTGCTCACACCATCTGGCTATGATCAATTATTAATTAGTTCACAAGCGGTAGGGCTGCAAAAATGGAAGCAATGACTGGTCTTATTATTTATTTACCTTAAAGTACATTGTGACTTTCTCATATCACATAGCTATTTCACATGCGTCCCATGACAATGATGTGATAGGTGCTAATTATGCATCGGGCACGCAACAAAGCTCAGCTGTCATTAGGGTTTTAAGAAGCTTTTGTTGGAAATCTTTTTGTTATTTTCCTTATATTTAAAAAATCTAAACAAAACAACACTGTTTTAGATCGTAAGTTGTATTATATGACGAGGAAAAGTCATTCAGGAGCAAATGAAATGTCAAATAGGTCATTAAAAGTAAAACGTGAGCGCCTGTTTTCAAAGAAACACATTGCAATATAGGAAAAGCAACTTAGTTTAAGAACACTTTACCGTGCTACCTTCTAAAAGAAGCCGGACTGATTAAATTCTCGTCCTTGAGGATTTTCAGGAAATTACTTTTGATAGTCAATAACACAATTGAGTAAACTGCACACACATTAGCATTAATAATTGATGCTGAATTATGTATTATCACAAAGTAGTGATTTAATTATTCATGATGTGA
The DNA here is from genome assembly GCA_032361165.1 of Enteromius paludinosus. NCBI lineage: Eukaryota > Metazoa > Chordata > Actinopteri > Cypriniformes > Cyprinidae > Enteromius > Enteromius paludinosus. The sequence goes on from JAUMHQ010000070.1 coordinate 14,197,683, forward strand.
CACCCTGGTGACAAAGCAGAGGCAGATAATGTCAAAAGTCTTGCCTGATGAAACGGTGCAGCTTGGCATTTGCTTGTTTGGTGATAATAATATATGCTTTGGTATTATTTAGACGTGGTATTAATATTTAGGCTAGACACAAAAAAATAAAAATCTATTCTGTTTTTTTTGTTTTTTTTGCTAGAAATAGGAATGATGACAATAATAGAACATTTGTTTTAGAAAAATTAGAGAAAAATAAACATCAGGACGTAATATTATTAATTAGCCGGTATGGCATCACCTCCATATAATAAGCAGAATTACTATTAGGCCTACTCATAACATGACATTAAATGCAAAACATGCAAACACACGGAAGAATGCAGTGAATCTAATACAAAAGTTTAAAACAATAATTCACAGCGCCCTCTAGATCTTTGTGGGGGCAGGTGGATGACAAAATTTTCACCAATATGCCTACTGGATAAGTAGCCAATTAATTTACACATGTATCCGTAGTAATTCAAGTGAAAATGGTAATAAACATGTTGATTTATTGATATGTACTAGTAAGTAGAACAGTCTAAATATTTCAAGATATTTTAAATGTTTACTCTTTTACAGATCCCCAAAATGTACTCAGTGAGTGTAGATTTTTTTTTTTTTACATCATTAGCATAGCTAGTCAGAAGTAGGTGATATTAAGGGGCGGAACATGGTCAATCGAGCTTTTGATTGATCGACAAAAAGATTGCGCTCAGGATGAGTCACTTCATATATTTACTTTATTCTCCAGAGAGAGTCATTCTAATCTAAATGACACAACTTTTTTTTATCTTCACTGCGCAATTGTGTTTTTCTTTTTAAAACATTTTGACATTTGTAGTTGTTCATTTAATCCTGTCAATCGAAATGCAAATTATGTTGTATCAGATCTATTTAAATGTTTACATAATTTATACTAGTTGAATAGTCCCTGGGAAAGTTTGACACTGAGTTTAATCTCCTTCACGAACAGCAAGGCAATATGTTTATCTAGCAATGTCGAGACCAGGCAAGACACTGGTCACAATGATCACGGTTTTCTTATATCTAAACCTAAAACTTGTTTGCTCCATATGTGACCTGTCCTCAGTATGTTCCTCTCAGACAATAGAAACACTATTGTAAGTGCACATTGCATCGGCTGATAAAGATGTCTCTACTTTGAGAAAACCCAACTCAGGGGAAAAAATCAATTTAGACACTGTTGCTGTTGTTAATCTTTTTTTCTTTTCCAAAATGAATTCCCTCACAGCACGCAAACGGAGAAACAAATGGCCTGTGATGGTTTTAAGTAATTTAGAGTTATTGTAGTAGTATTTTTAGAAGATTGTTCGTAACATTCATTGCACGTGGATTATTGATTATTCGGTGCAGTAATTCATTCTATTATGAGAAGCATTGTTACATCAAATTAACTGGAGAGAGGCCAAGCGAGCCTAAACTAAACTAAATAATGACACAAATCTTTTGTTTCAAATTCTGTTTGAATGAAGTTAATGAGTTCTTTTGTTGCATTAATGATACATTGTCAGTGAAGTCGTATCCAAACTCTGGTGCTCCAGTTGTTTGAGATATGGGCCTCCTGCATAGGTCAAGATATGGTCAACATTTGTGCAGTTATCACAGCTGCTTGCACTTACATACACAAAGATCAATAACTCAGTACATTTATTTTGACTGGGAGAGATAAGACGTAAGTATTGTTAATGGATCTGATAATGCTTAAATGTTTTCTTACACAGTGCTGAATATTAATCATGCCCATTGGAATAACTCATTTCACAAGAAAGAAAATAGTACTTTTAATCTAATTATCAGACAGATTTTTAAAAAAGAAAACAAAGAGATATTACCGATACATAAATATCTGTAACATAATTTATTGATTTACTAGAGAATATATTTACACATACTGTGTGCAATACACCCTTTGTCCACTAGAGTGGTCTATTGTGCAGATACTGAATTCACTCAAAAAAAAATTAATTGGCGCATTAGCTGTACAAAGGGATCCGTGTGAGAAAACAACATCTAGCCAACAAATTGTGATTTCACATCTTTCTTTAATGATGATGTAACGAGTTTCTGAAAGACTGTAAAAGTAGTACATTGCAAGTAGTTGTTTATAAGGCAATCATTTCATAGTCATACATCAGCACCCATGGCAAAGTAAAGACAGACCACCCCTTTTTAATATGTAACCTGCCAAAGCGCATCAATAATATGGCAAGTACCCTTAAACTGAGTTTTAAACCTGACAAACTTAGTGTACAATTTTCATGCATACTGTGGGCCATTTGGAAAAGCTTGAATTTTATTCTGACTGGGTCTAAGGTTAAGGCCTTAGCGTTAGCACTGAAAGTCACTTTAGAAATATACTTCCCCTGAATCTACACTGTGCTCTGTGGGCATGGTCTTTATTGTTTTATAAACAAGTACACTGAAAAATAATTAATTGGAATGCTTCACAGTTCTTCCCTTGACTTTTTTGACAATAAAGAGCCCCTGCCTAACACAATCACCTCAGCTACAAAACACAATGCGATTTATCAGCAATCCTTAAATACAAATCAAAAACAGTTTTAAGAACTCAATTAACTTATTTAAAAGTCACATTTAAATAGCTTAGATATACAGTGATTTCGCTTCAGATTTGTGACAAACAAACGACTTTACTCGTCATGTGCTCTCCATAGCAAAGTCCTCTAATTCACTCATAGTTATGATATCAGTGTGTCTTTCTATGTTGTTGATACTGTTTTCTTCAGACAAAGATGGATTGTGAATTTGCTCATGTGACCCGTACAGCGTATCAGGGTATTGCTGGGAATCTCTGCTGCTATTCTGCAAATAAACATTTTGTCTACACGGTTCACCGCCTCTCTCAAGCATATCCTGGTTGTCTGCCGGTGTTGACATTTCAGATGATGACCTCAAGGGTGGTAATGAAGACGCAGCCATTGGCAGAAACCCACGATACAGCATGTAGGGAGTGTTTAACATCTCCAACGATGCTGGCTGTGTTAGAGCACCCTGAGACCTCTGACGGACATTCAGCTGTACGTATTTACCAGTTTCCGGGTCATAAAATGTCTTTGTCTTAACTGGTAATGGTACATCCACCATGAAATACTGCCCTGAGTTTGGGTCTTGCAAAAGCTTTCTCTGTGTCACAGGGAAAGGTTGGGCAACTATGCTGTTTGCTGGGGGGGTGTAATTTGGCTGGGTGTCATATTGTGAAAGAGGAGGTGAGGCTTGTACCGCTAGATGTGTTGACAGTGTGTCTGAAGGTGAAGAGGGCCCAGCAGAGACATTTCTGATTGATTTGGGCTCCAGCTGTTCTTGGTTTTCAGGTGCCATCTTGGGGGTCTCTGCTTTGTTCATACGCCTCGTTGTAAGTCTTTGTGCTCGCCGAAGAGCTTTTTCAGATTTTGGGGGCACCACTGGAGGTCTGCCGAGTGGCCTTATATCACTACAGGCTGATTCTGGTCTTTCATAGCAGGCTGACTCTGGTCGTTCGTAGCAGGCGGATGCAGGCCTTTGGTATGCGTCTCTGTAACTTTCATGCTTGGGCATGAAAGCCAAACTTGTGTTGGCCACGTCTGAGAGGCTCGCTGCACAGTTCTCCATATCCTCTGACATTGTGCTGATGACAGAACGAGTTTCTTCTTCCTCAAAATGCTGGCTCCTTCTCTGATGGCTCTTTGATTGTTTTGTTGCGTATTCTGCTAAGGGCAAGTTGTTGTAAAGTGTCTCTTTTAATTTTTGGAGCCGTTGGGCAGCAATAGCTGGTTCGTGTAAGAGTGGAGGGTTAGTAGACTCTTTGGAATTAATTTCATCTTCTTTCTCTGAACCAGTCAAGTGTTCCTTTGGCGAGCCAATCCTGAAGTCTTCAGAATATGACCTGTGAAAGCGTGGCTTGACAGTTTTGGTCACAGACGATGTTCTGATGGTATTATCCTTTACTCTGAACATAATGGGTTTGCCCATGGCTGGAGAAGAAGAGTTGGATCGCGGTCCTGTTGAATGAACTTTACCGTAGTCTGTTAGACTTTGCAAAAATGAGCTTTCTTCCTTTTTCTCTTCATCTGGTTTTCCAGCTGGGTCTGTGTTTTGAGACATTTTGAGACTTGGAGGAGGTGGTTCAGGTTCTTCTTTTGGCTTTATTTCGGCGTCAAGAGCATTCACTGTGTAATATTGTAGTTCTTCCATTTCTTCTCCGGGTGGTGATGCCATGTTTACTTGATTGTATGCTACTCTTACAGTGCCAGACGATGACAAGTTTGCAAGAGGTTCTTGTCTTCCATAATGAGAAAGACTGCCCTTTTCAGTTGTTTTGTCATGAGTCATTTGTCTTGATCTGCTTGTTGTACCTTCGGCCTGCAGTGGTACACTTTGGGGATTCTTGGGCTGATAAATGTTGCTCTTTTCTCCTCTGATTGGATGCTCCATGAAAGTTTGTTTAGTGTTTGATTCCTTATGAGTTGTTAGAGCTCTTGGTTGGGTGTCCATTGATGCAGCTTCATCTTGTGAACCTGAAGCTACCAGTGATTTTAGTTTAACTGTATTGGGAACCAAATGGTTTTGTTTTTCAGGTAACGTCTCTTGCTCTGTTTGTTTTTTAATTTGCAAAGGTTTTTGCTTGAGATTTTGAACTTTCTCCATTGAAATATTGTCTCTTTTAGATTCTTCCCCTATTTCCGACACATTTCCATGTAAGTCTTGATGAATTCCTAAAACTGGCTGATCATTATTATTGTAGAAGTCCATTCTGGGGAATATATCAAGCTCCTTTGTATCGTCTTCAGCAGAAATAACTTTCAATCTAGCATAGTCTGCAATAGCTGATATTTCTGGTCTAGTCACCTTCTTGTTTCTCTGAGTAGCCTCTGTCTTGTATAATGTACCTTCTTTCCTTGTATCCTGTTGCTTTAACTGAGCATGCTCCTGTTCATATCTTGCACTTCCTTTTATTCCTGGCTGATACTGGTTTGCATTAGTCTGATCAGACTGTTTTGTCTCCGTAGCTTCAACATTTCTTTCTTTCTTTCCTCTGAGGATGCTTCCGTTTTCATTTACTTTCAAATCACTATTGTTTTGACCACTCAGACTCAATACAGGGTTTTCTTTCTTCTTTTTATCACTGTTCAGTGCAGGTTGTTTATTATCATAGACTTTTATATCTTGAGTCCCAACTGCTCCTTGTCTTGGATTTATTTTACTTGGACTGTCTTTCTTAAGTGTTATGACTTCTTTTCCAACTTCATGTGTATTTGTACGTGCCATTTCAGTGTGCACTTTCATATTATTCACAGTTTTGGCTTCATTTTGGAGTGTAAGGGGCTTCACTGCCAAGGTCTTTTGCTCTGTAAAGCCTTTTTCACCCACAAGTTCAGTCACACCAGCTGTTTTCATTCCTTTCAGACTTTCCTTCTTTATCACTTCATGTTGGTTTTTGTGGCCTGCCATGAATTCCTTGTTTGATGACACTTCCGCTGTAGACACTTTAATGTCCTTTAAGTGAATTTTTGGGACTTCAAAAGAGGCCTGGTCTTGTTTCACAACAGTACACACCTCCTCACCAATACTGCTAACTTTATCCCTATAATTATTAACATGTGTTGCAGCGCCATCTTTTAAAACCATCTTCATCCTGTTTATAATTTCATTACTCGTGTTAAATTCAACTTGTAACTTCTCTTGTGACCTTTTCTCCCCTCCTTTGTCATCCCCCTTTACATTCTTCTGCAGAGTTTGAGCATCTTTGTCTGAGACAGATTCTAGTTTGATGGCCATTACAGGATCTTTTTGCTTTGCTTCTTGCACCGTTTCAGTTTTCTCAACATTTGTTTTAAATATTTCTGTTCCATGTATTTTATTCTTTTGCGTGATAAATGAATCAGTATCTTTAAATATTTTGTATTCACCTTCCAGCTTTTGAGGCTTCTTTTTAGCTTGGGGTATCGTTATTTCGGGAATTGTACTTTCGGTGAGTTTAGTGTTGACTGCATCCTTTGCCATGGATGAAATGGGTGCCTTTAAAACCTCTTTCATTTTTGCTCTTGTTGAATTATCCATTGCTGCAGGTTGTTTAGCGGTCTGGGATACATTCTCAGTTTTCTTTGGGGACTCTCTAGAATTAGGTAAAGCATCACAAATCTTTCCTTTCATTTTCAGACAGTGCATTTTATCAGTATTTTTCACTTGTTCCTCAACTTTCTTTTCCTTCAACTCAATATCATTTCCTCTACTTTGCCTTGATGGTTCAGTGTGAGTATCTTGATCTTGTTTGACATCTTCTACATCTTTGAGTATTAGGGTAGCATCTCTTGTTGAACGGCTAAGCTTTGGTGTACTGATTTGTGTACTCTTTTGCTTTTCAGCCATGCTGTTGGGAAGAGCTATTAATGTATTATCACAGCGTTGCACTTTCACTTGCTTGATTTTGCTCTCAGTCTCATTTAATGGTGGACTTTTAATCGATGCTTGCTGATTAGAAACCTCTTTGGAGTCATTTGGACGTGTTTGGGTTGTATCTGAGCTTTCCTCTTTGGAGAGCAGAGGTCTGTTCTTTCCTTGATTTATTGATTTGTGTGACAGCTGAGTTTGAGTCTCCTCCTTTTCTTTTTGTTCTCTCTCATCCTGCATATGTTTTGATGTGACGTGACCGGGATCTCTGACTGACAACCCATATTTAGCTAATAGGTCCTCATATGATGTACTAACTCTTCCTGTGTTGCTTGACTTATCTGTAGTTGCCTGCGGTTCACACTTTCCAATCATGTCTTCTTTTTCTTCAATGTTTGTAGAAACTTCAGTCTGTCTGACAACATCATGTTCATTTTCTACTCTCTTGTTTTTAATACAAAAGCTTTCTTCCTTCAATAATTTCTTAGTTTCAACAGAACTCTCCTCGTCTTGGTTTGCTGGATTTTCTTGCTCATCAACATGACACTTACTTGACACACAAATAGTATAGATCATGGGTTCATCATCTGAAACTGCTTCTGTTTTGCTTGAGACACAAATACTGAAAATCATGGGTTCCTCTTCAGGTTCCTCATTGCTTGGTGTAGCAATAGTAACGTTTGATGTATCAGCGGTGGATTCTACAATCTGTGTTAAAACAGGCTGTGTATTATTTTTCTGAGTTGCATCCTCCTCCTCTATTACTTCATGTTGGGGGAAAACATTTGGTTTTAGTGTATTTTCAGCTGATGTTTGGGATTTGGAACTGGTCGGATTTACTTCTTGGGACTCTTCTGTGGACTTTTGTGGATTGCTTTTCTCATGCGATATTTCTAATGTTCTGGGAAATCCTTGTTCTTGCTTTGAGTTCGCACATTCTTTAATTTTCTCTTTCTGTTGACTGTTATTTGGTACTTCTGAATCATCTTTTATTCTTGACATATTCTGATGGTTTCTAGGGACTTCATTCTTGTCAAATGAGAACAGGGTCTTTGTATTTTCATCATCTTGATGGAGTTCTTTTTGCTGACAGCTTTGTTTTGCTTCAGCTGAAGCTTTTTGTGTTAGTGATTGTTCGTCTGTTTCTGGTTTTGAGTGACTCTCCACTATTTGGTTTAGAGAGGTAGTTTCTACAGCCTTAACTTGTGGATTCTTGTTCTGTTGCTTAGCCAAGTCATTGTCCTTTGTTACATTGTGCTTGTTTATTAATACTTGCCCATCATCATCATTGTTAAAAGGCTTTAGTATTTCTGGCTCCTTGGTTTTTTGTGAGGCCAGGTCCTTTTCTGGTCCAGAGTTCATTCTGCATGTATTGTCTTTTGAGGATGCCTCTGAACTTGAATTGACCCCAGAATTGTGTTTGTAGGTTCTATTTAAAAGCTGCTCAGGATCTACATTCAGTGCATTGGTTTGAAGGTTTGAGGTGAGCTCTGATTTGGCAGGTTCCACTAGTCGTTTAGCAGGTGGAATTCCATTTTTAAACTTCATGTCACTTGATGAGGATGTCAGTTGACTAGATGTAATCTCAGAGCTATTTTTGATTGGTTCATTTTTAGACTGCTCCACGGCAGCAGTAATCTTACTTTTGAGATGTACATTAGCTTCTTCAACTCTGGGTGTGTTTTTCTCCAATCCCAATAGAGTATTTTTATTCAAATCGCTGTTTGATTTTGTGGTTTCATTGGTTGTAATATGCAAGTTGGCTTTGATTATATCAGTAGGTTTAGTCACAGCTTTTTCAGAAGAAGTATACTGACTCTGTCTTCCATACAGATTTTCTTTCTGATCTTGCTGAATTGCTTGTTTTTCAATATGCAGTGCAGGTGGATTATGGGAAGTGTAGTTCTCTCTATAGGTCTTGACTGCAGCTGCCAAATGACCTGACATTGAGTCATCCGGTGACATTTCATGACTTTGTTTTGCCAATTCCTTATTAGTGTTTACATCCTCTGAGCTTGTCACACTAATTTTTTTATCTTCTGAGATTCTGGATGGCTGGTAGTTTTTATGGACATTATTTTCCACTGTTGCTCTTCTGTTGAGAGTTTCTTTCATCTCTTTATCATCAACTGGATGTTTGTCTTTCTGCCTTTCAATAGCCAAAGGTTTATATTTTACATTCTCGTCCTTCTTTTCTGAGACTGCATTCTGATTATCTTCAAAATGAAGAGGTTGTATTTCCGTTGATGTTGGAGATCTATTCTTGGGATGATCGTGCGATTTAATTTGTTCTTTGTACTGGGTTACACTGGAATAAGTAATATCTTGAAACAAATGATTCAGCTTGTCTGCTGTGATTTCTTTCTTTACACAATGGCCTTCTTGGCCATCATTATTGATAGTCCCTCTTGTTTTTGTTGAATTTCGAGCTAGAATGCCTTGTTTGGCAAGTCCCTTTTCTTTAATTGCTGATATTTCCTTTTGAGCATGTGCTTTCAATTTCGACGTCAGTATTTCTTGTTTACTTTGGCCTCTTTCCTTGTAAGAAAGCACCCTAGTTGTGACCTTGTCGGTATCTTTACTCATTGTTCTGTCTTTTCTGTCAGTGCTTGTATCTGTTTCATTTGTATTTTGAAAATCCCTTCTCATATAACCAGGTGATGGACTTGTCATGTCCTGCACTTTGTAGCCTTGTTGTTCTTGCTCTTTTACAGGCTCGGTTATGGATAGTTTTTCAGCGGTATCATATTTAATTGGAGTTTGTGGGTTTTCCGATTTAGCCAAAACAAATGTATTATCTCTTAACCTTCTTGCTTGCTCATTATCTCTTACGGCAAGAATATCATTAATACTGAATCTGTCGTCTTGTTTAGTTGGTAAACTTGTATTATTTTGATGTGAGGTGTCAATGTTTGGGACGACTGAAACTTTATCCTGCAAAGCAGAATTTGGTGCACCGTTGTTGGCAGAAAACTCATTTTGAACTGTGTATAGTGTACTTGATGTATCGTAGATTGGATAACTCTTGGCACCAGATTGTTCAATCATCTCTGATTGTTTGTGTGTCCATCCACTTTCCTTGTGTCTATCTTCATTTGTTGATGACATGTGCCACTGTTTGTTAGTCTCATATGTGTATGGCTGATAAGAGTGCAATCCTTCATTCTTTTGACCTTTGTAGTCTTTTAAAGGTGCATGAACTCTTTGATCAAATGTATTTTGTGCCGCCATGGCATTAAAAGAAGAATTTTGCTCTAGCACTCCTTTAACAAAATCATTTTTGGAACTGAAGCTTTGTAAACCACCATAAAAATCTATAACAGGAGATGTTTTGTTCTGGATACTGTTTTTTGGTATTCCGTAAGATTCATTAGACTTTGAAAATTTGTTTAATTGATTGTCATGTTTAGATTTTTCACTGTAAGATGTTTTCCTGGGTGATATTGCATCTTCCCTGACCTCTTTCTCTTCCTCCTTTGCAAGCCGACCAAGTTTAATATCTTCATTCACTTTTTGCATGTATGTTTCCTTTCGAACAGAATAGCTGTCATTGGCAAAATATTGCTTAGCGGTGGCCTTTCTCTGTTTGTCCATCTCAATCAGTGCTGCTATTTCTCCTCTAAATGGCCGTGATTCAGATCTACCGTCTGTTTCCTTGATTGAACCAATCTTGTCCCAAGCCTCATTTTGTCTGTTTTCAGTAAATATTTTTCTTTCAAAGTCCTTTCTTTGATCATTTTGATTTTTGTTATCACTCTGGACGTATCGCTCAGATGTTTGAGCAGGCAGAGACTGTGTCGGGAGGTAAGCCTTTGGAAGCACATTTGCTATTTCTGGCCTAGCAGGAATAAAAGCACTGTTGATGTCTATTAATTGACCTTCTGAAGTTTGTTCTTGTGCTGAAAGATTGTGTGCTAAGAGCTCTGTGTTAGCCAGCAGATCTGTGCTGGGAGAGTGACTCTCTGAACGTCTACGGAACGATTTGTAATTAGCGACTCTGTCCTGAATTTGAGGTAAAGTTAATGTCAAATTATCATACGATTCAAAACCATCGGTATAATCTTTAGGGGTGATAGGCGCTACACTGGGCTCTCGAGTTCTGAGACATGCAGCTTGTGCATCCGTTCCAATCAAATTCTCCTGAGCAGTTTCTTGGGATACAAAAATATCTGAAAATCTTGATTCTCTGCCCTCCAGCTTTGAGGTCTGCTTATTTTGATCGGTTATTTCTATCCCTTTAAATCTTGTGGGACTGTACGTACTCTTGACTCTTTTTCGGTTGTCTTTGAGGTTGAACAGCAGACTTGAAGCTTTAGATTTGTAGCTGTCACGCAGATGTTTAACATCAGTCTGAAGTTTAGGGTCAGTTTCACCCTGGGAAGAATAATCAGAAACAGAAGGAGTGTGTGCAAACTGCAGGATCTCAGACGTCTCGGTTTCTTGTCTTGTGTGAATAACCGGTGTGAGGAGCTGGGTGATGTTGAATGGCGTCACGCTGCTAGGCAAGTTGCTCTCGACCACTATCTCATGTGTAACTTTGCTATTGCTAAACAAATTTGAATCCGGCCTGCATATTCTCTCATTAGTTGGCGAGACTGTGGAGGGCCGGTTGCCTGGAAGTTTGTTCCTTACAAAGTTATTGTTTTTCTTCCAAGGTGGATAGTTGGAAGTTATCTCAGATTCGCACCTCTTCTCAATCGCTGATGCTTTCTGGACAACCGTGGACCTGGAGCGCTGGCTGGCCACAACGTCCTGAATTTGTCTCTGATTGAAGCGCCTACTTTCACACGGAGAGTTTGGAATTCTGTGGTTGTCTTTCAGCTCTTTGTAAATGGGAGAATCATACCATCGTGGGAATTCATTAGCTGACATAAATCCTGACACATTTGCACTTTGAAAAGAGAACCTGTTGTACTCTTCCCAAAGCTGGAAGGGACTGAATTCACTATGGAAGAAACTGTTTGTAGAGTTCAGTGCCTTGAACTTACATTTCGAAGATTTCACCTGGACTGTTGTGTCCAGCTGTGCCACTGCGTCAGCCACGTCGGACGTGTAAAAATGGTTTCTGTAAGACTGAAATGGGCCTGACTTAAAATTCTGCTGGTATCCTGAAGAGAAGTCAAAGAGTTCCCTCTGGATGCTTAGCATAGCTGATTTGTCCCATGATTCACTGCCAAAGTCTCTATACCTATCCCTTGCCAGAATAACGTCACAAGTCCCACTGTCTTGGTAACACTCCCCTGAACTAAAGGCTTTGATTAGAGATGACACTCTGGATGTGCTCCTGCTCTGCTGCCACGTCACCTCCTTGGAGCCATTGTTCATATTAGACAGGCTTCCCTCTCTGAAAGCCTGTTCCTGATGGGTTACATCCACATAGGAATGCTGGAATGTTGAGGCCATCTCAGGTTGTACTTCTGCCTCACCATATTGTTGAACGCTGTATGAAAATGCCTCATGGGAGATTGTATTTTGCTGGGTTTCCTCTGCAAACGCCTTATGTCGCTCAGTAGGAGACGAGGAGAATTCTGAGTCATTGTAAATGGCCTCCTCTCCAATGCATAGGCTCCTGAAGGCACGATCGGTGAGGTTGCTCACCTCCCTGTCTGTGTCGTCCATAAAGCTGCCACTGCTGGACGTGTCACTGAGGCCATCAGAGTATTTGCGGTGGCCCTGCATGCTTGCCCGCTGACCTGTGTGGCGCTTTTCCAGGGAGCCCATTTCAAGCACTCGCTCTCATGGACAGGGCACAGTTGTCCCTGTCAGTCTTGAGATGGCTGACGCAGGGTGTCTTGCATTTAAGTAGTTCACCTTCTAAGAGGTGATCAAAATGCCTTCCTTTCCTGTAAAAGTACCAGAGATGTCATAAACTTGTAGTTCACTGTAGTTTTTGACAGAGACTTGAAAATCACACTACTGTTTGGTGAGTGATTCAGATGCCTAGTAATTCAGATTTTATCATGAAGTGTGACATCCAAACTGTCTTCGACCTTTAAATCTGATCATTTGTGAATTGAGCCGCACCTCTGCCTTGCATACTGCATATATCACATGAAGTATATTTAGAGAAGGAAACTGCTTCCCATTCTTACACAGGATTCCATATTAACCTTCTCTGACACTGGCTTGCATGCTAAAATGGGTTCCACTGGAACACTCTGCACATGGACTTCAGCGTTAGTACTGGCAGAGTTATATATTTGGTTCACTCGTTAATTAGGTAATTAAAATGTTAGTATGCTTAAAGCAGGTAGAATTGTTCATCTTACGCATTTTAATGTTACATATTACAAAAGGCATGTTTAGCATTGTGAAAACTGAATTAAATATGGTTTCTTTTAATATTTTGCCTTTTATGCAGAGCAGTGTTCAGTATGACAAAAGTAATGGCAATTATTTCTAGATTCTTTGCTAATTACTGGGGAATAGCTATAAATAATTCCTCCACAGCAGTGTGGTTACAAATTTTAAACACATGAGTAAAAATAAATCCCCCTGATCCTTTGAAACATGCAAGACATTTCAGTGAGAATACAATGTCTTTTCTTGGGTTTGATCTAGTATATGTGTGTATATATTGTTAATTTATTTTATTTACTGAAGTGTACTACAGTGGCTGATTGGTCTAGTTCACATAACTCTTTTATTCTTGTCCCTGCCTGTCCTGTCTTCACAAAGCAGTCGAAATTACTGATGCTACTTTTATACAAGGCTTGTAATCACCACAGACACATCCTCTTAATATTCAGAGTAATACAAAAAAAAAAAATCGTAAACATACAAATCTTAATTTTTTTTTATTATTAATTTATATTTTTTATTTATTTTTTAATTAATAGGTAGGGTTACAATAAATGTACATTACGATTTTTTTTAAACTAGATAAACAAAACTTAACAACAAAACTTTTGCATCATAAATCAATTGAATCTAATTTGTTTAAGATGACAATTTCTTTTGTCGCTTTAAAAAAATATTTTTTATTATTTGTATAGTACTCTTATCAACATATAATAACATATTTCATGTTGTTCAATTATAGCTGTCAATATAAACTAGGCTATAGGATAAAAATATTTGAAACACAATTTAACACTTAGCATAAACTATATTCACATAACAATCTGAAAACAATTTCACAATTAGCTTTTTTTCTTACCTTTTGCTCTTATATCTCATGTTTTAGTGGAGTATTTTTTTCATGCTTAAGAAAGAAGTTATTCCTTATCCGTTGCATATGTGCAGCAAAAACAAAATATCTTCAACAATGCTTTGGCTGGGCTCTCCTTAAAATTGATCAGACATAAAGGCCACTTTGTACAAGGGCCCCTGCAGGGCTAAAGCAACGATGGTTCAGAAGCAGAAACACGGTGAAAAAGCAGTGGCATCAGGCAGAGACGATCGAACTGGAAACATGGGATGATGGCTAGAGACAGCACACGTATTGGAATAACCATGTGGTGTCAAGTGTCAAGCAGATGAAAAAAACCCAAGCATGTAATAATTGTGCCGTGCCAGGCCTTAATAATCAAAATTACATTGAAGCACCACTGAAGTTTACAATGCCAGTAAAAAAAAAACCCTGTTGTTTGTGGCATAACATGCATCCACTTGTGGAGTTGTTGTGGTGGATAGCATGTATCTAACCAGATGAGCATGTGCCCATGGTGTAAAAATAGCTTCTTGCTTCACTAACAAGTGTCACTCACTTCTTTTGGCTGAACCGTGCCTTAGACTTGTCAACAGATGATATTTGATCCATTTTTGGGATTTTAAGAGTTAAACATGTTCATTCAGTAGGCTTTTTACCCCAAATTTTAATTGTACTTAATATAAAACAACTACAGTGTCAGTCAGCCCAGTAACTGTCACTTATTAAACTCTTAAGAAAACTGGACAGTCTCTGTTGCCAGTTAACGTAATAAAATGGGGTAGTAGAAGGGTCACAATAGGAGGGGTATTTTTTGAGCTGGCTCCTCCTCCTCTCAGTCAATCAATTTTCAAACGTCCCCCTGATGTCAACCTGTCTCACGCCAGTCTTAACTCTGCAGCCATGCACTGCTATAATAGGACATGGGTGCAGTGAGCTCTTTCCCAGGAGTCTTGGCTGCAGTGGAGGGCCTGGTGTGTAAAGGTGATGGACACTCACATATGGAGCGGCAGTGCCGCCCTCGCTCTTCTTTAGAGCTCAGTTGCTAAGCTCTCGTCAGAGCTGTTGCACCCTTACTCACTACTTCCTCACAGCTGTAGTTTACAGCTATATGAGTAATTCATTATCCTCAGCTGAACAAAACAACATGAGCCTAGCAGCTGAGGACAAGAGAGATATATAGCTACAACATTAGTATGCTCAAAGCCAACATTTTTTTTTACTATTTAGATTTCTATAGAGAAAATTGTTTAGTGTACACTCTTACATATTTCAGAGTAAATATCACTATCATGTGTAGACCAGATTTAAGGGGGCTCAGAGGGGTACTGCACTCTTGTAAAAAGAGTGTTATATTACATATGCATGTCTGCTCTTGAACCCCACAAAAGGGTAGAGTGGTCTCTTCCAAGCACTGGTCATTTCCCTCTGTGAATCACCCCTCATGACATTTATGGGATCATACTGCAGTTATAGCATTTCTGCTTGTCAAAAATTTCTAAATGCTTTATCATATAACATCAGACAACACTGCGACTTTAATGCACTCTTAGTTTATTGTTGAACAGTAAAATGTTGTTGTCAATATATTAAGACTCCTGCCTGCACACTCTTAAAAAAAAGAGTGTGCAGGCGAAAAAATAAATCTACCAATAATGCATTTAAAACAAAACTACAGTGTATATTTTAGATTAATTTGCAGGACAATCAGCTATTGCAAACAGGAACATTGGTTCAACCAATGACATGGGATTGAGGGTGAGGCTATCTATTTATCTAACCAATGGGAAACCAGACAGGGAGAATGCTGTAATCATTTTGTCACATGCAGTCAACATAATACAAACAAAATTAATTGTGATGGAGTTGTTGTATCTTAATTGAAATGACAGTAGTTTTCATAAAGTTCTAAAGTCTGTTTGTATCAAAGGCAAATAATTAACACAGTCAATAAGCACAGTCACTGCAAGTACTTAGGCTATCAAGCATTAGAATAACGTCACTGCTCCCAGGCTCATTTACAAAATGCCGCTGAGAGAAAATAACGCATGGCTCTTCTTATGGCGCCTGTAATGTTCTCGGGTATTGATTGTATCAAGGATATTAGCTGGTCTGTGACTTAATCAGCCACCGCCCCCATCTGAATAAAGCTTGAGCTAAATGACTCCCTCCTGAGGGGCCTGCTCTGTCTCTTTTTATTAAAACCCCACAGTCATTTGAATGAGCATGTCAATAGATCTTCCCTTGCATGCTTTTACAAGAAAAAAATAAATAAATTGTGATGAATTCTGAGTGAAAGATACCTTTAAAATGCTGCACAACTCAAGTCTTATGGGCTTTTTTAAAAATGCTGATCCACTGGGCCTACTACAGTATTTCAGTGGTACACAGCTAATAAGCCTTGCTTCAAACTGTGATCGCTGACATCCAAAAATCATGATACACAAGTTTTTTTTTTTATTCCCAGAAATTTACATCACGCTTTACTGATACTGGGGAACAGCAACAGGCTATAATATGTAAATAATCCAGGTCATTAAACAGTCCCATTTCCACGCTGGGTCTTTTTTAGAGTGCCACAATGCTGGTCCTCTGCATATCCAGTGGTATAATTATAAAACCAATTAACTGAGAATAATTTGCCCTAATGGCAGAGCCAATAAACAAACAAACTGAGCGAGTGATTTAATGGAAGGGTGTCTTTGTGTTGCTTTGTTGCCTTGCGAGTGGCCCAAATGAGTTTAACAAGAGCTCCCTCGAGATGCTACATATACCAGAGATATGAAAGAGCATCTTCTTTTGATTTCCCCTGGTCCTCGACTCCCATTTAAAACTTTAAGAGGTATCTGTGGAGGTTGGTCAAGCACCGTACTGTACCCAGCACTGACCAAACCCGAGATGTCCATAGTAGAGGCCCGACCACGAGGCTCCTGTATTAGCTAAGATGTTGTTAATGTGGTGTGTGTGTTATTGTGCCGCCTCTCCCGCTGACTCGTGTATTACATTAACAAGCCACTTACTGATTGACTGAGAGCTTCTCTCCATGAGCCCTTTTAATCTACTCTGATATGAAATGCATGATTTCGCTGCAGGAGTCAGGTCTGCGGGTGGGCAATGTTTTAAAACTGTAATTGAATAAGTGAAAGAATCACTGTCTCTTACGTTATCTAAGGGCAACATGAAATAAGTGATAGTTGAATTCATGTGGGAGGATCTGGCATCTTCTGTGTTGTAGCCACATGGAGTCAGTGTAGAGTCCTGATAGCAGGAATGAATGTGGTTTGTCATTATTTTGAAATAAATTGAGTTTTTCTTGCATTTTGCTGGCATGATTAACTGGTTAATTAGAAAAGAAAAAAAGTTGTTGTGCAATATAAAACCTGATAAATGAGCTTAAAATTTTTTTTAATTTTACTAATGAAGTCGTGTCACTACTGTTTTTTATATTGTCTAATGCTTTTAGGAAGAGCCTTAAATTATACTGCTATTTCAGCAGCATACAGTATGTACAGCAAGTTTATCCATGCATTTTCAATACAGTATTGCACAATGCAGAGTGCTTGGATTGAATTTACATTTTCAATATGGTAAAGGAACCAGCTTTTTATCATTATTTAAGTAACAGTAATTCCACTAATTCCATTTCACATGTTTATGCGAAAGAAAAAAACAACAATATAGCAAATTGCATATACATAGTATGCCATTTGAATTGCAGTCAAAGATGTTAAATACCATCCTTTATGTCCTTGTTGTAATCAGTAGTTGGAGACAGCCCTAAAAGATAATTGGTAGCATTTGTAGCAAACAGAAAACAGTTTATAACAGAATTCCTAGTCGTTTAGACTGCTGAGACTCTGATCATGTAGCTTGTACTTTGCAAAATGCTTTGAAAAATGGGAAACATCTGATTTACAAGTGACTGATTCAATATCAAAGTTTATTGATAACTGCCATTTTCAGGCTTACTGTATGCACGCGTTTAGTTTGACATGGTTCGTGTATTTTTGTAATTCACAACAGGCTTTGTCTCCATTACAACATGCTACATATGCTTTAAATTCTTCCATGATTCAGTCAGAATAATGGAAAGATTTTTTTATTCTAAACAATGCAGAGTTAAAGACAAAAGTATTGCACTGGCAGGACACGTGTTAAGCTGTAGTCCTATACTGTGTTGCTATATATAAGCACATTGTGTAATTCAACTCCTCTTGGCAGCAGTTGTCAGTAGGAGAAACCACTAGCTCAGCACATTACCCTACCCAATAAACCATTATGCTTCAAACCACAGAGAACAGAGAACTGAAGACAGAGAACTACATTACGACTCCAGACAGAGGCCATATTTTTAGGATTCATAGTAGGGATCGTTCACCCGAAACTTATCCCCATGTCTTTTTAAACCAACATGACTTTTTTTTCTTTCATACAACAACAGCTTACCAGAAGGACGAAAGTCATATGAGTTTGGATCAACATTTATTTTTATTTTCATGTAAACAATTTCTTTACGCTTTGTGAGAGTCCAATCCACACATTATCTAACTTATGGATGTAAATGCTACCTGGTCACGACTCCTATACTTTTAATATGCTGTAGGTCCAGCTGAAAATTTGTTCTGGTTCCAAAGGTTCTCTCAGGAAATGACATTTCCTACGTACTTTTAACAGGGGGAGTGATTACAGGATAGAAAAGGAGAAAAAGAAAAAGAGAGAGGGTGAAAAAAGAAAGACTGGGAAAGAGGGGTGTTTCTAACTGGGAACAGAGCACGCACTGTTTCAGATTACACACACACACACACACACACTGAGAGGGAGAAAGAGAAAGAAAAGGAGAGAAAATCCCAGGGACTCCTTTCTTTTCTTGACGTTTAGTTGGGTTTATGGAGCCTACGGGTCTGCAAAATGAAGCTCTCCACTGTTGCGATAGTTCTCCTGACTAGAGCTTTTATTGGAGGTAAGACTGTCTGTTTATGTTGGCCTTTTAATATGCAATGACGAAACAACTTGCAAAATAGCTTTCAGGGGTACATGATCAGTGAGGTGATTTTTCAGACAACAGCTTCACATTTGTTACACATGCAACTGCAGCATAAAAACTATTTTGCATGCTTAAAAAAATTTAAGTAAACAAAACTCTTCCACTTTTGTTCAGTGACTTCTTTTTACATTAAGTACATGTATTTTCTTTTGTGCAAAAACGTATTGCAAAATGTTGCATTGTTCGGAGCAGTCTCAGCAACTAGACATTTTCGGGTCAGGGTTTTATTCAGCATTATTATTGTGAGACTTTTTATGTTCAAATATGTCTTGTGATGTGGTTTTTGGATTGAAAACAGACCCCCGGTTGACCCCTGAGGGACTCAAGTAATTTGGACACAACATAAACACGACAAAGGCTTTTAACAGCTGGATGCAATCATGTTGTCGTGTTCCCTGCTCTATCCTCTAGTTCAAGAAGGCAGACAAATGTTTTCCACCTGTAGTTTCTGTTTGGCACAGCATAATAAGCCCAGATACATTCAGATATTTGACACCCTTTAGGGGTCATAGACTTGAGCCAGAATAGGAAATATCACTGATGAAAATACTATAACTTGTTATATTTAAAATTATTTATACTGAACATACATAAAGTTAATTTGAAAAAACAGATATGTTTTGAAATTGAAATTGTCATTGTGCATCAAACAAATCAATCAAACTGCAGTTTTTGTTGTTGTTGTTTTGATTAGGTTAAATAATGACAAAAATGCAGCTAATAAATAAAAATTAAAATATGATGGCATAATAAAGAACAAGATTTTGGAAAATGTTGAAAAAACAAAGTATCTTTCTATACACACACACACACACATAGCGATAGAGAGAGAGGGGAGGAGGAAGCCTATGGAATTAAACTTAAAATCATTACAGATCTCTATAATTGTTTATAAATTCTGAACTTCAACAAATGATTAATTACAGTTATTATTGTATGCATTTATCTTTTTGAGGTATAAAAGGTTCTACTCTATATACAGGAAAAATTATATTTTTCATATATTTAAAAATTTGGAAAAATAAATTCGGAATTTTTAGCCTCCTTGGTTTTCTTTTTATGATCAAAATCTATTTGATTCTCTTTTTTCATTTAAATCATGATTAAAAAGATATTACATCAGCAGCAGCAATACAGAGAAAGTCTAAACATGTTTTTATTCTTTTTACTCCATTTATTTCCCAGAGCTGAGTGTAGCTCTAAATGTGACCGTCACCCCTGGGCCGGTCAGCATGTGTATGGAGGGAGACAACATCACTTTATCCTGCTTAGTGTCTCAGAGAAAGAGAAGCAGCAGTGCCCTGGTGCTACGCTGGTTCTACTTCCCCACCCATGAAGACGAGCATCTCGTGGTCAGGATGGGCATGAAGAAGAGCAAATATTATGGCAACTACAGCAAACGCTTTCCCCAGAGCAAGTTCCACTTGTGGGAAGAAATGGACAGTCAGATATACCGTTTGCTGATTCTGAATGTGTCCCTGGAGGACGGAGGGAACTATACCTGTAAAGTGCAGGAAATACGTAAACACAGAAACAAGTGGAGAGCCTCATCGAACGGAACAGGGAGCATGCAATTACGAGGTAACTTGAGGCATCAAAGCATCATAACATGATGTACACGACACTCTACTCAGTCTTCTTCTTAAGGGTAAATGAAGCACAGTTTTTTTTATTACACTACATGAAACCATTCGCCTTTTTTCAGTTGATCCTCTCATTTCAATGTTGCTTTTAGCTTTAGCATGTTAGCTACTTATACTACAAAATGGCAATGAATAGAGCAGATACATACAAAATGCAAATGACCAAATGCACAATATTAAAGCTTTTTTAAGCAGGTTAAAGGATTAGTGTTCCCAGAAATGAAAATTTTATCAAATTAATTTCTCCCCCCTCATGTCGTTTCAAACTCATAAGACCTTCGTTCATCTTCAGAACACAAATTAAGACATTTTTGATGATATCAGAGAGCTGACCATCCACTACAGACCATCTGTACCTCCATAGACAGCAATACAACTGAAATTATCCCAGATCCAGAAACCTAGTAAAACACCAGTAAAACAGTCCATGTGACATCAGTGACTCAACTTAAGTTTTGCGACGCTTTGAGAATATTTTTTTTGCGCAATAAAAACGAAAGTAACATAATTTAACTAATTCTTCTCCCGTGACTTACTCTCTAAAATGGTGGAAGACGTATCACAACGTAAGCGTACCTTCCACTAGACATAAACAAATGTGTGTTTTCTCCCGGATGTAAACAAGGTTGATTACGTCAAATACATTAAAGCATGTGTACACATTGCGTTGTGGTACTCTCTAAAATGGTGGAAGACATAAGTCAGGAGGGAAGATTGAAAGAGTAAAATTAGGTTATTTTTATTGTCTTTGCGCAAAAAAGTATTCTCGTAGCGAAGTTGATCCACTGATGTTTTGCTTGTGTTTTACTACGTTTCTGGATCTGGCATCATTTCAGGTGTGTTGCTGTCTATGTAGGGTTGGATGACTCTCTGATGTCATCAAAAAATCTTAATTTGTGTTCCGAAAGATGAACGAAGGTCTTATGTGTTTGGAACGACATGAGGGCGAGTAATTAATGGCACAATTTTCATTTATGGGTAAACTAACCCTTTAACAATCTGGAATTTAAAACAAATGTTCACTTCAGGAACTAGTCACTAGCGGCATTTAACACTGTGGTTGACTTGGATGTGGTGGAAGAATGATGTGTTGCCACGGTCAGGGCTAACCACACAACAGCTGTTTCCTCCAGTTCACTAATCCTTCAGTTCATCCAACAGAGGGTCAATTCCAATTCCACAATTGGTGACAACATTTATTGTTAGCTATTTGTAAGCCTCTTTTAGAGAGGGGATGGTCTGTCTTTTCAGAGCATCACAAAAGAGCGATTATCAGATTCACATAGTGACATTACTCCATGTCAACAGTTCAAAGCTCAAATCCAAATAAGTTTTCGAATGGTCCATAAAATGTCAAATAATCAACGTGAAAATGAGGCGTAAATGTTCCCATTTCTCACGTTGTAGCCTTTTCTTACATGCTAGCTTCAGTGTGTTTATAAGTCTCGGGGTTCCACCTTCCACATATATACATCATTTCCACTATAAATGTGTTCTGGGCCAACACAAACAGACCATGAGGCTGTTAACGAGAGCAACCTGGACATGCTGTGGGGACAGAGAGAGTGGAGACTTGGCAAGGATGCAACTGAAAACATTTACTCTGGCTGCATTATGAGTTTTCCTATGGTGTTCGGACAGCAAGAGGTCCCCAAAGCCTCAGCGTCCATTGGATTAATCATCTGCCCGATAAACTGCAATTACCTGATGCTAGCAACAATAAAAAGAACAAATAAGCATTTGTTGCATGCACTTGCAGTAACAGTTCACTCAAAAATAAACGTTCTGTCATCATTAACATTTACTCTGCTATGACTTTCTTGCGTCTGTAGAACACAAAGGAGATTCTGAGTATAGCTTTCAATCATTTAAAAATCCTTTTGTGTGATTATTAGACTAAAATGTTAGTTATTCATTGAAATGTTTCACCTTCAAGAGTTACTAAAACTAGATTGTTTGAATAGATACGTTTTGTTCTCTCTAAAACGTGCCAGTGACTAGGGCAGATGTAAAGATTTTCAGTGAATAATAAATTACATTTCAATCTGTTCTTCACACAAAGCTATTAAAGGCTTCAGAAGGCTTGGAATACAGTGCACAAGTCATATTTTTTCTTTTATGTTCCACTGAAGAAAGATAGTCATATGGGTTTGGAACAACATGATGGTGAGTGAATGATGACACACTTTTCATTTTTGGATGAGCTATTACTTTAAAGTAGCTCTTTCTAATTTATAAAGTTCAAAAAGCAATTTTATTTACAGTTATGCTACATCATTGGCCATGACAAGTCATTGCGTCTTAAATAATTTTTTGTTTAGCTAACATTTTAGAAGCTAAATCCAAAAATAAAAGAAACAAAAGAAATAAGTATTTGAAATCACTGTATATTTAATAAGATTTTGTTTAGAGAGATAAATGCAGTAAAAAATACTTTAAAACAATTCCATAGAATGCATATGTAACTGATGATTTACTTGGAAGAAAAAACATCTGCATATATCTCAGATATAAAGATGTGGTTTTGAAGGAATAAAATTATTTTATTGTAGAGGCTAGACAACCACAGATACCCCAAATCCGAGACACAAAAATAGATAAAACCAAGTGAGAGAGTAAAGAAACAAGAGGCAATAAGGAAGGAAATGAAGGTTGACTTAAACCAGGGAAATTGTCTTGTGAAAGATACAACAAAACAATGTCAACCCGCTGAAATACCCCACAAACACAGACAAAAGCAGGACCACAGAGCGGGCTTAACCACTTCAACCAACTCAACAGCCACAGGGTCGGCCAGAAAATGACTTAATGCTTTCCCAAAACAAAAGCAGCACTCAAACATATGCTGTTCCCCACCCATTCAACTACACTTTGAATGTAGTGTGCACATTGTTATTGCACAATGTGTCTGCAGACCTGAATATGTGCTGAACCCTTCAGTTTAGCAGGGGTTTAATAGAATGGCTTTGACTTGAAAGAAAATGCAGATCAGATGTGTAACTGTATACCTGCTGTGGATGGAGTCACAGCCGTTCTGGTCGTTATTTCAAGCAGTCGGTGCTAATGTAGTGCATGCGAGGGGAGACGCACACAGCAGGATCTGTTAGGGTCCAGAACACAGAGAAAATAGTGCTTTAAATGTACTTTAATATGAAAAGGTATCTATTTCTAGATTGATTTACTCAAGTTTTGTTTAGCATCTTAGCCTTGCCAGCTGGTGTTGGTTTGGTGGCAGGACTGTTTTTGTTTGGCTTGCCAATGGAGAAAGTGTTTAGGAAACTCCATGAAATACTTTTAGTTAGTTTTTTTTTTTTTATTATTATTTGTGTTTCATCATAAAATCATGTAAATTTCATTCAACTAATTTGACATTTGAACTAAACATCATACAATAAGCTTTGAAAGTAGTTTTGTCCAGCAGTGCCCCTTAACATCTGTAAGCAATTTTCCCTGACCTGACCTGATTTAAAAAATGCCTTGCAGTACGAATTTAAAGAAGAAAAATTAAAGAAAGATTTTCCTATGTAAACAAGTCTTAGCAGTAATTAATAGTACACTAAGATATTTAAAAACTGATGTAATGCATGTTGTATTTTTTAATAGCTGTTTATTAGCTTTCTGTGTTCGATTTATTTAAAGCCACATTTCGCAAGGTTAAAGGTTAAATATTTTTAGAGGACTCCTTTTAAATTCCTTTTAAACTAAAAGTCCTTTCCTGTTCATGTCGAAGCCTAATCAAGCACAACCCAGTAAAAATAAACTTCATGGAATATAAGATGTTGGGGAGAATGACCAGCAAGAAATATGCAACAATTTTAATACATTTCATTACTGTTTTTTCTGCTTAACATATTGTTAAATTGCAATATAAATGTGAAGCACACCAAAATCCACACCTGAAAACCAGTTCCCAAAGGTCACTTAACTAATTGCAGTTCTCCTAAAATGTTAGTTTCATGTTTTTTTATTTGACTTTTTACACACTCATGTCTGTCTTCATGTTTTCAGTACATCATATACCAAGCACAGGAAAAGCTGATGTCATATGGCGCATGTTTGAAGGTATGCTGTTACCTCATTATTTTAATAAAATAAGAACATGTTTACTGTAGCCTGGAGTATGGTCTCTATCACTGATAAAGTGGATAGGCTCACAGCTTTGGCTAGTGTGTTATATCTCCTCCCTTCTGGTGGAAAAACACCAAACCAAATTCAACCAAGTGTAAACCAAGTGTGCTCACAATGTTTGCTTTATTTCTGTGGTCAGCTCTGACCAAGCTTATATTGGAATACGTATTCTTCTTTAGTATACTGCATGTCACTTTACAACATTTTATTACAAAATTTACTACATTTTATAGACAATAAAAAAAGACATTACTGTGTGTAAATTACAGTTTTAATTACATTTTTTGAAAACTAAAAAAAAATACTAGTAACATATCTTTGTTCAAGAGAATCGTCATTGCTTGCTTGCATGGTCAAGGCTTAGAATGTATATTTACAGCACATTGTTTTGCTGTGATCTTTCTCAGACTTGTATCTGTGTGCTGTGCTCATCTGCTCTATCGGTCTGGTCTGTATGCTTGTCTTTGTCATGACTATCACATGTCAGCACCTGCAGCACAAACGAAGACTACGAGGTGATGAGCTTTTTAACTTACATTAAGCATTTCAAAATACATTTTTAAAAATTGATTCTGTTTTCCTTATTAACATACGATTATTTATTTATGTTATTATGCTTGTTCAATTGTATCTCTATCTAGCCAGTTATAACCTTGTGAAGTGTCCTGAAAACAGGTAAAACTATGCAGTATGATTTCATTTACTATTATAAGTAATTGAATGATTCATTCTTATAATAACATCCTTCTGTTTTATATATCCAGCTCAGGAGAGACAGTTACCAGTGTGTCCAGCTCCTCTCCTGCAATGCACAGAAAAGAGAGACGACACAAACCTCAGCTCAGAGATATCACTGAGCCACTACCACCACCACAGATACCTGCTAAAGGTACGTAACAGACAGAAACCCTTACGTATTAAAAACCAAATCAAAAATAACTGGGTCATCAAAAAGTAAGGTAACACTGTACTAGAAGGTGCAATTCAGTTAAGTTAACACATTAGATATTTTGAAAGATGAATGAGCACTTTTTGCATTTCTTCATATAGGTTAATGGTTAATTTATTATTGTACTACTGTCCACTATTAATTTGTGTTCATTTAAAATACATGAATTGTCATTTACAGTTAAATTAGTAAAAATAAACATTAACCGATTAATTAACTAATGCTTTAAATTGTTTAATGCTGCAAAAAGTATCACATATTTGTATATGTGTGTAATTTCTTTTTTCTTTTTTTTTTCCTAGCACCTGTACCAAGAAAGCCACGTAGGACCAAACTTTTAAAGACGCAACCAACAAAAATGGTAAGAATGCTAACTATTATTGAACTCATTTTACATAAGAGCATTATTTTCTTTCGTACTAAAGCATTAAAAAGATTAAGTGATGCTGATAGGGTTTTTATAATTGTCCTAAATATATATCTTGATAAATTACTTGTTTTATAATCAGTTTTGTATGTGTAATCGTTTTATTCACAATTTTATAATATTTGCATCTAACGACACACTTTCTTTTAGCCTCTCAATTGAATTTTCACAGACTAGAAACATGCAAGAGGGAAATAATGTGGCTTTCTCATTGAGCTTTATGTTCGCCACAGTTATTGCTATACCAACCTCCATTTATGGGTGTTATAATTTTATTTACTATTATTGCTTTCCAAAGCGTGATTATTTATTTAACATGCTTGATTCATATTAGATTAGTTTCCAGGGAAATCATCACCAAAATGCAGAAAAGCAGCAAAAAACATAAAAATGTTTTACAGTCCAGCACTGCATTGTGGATTCCAGTTGTAATCTGGTTGGTCAATGATAAACTTTATAGACTCTCTACTAGCAGAGGGCAGACTTCTTTAAATAAGTGTGATTGCCAGGGGATCGGACAACTTTTATATGTCTAACCTACTGCTCTCTGTCCACTTGCTTTGTATGCATTCCATTTTAGAAGTACTTCCTTTAACCATCTGAAATATATGTTTATCAGATGAAGTGGTTGTTCCGACATACTTGAGACTCCTGGTTAGAACCGTCTATGAACAATCCTAAAATTATAACTATAATTTCATGTTGTTTTGACCCCACATTCCCCAGAGAAACTACTCTTTCAGACCTCTGACCACATACTGTAGTCTTCATATATCTGAAACGCCCTGTTCTCCTCTTCCTCAAGCCAAGGGTGGTAGACGACAGTCTGACATACGCAGAGCTGGAGCTGGTGAAACCGAAGCCTGAGCTGAAAACAGACTTGACTGGATGTGCACAACTTGAGCCTAATACACAATGCACAGGGACTGTATATGCCCAAATACTCTTTGTGGAGAAGCAAGTGTAAATATGTACAGTATAGAGTTTCATACCAAAATTATTTATGAGATTAAAATATTTTTTACCTACATACTGATGTTCTGTTATGTCACATGTACTAGTATTACTAGTACAAAATCTGTCATACCTGTACAACAGCAGCATTTATATATATATGTGGGCACATTTATGTACCTATGAATTTGAGACCTTCTTTGCTTTATTGATTGTATTATGGATTTAACTCTAAACATGCATAATTTGATTGTGCAATTTTGTAAGGTATGTAACGATTTTATTTTTTGCTATGTTGTATAAAATAAAGATCACTCCTCTAAATGCAGAGGATGAGACCGTATGAGCAGAAGTGCACACTGATTTAATGTCTTGTTTATTGTAACATATAAAAAAAGCAAGTACCCTAATTTTATAACTAGAATAAGACCCAAGATCAAGACATACATTGGTCGTTTAGTTTACTTTCCGTAACTAAAAATAAAAATATTATCCAGAGGGTGGGTATATTATGGTGGGTATATGAGGTATGTTAGATATTTGTCTATATACTTTATACAATGCTTTTTTACTATTAAATTGTTATGTGCATAATATTTACATTTATATATAATACATAATACATTTATATTTAGGCATATAATTGCATTTGTGTAATGTAATGTATTTTAGAATTGTTTGTAATAATTTAATTGACTTAAATATTAGAAATTAAACATTATGGTAAAGACAAGTCAGGTTCTTCAAACACTAAAGATAATACTCTGCTGTAATCTGTAATATTTTCTAATTCATGGGCAATAATAATTTCAAACTTGGAATGTATTAATTGAATGTATTAATTATTAATAAATGTAACTATGCTCTTGGTGAGTTACAAATAGGCATGTAGAAAATATATTTAAAACCTGTTGTCTACACAATTAGGTTTAGACAAGATGAGTGCTAGAGCGCAGCTATCGATACAATGCACATTATGACATCTCAGTTCGTCTTGTCCTCTCTTATCGTCCGTTCTTGAGTCTAGTCCCCCTCTCTTTCTCTATCCGTTTCTCCCACACGCAGCTAAGAGCCAGTGACTGTGATGAACCCTTTAATGGTTACATTTATTAAAATCACACTAATTGTAATCATGCTTAATAATTAGCTTTACAGTGCATTATAATTGGGTTAGGCTACAAGATGGTTCTGCCTAGGTGCTATAATTTATTTGATTTAATTATTCAGAGGAGCCCAAATGGTTTGACATTTAATATCATAAAACCACCGACGTATTAAAATTGAGATGGCTATTGTCTTTTGAGAAGGTCATTTGCTTCTCTTGGTGAGATATATGGTGATTATTTTCCAGTCTATTAAGCGCCTCTACTTAGCACAATTAGCTGCATGCACAAAGGTTAAAGAGAGCGACTCTCCCCCTTCATTGTGGTCACAGCGCATATTAATGAGCAGATGCAGCGTGAGGATGACAGAGGGGCCCAGGAAGGAGCTCAGAGGGAGTGAGAGAGGAAGATACAGTTTCTACTGCGTCCTTAGCCCTGGATCACTCTGAAACATTAGTGTCGAGCGTAAACGCAGCTATACTCTTCATCAAAGCATGCCTTTCTCGTCTCGTCTAAACTTACCATGACCTTCTGCTGTCCCGCTTTGTTTTTGCTCCGCGGGAGTGTTTATATGCTGCAGCAGTGGAGCGCTTTCTGCCCCGGATCTTCTCAGAGAGAGGCCTCTGTGCTCTTTTGTATGGAGCTCCAGTATGTGCAGATGTTGCAAGTGCAAAACCCAGAACAAAGCGAGAATGTCAGCTGTACTCAGGGGACAGAAATTCACAAACACTGTGTGTACCACAAACTACACAGAGATGCGTACATATTAGGCCATCAAAAGCAGAGCACATTCATCTGCTCTCAATTCAGTTGTTTTGAACAACACCCTTGACCAAATATAAAGAGGCAGCAGCAAAGAAGAAAAAAAACAACAACTCATTTTCCGCACTGAACTGCATCTTCAGCGAAAAATAAAGTCTGTGATTATTTACTCACGCTCATGTTGTTCCAAACCCATATGCTGTTATTTTCGCAGAGAAACTCCAAATGAGAAAATCTGAAGAATTTGTAACGTTACACTGCTCTCTTCTTTGCAAGCAGTTAATAGCGACCTAAGGGAGAGTGTAACGATACGCTGTTCATTATTTTATTAAACAGTTTTTATACAAAAATGTATATCGTCGTTAACTCACTTTTATTTTGAACACCAACGGCGAAAACTGTGTTTGTTTGTTTGCCCCTCTTCATACGCTGATCCTTGATTCGCGCCATCAAGTGTGACATCACGTCATTCACTGTCATCCATGGCAACGCTTTATAAAAAAACGGCACTTTTTAAATGTCATTTTTGTGTATGCATTTTATATTGTTGTTCTTAAAAAAATAAAAATAATAAAAACTAATAACGTGGCTCTCGACTGGCAAACGCACGCGAACTCACGTAAGCAACTGGCGTCATCTTGAGCTTCAAATTATCGATCTCCCTTAAAAATTTTACATTTTCCTAGCTAAATTATAATAAATGTAATATAATATACACTCGTTTTTATAATATACATTTATTATATGCAGATTTAAACTCGCATATTTAAATTCACCAAATTAACAAAAAAATAAAAAATAAAAAAACGACATAGCCTACAATTGGAACTGGGGTTTTACTATTTGAATGATTCCTTTAAATGTAACAAATATAAAAATAATCTTACTGTAGTGAATACAGTGGTCTTTATTAATTCTTTATTTTCCGCATTCTGTGGGCAAACACATTACACTGCTCTCCCTATGCACACCGGAGATATAACCTTATGGAACGGTTGATCTCAGATTCCCATCCCCGTTTTCTTTATGGCCCGACCCCCATCGCTGGATTATTCATGCTGCTTAATGACGGCTATTAGGAGAAGACAGTCTCCAAAGGTTGGAGGGGAGCAACAATTAGCCCTCTTCCCCAGAGGGGCAAGTGGAGCGTGGCCTGGTGGGAGCTCCCAATAATCACAGCTCTTTCCCTGCTGTCTGCCTGCTTGAGAGAACCAGACTCAGTCATGTGCCAAAGAGCCCCCTAATACACAGCAAAGTTACACAACACATCTGGGCAGATGGACAGAGGAAGACCTCAAGCTTTTTTCCATGGCGAGTCTGTTCAACAAGTCAGCCCAGGAAGCCTGAATATGTAGCTGAGTGTCTTAAGAAATTGTATACAAAATTGTACGTACAAAAATAAAATAAAAATTGTATCAATATTAATATTCAAGCAGCATATACTTGCGTTTAGAAGGGTATAGTATAGGGTATTGTATAAATTGCAATTTTGTTGCTCTGCATGCAGCGACCCATATTCTTAAACTTAATGGACATCTGTGTTGATTCTATGGATTTTACTACCGCAGTAGCCCTGACAACTACCAAAAACATTACATCAACTGCTGGATGCTGCCAGGGGACCACATGTACAAATGGACAATTCACAGAAAGCTTATATTTTCTAGCATTTCTGTAGAATAAACACACTCACTCATGATTCATTAAGGGTGTCAGAAAATACTGGCTATTATTAATCGGGCTGCACGCAAACAGAAGCGTCACTCAAGGTCATGACTAAATGATGCTATTCGAATCATGAGAATCATTAGTATTCCTGCATGGTATCTTTAACAGATGATGTTACACATTTAAACTTTATGCGTTGGCAACATCTTTGAAATTAATCAGATTAAATATGCATTGGTGGGCTAAACAGATACATTTTGCATTGTAAAGCTGATTATAAAATGAACAACAGTTGCATTTGCCACAAGAAAGCTAAGTTTGGTAATGTTGGAATGAGGTTTGGTTTGATGTGGTTTGAAGTCTGTTATTGAGGGCAAGTAAAAACAGGCATGTACAGTATAAACATGTTTTCTCAAACAAGCAACATTTTTTGTTGTCCTTTACCACACTGCAAAGACAAAAATGATCCACAATCAAACTCATTCAAATTGTACATAATGCTACTCAGATTTGACATTAAAAACCAAAATAGGGTTTTGAAACCCTAATGTCTTTTTGCATTGTTGTTGTTAAAGAAATGTACATACATTTTACAGTGTACTTATATTTAAAAAAAAAAAATACCTGCATGTATTTACATCTGTAATGCATTTCTGTAATTAATTCATAATTACACTTGACCCATACCCTACACCTTAACCCACCCTTAAAGGTGCCATAGAATGGAAAACTGAATTTAGCTTGGCATGGTTGAATAATAACAGTTCAGCACATGGACATAACATACTGTGAGTCTCAAACACCATCGTTTCCTACTTCTTATAGAAATCAAGTGTTTGCAAAAGAC
>JAUMHQ010000070.1:14228892-14243516 GCA_032361165.1 Enteromius paludinosus
GCTACATACCTTCTATGTACATATCAGAGAACAATTTAAAATATTCTCTCAATGCATTCTATGGCACCTTTAAACCAACCCAATACCACCAAACCTGTCCAAAACTTACCCATATAATACAATACGAACACAATAATCACTTATTTTTTTAATGCAAGTTCATAGTTAATATAAAGTGGGACCAATAAATCAAGTCTTTTACATTGCTTGAAAAAATACTTGAAATAAATTATTTTCTTTTGTATTTTCTATTAATCAAAGAATAAAAAATGTATCACAATTTCCACAAAAATATTAAGCAGCACAACTGTTTTCAACACTGATAAGAGTTATTCTGAGCACCAAATCAGCTTAAATCATTAAAATACAAAACCGTAATTAAATTTTAGTTTTAAGCATGAGACGTGTTTCACAAATGATTAACAACAGCAAATGTACAGGTAAATTTCAATATAAGCAATATTAATTCTTTACACAGTCAAACCAGCAAATCACTGTTGATTCCTACGTGCCATAATTCACAGTAGTGGCATTTATTTTAGAATACTTCAGAAGTTCAGATCATGGAATGCGTGTAAATGCAGTTTTATAGTCCCACACCCTCTATGATGGGAATCTGGGGCACATTGCCAATGGAAACTCTGACTCTAATTGGCTGAGGAGGTTGATTCAGCCCTTTAAACAGTAGCATTTCCCTGATGTTCCACACTGAGATAGCAGGACCGCACAACAAGTAAGACATTTTATTTTGATTTAATTTCAGATAGTTAAATTTAACTAATAAAATCATCTCAATATACAGTATAAACTGTATAAAAAAAGTCTTCCAGCATAAAACACAACTAGTAAGCAGAACCATGCTGCTTTCTAAAATACACCATTCAGTATGTCCACTGGTGTAGTTAAAAAACAAAAACATGAAATGGCACACATGCGAATGGCTTTGAAACTCCAGCATAACGGTGTTTATAAAATAAACATTGCTTTGGCTTTCTGGGAGTCCAGTGAGAGAAAGAGAGCTACTATACAATAAAACCGATCCACCAAATGGGTCTCCTTTATATATATATTTTTTTAAATGGCATCATCTTTCATTTCTTAAATAAGCAGTGTTGTGTTTCCGGCCCTGGCCAGCGAGCCTCACCCAGTCCAAGAAAGAATGCGTCATCCCTGTAATTCACCAGACCCAGAGTGGGTCTCCTGAAGTCAGCAGTCCTGCTGGAAGTGGTGAGAGCAAAGTGCAAACGTAGGCAGCACTTAAGCTGGACTCTCCACTGGTATGTGGCTGCATTCAGCTGCAGTTACAGCCGACTTTAACACTGACTGACGGATGATTGATTGATCCTAGCTCTCGCAGGACCAGCTGTACACCCTGCCCCAGGCATCACCGACCAGCAGTGTGCCATGCGTTCTGAAATCACAAATTAAAATCATCTTCAGAATGTGGCATGTTTTTTGTGTCAGAATAAACTGCTGTGCTAATAGAGTCTCATGAATGCAGTCATGCACAGAAGACCAGTGGCAAAGGTCAAGATTTTCAAGAAATAAATGATTTTCGAATCATGTATATTTAAAAAAAGAAGGGTGTATAGAACAAACAGCAGTGAGTGAATGATTAATTAATTTTACAATTTAGGTCTTTAATCCTGTACGGAATCATTTAAAACATTAGAGGATCCATTTGAAACCAGCTTTCAGACCATATTTTGATCTGAGAGACCTTTCTTCAATACCTTGATATGCCCAGAGCTGTAATCGCAGGGTTATTTTTGCAGCGTCGTCGAGAGACATTCTGATTGCGATTTAACTCTCGACAGAGCACCAGGTGTCTTTCCCACTTCCACGAGCTGCTGTCTAAGAAAAGCAAAAGGCAAGAGTGAGATATGAGACAGAGATTATTTATGGTCAGCACGTTGCTAAATTGAGAGAAATACATCTAATATAAAGCCTTCACTGTTACAACGAGTTCCCCCAATTTAATTTAAACGTGTTGATACTTACACGCGCTGACGCTGTGCTGTAACCAATGTGTACCAAATTGGATTTGGTTATTATTGCTTTCTAAATTGCATGCCTACATCAGCAAAATTGCTCATCAGTGTTTACAGGCTGTATGTTTAATAACTTTGTCCCATAATTCCTCGCAGCTAGCCCTAATGCGTCGCACAAAACAGTAGATCATTATGAACTTTTCTTCGGATCACTCAAAAACGAACCTCCGGCTGAGCGGCTGCACCATCACACTTAAGAACAGATATAATCCGATTTATACAGCATTTTTGAACGATGTCTAGTATTTGGTCTGGCTATTTAATTTCAAACATTATTTGTATATTAGAAAATAACGATTCTCGTGAAGTCACAAAGCACATTGTTTTCCAATATTCCAGGAGCGAGTTCCTGTTATTTCATGCTGGCCATTAAGGAAGCTCGCGGGTTATAACGGTCCTATGACCGGAGGCGAGAATAAAAGCACATATTCACGCTCTTGTTCAATTCTGCACTTAAGGTGAAGTGTATTAGTGTTACCTGCTTCCTCAGGAGCTGATGACAAAACATGCCCTTGAGACACAGAGCACTCCTCATGTCCAGGTAATTGTACTCTAGTATATTCAGTCTTCCATATCTGCAACAGAACCACACGGTTAATGAAAAAAAAGAAGAAGGAGAAAAAAAAAGAAAAAAAAAACTCGAATGCAATTGAAGCTATATTCATAAATCAAATCTGCCGGCCATTGATGTCGCAGGTCCAAGCTCCAATTGATGCCTAATTTAAGAAGCTCTTTGATTTAATAACTGCTCTTACCTCATCTAAAGTGAGCACATGTAACTATTAATGCTTCTGTGGGACTTCTCAGCCAAGCCTGTGAGCCCCATTTCAATATCCCAGTTACCATATTTTAATATTTTGCAGCTATATTACCTGACTATTAAGCAGGAAACACAACAGGAAAGATTTATTGCTTAAACACAAAGGTGTAGTCTTTGGAGAAGACTTCTCATTTAAACTCTCTCATTATAAAGTTGGCTATGTGATCGCTACGCCTCATCATCTTTCAGTCAGAAGCCCACACTAAAGATCTGGCCGTACCCGGACGATGCCGTCGGCGCTGCCGGTGATGATCACGTTGCGGGGGTCCCACTCATTCTTCTGTGTGAAACAGCAGCACAGAATGTTTCCTTCAGGCCAGCGGGAAGTGTTTAAAGAGGCCAGCAGCTGCCCCTTCATGGTCCACAGGTACAATTGGGTCTCTGCGCATGACACAATCTCACCCTGAGAGAGAAAGAATTACGATTAATGATGACCATAACAGGCAAAAGACACTATTTACTGTTTTTTTTTATTTTTTTATGATTCATTAAACTGATCAGAAGTGACATGAGGATTTTTAAGTTGTTATAAAAATAAATCTATTTCAAATAAATGCTGTTCAGCATCCTTTGTGCCACTAGGAATTTGAGGTACATTTAACCATTCTTAATTCATTTTATGCTTTCACAAGCCTGATATTTACAGAGGCCCAAAACATTTGGACTTTTACGCCACCCCTTTAAATGTATGAAGATATAATAATTAATGTTTACATTAATATATTTACTTTAAATTTGTTTTAATACAAATAATTTGAAGGAGGTTGTTTGTGATTAAGAAACCTATTCTATTTTGCTTTTAGTTTCAGGTATTTTTTACACTTTGAAAAAGGGAGTTTAAGTAATAAAGCAGATCTGAAGGGAAGGATGTGCCCACCCTTCCTTCACACAGCTGGCTGAGGGGAGTTTCAGTAACCACTCTG
Organism: Enteromius paludinosus; assembly: GCA_032361165.1. Taxonomy (NCBI): domain Eukaryota; kingdom Metazoa; phylum Chordata; class Actinopteri; order Cypriniformes; family Cyprinidae; genus Enteromius; species Enteromius paludinosus. Next base: position 14,232,687 of record JAUMHQ010000070.1, read on the forward strand.
CGGGTGCAAATGAGCCGGTATAAATGTGTCATCCAGACGGCAACACGAGCCGAACGGCCCTAACCAAATTAAAGGTGCGGGAGTGAGATGGATGGAGAGAGATTTGGGAGCTGAAAAATGCAGGCTGACCTCAGAGCGTGTATGTTTTTTCCGGAGGGTACTCACGGTCAGGTCATTAATAGCCAGGGCAGACACAGCAGAAGAATGTTCTGGTAACTGTGTGATGTAGCTGAGGTCCTCCAGGTCCCACAGGATGCAGGTCTGATCCATAGAGCCGCTAATAATCACGCTATGTGCTTCTGATGCTACCAGACACGTCACTGTGTCTGTGTGTCCATACAAGGTCTGCGATGGAAAATAAACATTTATCACAAAAATAAATTATTTCGAAACTGCTTTGTGACTCCTAAGCATTAACACGGCTGTTTAGGAATGATAACACGTGTCAGTCTGACCTGTTTGAGTCTCATGTGTTTAAGTTTGTCTTTGCTGATGGAGACCTCCCACACACAGACAACAGTGCCGGTCCCGGCTGTGATGATGGTGCTGCTGTTGGGACAGGCGGCACAGACAGCATCTCCCCAGTCTGACACGCTCTCACACACTGCAAAGCTCTGAAACACAGGTAATAAAGCCATCAAACCTTTACAGCCAACCAGAAGTAACCTTTAAATAATAATACATGATACACAAGAAAATTATTAATTAATAAATGAACATTACAAGCAGGCCCATCATGTTAATTAATTTATTTATGGATCTACTATAAAGCCAACCTTTTCAGTTGTGTAGCTCCCAAAAGAGCAGGTCTGGTCATAAGAGCCCCAGCTGAAGTATGTGTTCCACTGTGGTGGGATGAGAAGTTTGTCTTTTTCCACGACCAATACATCTTTCTCTCTACACACTATTTGACCAACAGGTCCCAATGTGAGCTCTGTGTAAAGAAACAGCAAAAAAGCAGGTTTATGCAGTGTGACATGCCTTGTATTTTTAGATGTTTAAATGTTGGGGTCTTTAAACATGTATTTTTAAAAATTTATGTCAATGAAAACTATTGATAAAAAGTTCAAAACCTTAAATTGTCCAGAACCTGCTATTAATATATATATATATATATATATATATATATATATATATATGGTTTATATCTCAATAAATCTTTTTAACAAGGCATTCAAATCATTTTAACTAATCATTTTTACAATGTGAAAAATGTTTGAACAACTGTGTCTAAAAACTGGCACTAAAAAAATGTTTAGAGGAGTATTCTACATTCGAATGACCTACATATGTGAGGACACAGTCAATCCCCCTTCTCACTGAGAGTAGAACAGTAACACAAATCATAATGAAGCCTGAGATGATTGCAAATTTCTCTCAAGATGCCCTTTAAGTCTTTCCTCATAGGATTTACTGATCAGAATGATAAAGTAACTCCTGATGTGAGAACAAGATATTGAGTGAGAGACAATATAGCGAGAGAGATAGAAACACAGTGAAAGAGAATCATCTAATTTTCCAGAGAGATCCTTTTGGGATATTCAGATTATTAAATAAGCCTCAGTGGCTGTATCTTCCAAGTGCGGCCTAACAAATAGCAGGAGCTGAATGGAGCCGAGCTGAGCTGACTGAGAAAATGAGCTTGTGAAAAGTCTAGCCAGCATCTTCTGCCTCGCGGCTCCTATTGCTCCCTGTAGACGTGGCCCCATCTTGTAAAAAATAATTGAGGAATGGAATAAAATAACAAGGTGACTATGAATGATTAAATGGGAGGGGGGGTCTCTACCACAGAGCTGTGGATGTTCATTTTAAGCAGTACCTTTAATAGCCTGGGCGGAGGGCTTGAGCTTGTCCAATTTAAAGAAAAAGGGGGTTATCTGACTGGATACCGATGTCTCTTTCCCAGAAGCACTCTTGTGAGGCGTACGGCTAGGGTGTGGTTTGGTGAAGAGCTGGAATCATAAAACTTCTTTTAGTGTTGAATTACAGTAGAATACAGCATCACAGTAAATCGTCTCATTATAGAAAATCAACCTTACCAAATATTGGCATATACTGTATTAGGCATGCATGATATATTGGCACCGCATTGGTTATTGGCTGTTATTTGAGCTGTTATTTTCTTTTACCAGTCAATTTTATGTTTTCTTATTTCTGTTCATCTTTAAAAATAGTAATCATTAGTTTAGACAAAATAGTAGATATAGCAAAATGTAATAATTCACCAATTTATTGGTTATCAACCATAGCATGAAAATGATTATCAGTTTGTCTGTATCTGTATGTACAACCAAAAACTATTTTGTTTAAAAAATTTGAGAATAGGCGTAGAGGATCTGCTTATATTCTTTAACCAGCGTGCTCGACTGGTGTACCTGCTTCGGCATTTGACCAAAGTTGCTGATGTAGCCAAGCACAGTGCTTTTCATGACAGGATCCTTCATGCTCGCTCTGTCGTGTTTGTCAGTGTAGAAATATGGGTGAAAGGTGTTGAGGGCCTCCTCTGCGGGCGGACCCTGCTGTTTGTATCCGAAGATCAGATCAATCCAAAGATGCAGGCGTGCACTCACGTAATCGCTCTCAAGAGCCTGCAGAGAGGACAAACTCAGTCAGTCAGCAGATCTGGATGGGGGCTAATACACTATCAACGATGCCGTAACTTTTATTTCCGTAGAAGTGCAGGTGGAAAAGCTGCACTTACTAATATCAGGTCAAAGAGATTGCACAATAACGCATTTTAAAAAGATATTATTCCATCCTGGCGACTGATTACACTTCAAACAATCTGATATAAAAATTATTTCCTCAAAGTTTGTATTCCTATTTTGTGCTACAAAGTCATTTTCCAATTTTTTTTTTTTTTTTTTTAAATGTGAAGTATTTTAGAATTGGTTAAAGTGTCCAAACATAACATAAACATTTGTACAAAAGCAAAAAAACACTTAAAATAACAAGTATAATCAAAGCAGCTCTAAGTCACAGGCACTAAATTGTGGAAGATCCCTATATTACCCTTCATTTGCATATGAAGGAAGGCGAGCAGACAGAATAGCTCATTTTATGCCATCTGGAAATGATACAAATATTGCTCTGTAGATTGGGAACTGATAAACCCTGGCCCTTATATGCCTGCAGGCGTAACGTAGTGAGAAAGAAAGCATTCATTCCAATAACCAGCAGGCTTCAGTAATGGAGTTATGGGAGAGTGCAGATATTGTACTTGTGCTGAATTGGGCCTGTTATCCTCTAATTACAATGGCGTTAAACAGAGTAATGGGGCTTCCTTGATGAACTCAACAAGTGCTTATTATCTCAAGAAAAGCAAAAAATAAAGCAGCTGCAAAAATTATTTAACTATCACAAGGTTTAGCTGGATATGAACGGTGTAGCGACACTGATACTGGTACTATTCTCTGATTGCATTGAGTCTTGTTGTCTTTCACAATATAGGCTAAAAGTAAAGCAGCATCTAAAGCCCACAATAAGGCCTATTTTGAGCTTGATGGACCAGAGAAACTGACCTCTCTCTGTACTCTGATGAACTCCTGTGGGTCTCCTTTGGCCCATGGTGGCAAAACCACATCATCTAATGGTGTTCCATCCTGCATGCAACCTGTATTATCAATACACAAATTGAAGGACTAATGCAACAGACTCTTCAAAAATAAAATAATGTATATATCTTTAAATATAAAAATCCCTGATTTTATACTGATATATTACCAAAGTCAAATTGGTTGGAGTTGACAAGAAAGTCTGGGAGGTAGAAAAATTCTGGAATAAGCTCTCTGACATCACTCATGTTGTCCTTGGATGCAGAATCCCACTCGTTCTGAATGCTGTGAAACATCCGCTCTGGAACGTCAAACGTTCCACCCTGTATGAAAAAATAAAAATTAAAAATTAAATCCACCAAAATCCGAAATTCTAGGCAGAGCACATCTCCTAATGTTATTTAAAAGTGGCACGGTGAAAAGGAAAACAGCAACGTAAAGAAAAATTACAAAGGATGAAAAAAGACATGCCGTCATATACGTTTTAAATGCACAAGGTTGGGAGCTCCACCACCAGCAAGGCTGCCTAGAACACTATGTACTATATACATATGTGTATATGAATCATAGTCAAAAAACAATTGCTTAGATTTGAGACATTTTCAAGCAATTGATTCAGGCTTTTTATTTTTCAAGGGAGTTTATACGTCCTGGTGAAAATCTCTGGAGAAGTTATGTAATTTGCAGTAAAAGCAAATGCCCTCATTGAATGAAAGTAATATACTGTTAGTGGCACAAATCTGATTATGAATATTACTGTACGGAGGAAAGCTGCTCAAGTGAAGCAAATATCATTGCAAAGTGTTATCCTAATGTTTGCATTCCGTTACACCCGCTATCAAATATGCATGACATTTTATTTTAATCAATTGGTTCCATGTGTATAAATGAGATATTCTTTAAAAACGAAATGTGGTTTTGCACGCAACTGACGCAAAAGAATTTATTTGCATACATATTAAAATCATACCCTAATTTGGTTTTAGAAAGAAAAAAAGAAAAAGTGCACACAAGCCCAAACAAGGCCAAAAACAATGAAGCTCATTTTATTGAGTAAGTTCAATTTAGAAAAATTACATTTTATAGAAGTTCTGTCACTCTGACATGTTTTGTGCTTCATTTGATAAAGTAGAGGCATTATTTATTGGATTTTCTGTAGCACCGCGTGCCCTGTAATAACAGTAGTGTGATGTAATTGAGCCTGGTCAAACAGGTGAGAAGTTTACCTGCAGCTGGAGGAAGGTCTGGGAGAAAGGCTCCATCCTCACCAGGTACGAGGCCACTATGATGGCTGATGAATAGTGTGTGCAGTAATGACACTGAGCGGACAGATCACCTGTAATCATCACATTAACTAAATAAGTTAAAGCATTTATTTGACTTCATTCAGTCCTGCAGATCCCTGAATGGTTTTTTTCCCCCACAGCCCTGTGAAACAGTCCTGATTCGGCCTCTTTATGTTTTAAGATTGCTACTGGCTATCTGAATCATTGAACTGCTTGCTGTATGAAAAACAGATTTGTAGGTTTCAGTTACAGAATAGTTGCATGTAAAAGATCCGTGTTCTTTACCATCATTATTTTCCACCTCATTGTATCTCTGAATGAACTTCTCTTTTCTCTTCTCATTTTGAGCTCCCATTGGTTGGGACAGATCTCTGAATGTAGCAGGGCAGGACAGATCCAGAGTCTAACAGGCAGTGAATAAGATTATCAAACAAAACATTTCAGTACCAAAACTTCAGTTAAAGTTCCGGCGCATGTTAGATTTACCTCCGATTCATAATCAGCAATAATCCAAGGAAAAATAGGATATTGCATCAAGTCGTTGTATGTTCGTCCAGCAAGTGTGTTTAGAAGCATAAGGTATTCAAAGTTACTGATTTCTCCTCTCTATGAAAAAAAAGAAGATAGATACTGTCAAGAACAGAAGATAATAAAACATGAATAAAATATGCATTTGGGATCATGTAAAATAGCTTATATATTTATGGCATTCAATCCATTTAATGTAAATGCAGGATGTATATTGCAATTATTATAATAACGGTTAATAATCATGTATGTACAGAAATTAAAAACTCACACATTACCTGCCATTTGATTAGTGCAGTTTTTTCAACTGCTGCTGTCTTTCTGTATGAACACCACAAAAGAAGAATTAAAGACAAATTTTATTTAAAGCTTTTACCGTAAAACATTTTTCCAACTTATTTTTCATATGCTCTGTTTGACCTACTGCATAATGTCACCTAAGACGCAACGCAAACAGAGTTGTGTGCATCTCAGCAGTAACAGAATAAAGTGCCTTGAATACTGTCAGTTCTGAACTGGTCGTCCGAACCAAGTCTACTTTGGTTGCAGCAACAGCTTAAGGAATAAAAAAGAGCTTATGGATTTAAACCAAGGAGGGTCCATCTTTCATTAGACACCATGGCCTAAAGAAACACATACATTCTTGTGGTAAAACAGGGTTAAGACTTTTTTCAGGCATGCCTTTCCCTTCTTTAAAAGGAGTAAATAGTGCCATCTATAGGTTTTGGAAAATAACTATAAACACACAGTAAAATATTACCATGGAAGTTTTCTCTTTAACACACATTAGTGAATTACAAGATTACAAGTGCGGTTCCTACCACAAGCTATCTAAACATGCAAAATCACAGCTGATTTGACATGCATGTGCTGGGATGATCAGATATTCACAAGAACTGTTTGCACCCAAACATGTGTCACCACTTATTCCCAAATATACTTGAAAAGAAAGCAAGAGAGAGAGAGAAAAAAAAATGCTAAGTTCGATCATAGCTTCTGGGAGAAACAATTAACATGCTGGACTTCAAAGAACATTCTGGACATGTAATCTGAGGGAGTGTACAAACACAAGTGCTGCAACACTTCTCTCTCCCCTTTCTTTTGTGTGCGCTCCGGTCACAGGACAATAAAACTCTTGGCACCCCACGCAAGCGTTGCTTGGTAACAAAAGTTAAACAGGACAAAGCTTCTTCTGGAGTACAGTCTGAAGATCCTCCTCTGATTCTCAAGCAATTCAGTTGTGGAACTCATTTAAAAACTGCAAGTAAGAAAAAACTTATTTAAATCTTCCTTCACACCGGAAAGGAGATTCCTGTGTAACAATAGCTGATTGGGGGAGACTGATGGTTTTTACACACTCCTGCGTAATCCTTTTACTTCCTTTTTAATCCTTTAGCCTTTCAGAAATTTTCGAGAAGCAAAGGCAAAAAAAAATTTAAGCCACACTAACAATAAATCATTTAAAGATTCTTTAAAAAGTGTTACTGACTGATTTAGTTGGGTGAATACAGGTAAAAATAGTGGCACAACTAGCAAAGTTATACACTGAAGCCTAATCATTTATCACAGCAATATGTTTTTTCTAATACTAGGAAAAATAAAAATTTTAAAGTAGCCATTTGCATCATATATTAAATACAGCAAAATTGACAAATCATGAGAGGGTGTCTCACTGTATCTGTTTTGCTTATATGTAAGTGCTGTTGCTACAACATAAAAAATGATTTTCTATTGATTTTAATTTCGGTATAAATGTAAATACTCAAAACTATGACTCGTATTTTAAAAAAGCACATTAGTTAGAAGGTATATTTTAGAAACAAATGATTTCTGGTCTTAAATCATGTAGTCGCGGCATCTATTATATTTCATATGTCGCGAAAATAGCAATACTATCCAATTTTCTCTCCGTTTGGAGGGATTCAGAATCAGCGAATCACAAACAACATGAAGATGGATCACGCCGATGGTCAGCTCTCTGTAATTGCACCTCTCGGATGCAACGGATTCAAAAACAAGGTCTAATAGAAACAGGACGAACCGTATTAGCCCATCTACCAATGTGATTAATGAGTCGCCAAAGGGCTTACAATGCAGCCACTCCTCCTTTTTAATGGGAAGATATGAAGGGAGCGAGTTTAAATCTCTTTCCAGTGTCATTTATCAAAGTACTGATTTGACTCTCTCCACACAGTCACACGGACTGCTAGCACCGCCCCGGATCAATCAGACGGAACACAAACAGCTTTTCCCAGAATATGTGTTGGGCGCTCTCCGTATCCACTGTTATCTAGTATTAGCCTTAATTAGAGAACGACATTATCCCTAAACATCCCTTTAGGGTGAGTTGGGTGAGTGAGTCGTTTGTAAACATTACACCCCTCTCATTCCCCAAACGGCCTGACACTTCCGCGCCCCTCAATACTGCCTGCAGGCAAACATGATACCTCTTTCCCTATGCAAACAACTAAACTGTCCAGTCATTAAGTCATACATGTTTAAAGCTACAAGGTCCTGAGATAATAATTACATGACTTGAGTTAAGACTTAATCAAATTGATGCTTCAGAAGTGCTTAACCATTAATTTGTGTCTATACAGCTCCATGGCTAAAGGAAAGAGAGCAGGCGGAGCCAAAGGTACAAAGATCACATTGAAAATGGCTAAAAATGCTCTCAGAGTAACTCCAGATGGCAAAGTACGACTTGATCTGAGCAACGTAGGCATGGCCACGTTTCCCAAATGCCTTCTGAAGTTAAGAAACATTGAGGAACTTGACCTGAGCCGCAACAAATTGAAAACAATCCCAGAATTCATCGGTCAGCTCACTGGACTGCGTTGGTTAGACCTTCACAGCAACCAAATCGAACAACTGCCCGAAAGCATTGGACTCCTGGGATCTTTGCTCTACCTCAACCTCTGTAACAACAATCTGGACTCTGCCGGTTTATCGCCTGACATAGGAAGTCTGAGAAACCTCCAGGTTCTCAATTTAGGTATGAATCGTCTCAATGCCCTCCCTCCCACTTTGGCCACCCTCACAAACCTGACGGAGATGGGACTTTTTGATAACTTGTTCACACAGATACCCGAATGCTTAAAGCTGCTGCCCAACCTGACAAAGCTGAACACCAAACGCAACCCTGTTTCCTACACACAGCGAGATGGCAAAGATTCGGACTCTGTGAAGACAACAGGAAATTTGTTTTTGGTGAGAGAGGGTGATTTGTGCCACCCTTGTCTAGAGATGTGCAGAAGGAAAAAGCCTCTTGAAAGGTCGCAAAGAAAGAATAATTTTTCAGGGCTGATCTCCCCAAACTCTGTAGCTCGAAGTAATCAAGAAAACTGGCGGCAGCAAACTGCTAGCTCACCTCCATGCTTTCAAAAAGGACAAACCAGACCTGTCGGAGATACCAACACATTGTCTTTTATGAATAACCTTAATACATGATGACACTGTACATTAAGACTCAAACTTTAAATCTCCTCCTGTACTGTTAGGAACTAAACTGCAAGTCCAAATATTGTTGGATCTCAAGCTTATTTTTTGTGAGGTAAAAATGAAAATGTGTGTCAAAAAAAACTGTGACAAAGTTAACTTCAACTAAGGCTAAAGTTATGAAATTAAACTGTGCCTCCCAAATAGTTTCCTATAGGATTACAATGTACAAATCCATGAATTTGCACATTAACAACAAATAGTTAAATATGTACAGTATATACATATCTTCCTGGATCTGTAATCGGTATAGTATAAATTAAAAAAATCTATGTGCAAAATGACTGTGTATTTCTTACTGTAGGAAAATAACTTTGGCTTTGAAGCCGATGGGAACAATCAATATTAAGCCCATTCCTTCTTCATTGTGTCAAAAAGTCAGGGGAACTAAACATGATAAAACTAAATTGAGGAGAAATTGAAATGGTGAGTTAAGGAATGATAATTTGAACCAAAACAACATCTGAAATAACGAATAGGTAGTAAGCTTACGGCACCCTTGCAGACAATTAACAACTATAAAATTCTGAGCTGTATTGGCTGCTGATGACTTTGAAAAGTTACTGAGGCCGTTTTAATTGGTAGGAAGTGCTGAAGATGCAGTAATTGAAGTTTCTGTGTAGTGCCGGGATATTGTTTAGGGGATTGAGAGTCTTCCTGACAATAGTTAACCGCACACATAAGAGAATGTGTTTTCTGGAAACTTTGAAACCACAAAACTCTGTTTCAATATAAAAGCATCACAGTCTCTCTGACTGAAAAAGCAGCTGTCTGCGAGATCGGGCAGATGCTTTTGACACTCACCTCACATTAAGTATAGTCTCTCCCCTTCCCTTTAATGAGGAGACCACAGAGCACAGCCTAGAAAGAAGGGCAAAGAGAGAAAAAAAAAATCAAGATAAATCAATTTATTCTGTGTCACCTCACACACAGTGCTTTGCCTGTCTGAAGCACATGCACCTTCTCGTCTTACCTTTTATATGCATTGACGTGGTCATTGTTAAAGAATACCAGGAAAACTGAAGTTCCGTTCTTTAAGAATATTTCCAGAGCATTGTCCTAGTGTCATCAAGAAATAATAACAACAGTTAAACTAGCAAACATGATAAACAAATAGAACAGAATAAATAAGAGTTAAATCTAAGATATATGAATTAAAGAATGAAATTACTGTGGGCTCTGTGAAGCTCACCTCAAGCAGAAAGCGCATGAAATTGGCCTCTTTGATGTCATCATACGACCAGCGTTTGCAGCTTGGACTCACGGAGTTCTTCTCTTTACTCATCATGTTGCAAATATACGAGTCTCTGACGCTATAATAAGTGCAGAAAATTTAAGATGCTATTAAATCTATGTTTAAAAAAAAGTATTCCATTTCAATATTCCATATGTTCTATTTAATCTTTACCTGCTTTTCTGTCTTTTAATAATAAAATAACTAATTGTAACACATATATATATATATATATATATATGCGCAATTAAATATTTTAAAACTACAAAACCTTATTTCAAATTGAAAATAAATTAGACATTTTAAATGTGTCTAAGATGTATAAAAAAATATATACTACTATCTAAAAGTTTCTCAATAAATAAACACACTACCATTTAAACATTTCTTTGTACGATAAATTAATACTTTTGAGCAAGGATGCATTAAATTTATCAGAAGTTACAATAATGTATGTATTTCATTTATTTTGGAAAATATATCATGGTTTCCACAAAAAATATCAAGCAGAATCTTATTAATAAACATTTCATGAGCACCATTATTTCAGCATACTGGAATGTTTTCTGAAAGATCATTTGTCACTGAACACTTCAGTAATGGCTGTTGAAAGTTCAGGTTTCCAATCATAGAAATAAATAACCTCTTATAATGCATAAGTGACCTCTTTCAAAAACATAAAATAATCTCACCAACTCCAAACCTTTGAACAATAGTGTATGAACAGAGA
>JAUMHQ010000070.1:14243562-14273317 GCA_032361165.1 Enteromius paludinosus
GCATAAGTGACCTCTTTCAAAAACATAAAATAATCTCACCAACTCCAAACCTTTGAACAATAGTGTATGAACAGAGAGCTATGCAAAGAGAAAACAGTAGCTTTACTTGGTCTGATGATGGATTCTACAGCACACATCTCCTGTGGAGGTCAAGGTGAAGCCCTCGCATACGTAGAGGTCAGTTTTGCCAAACAACAGCACTCCTTCGGTCAGCACATGACCACTGATGACCACCACACAGTGTTTGGCATTGACCTGAGGTAAGGACACATTACAGCAGACAGCATGGGTATCAAGTAGCTCATACAGGAATCCGTATTGTGCATTGAACTGTTTAAAATAAAGCTGTAATTTGTTTTACATGCTGCCAAATTCAATGAATGAGTAAACACAATGTCAAGCCAAGTTTTCAACAGTTGTACGAAGTGTCACTGCAGCCTGCCTTCTGAATTGTGCCCTGGGGCTAACGTGTCAAAGAAGCGCCACCCCGGTCTTGATTGATCACTGTTACCACTTCATTATCTAAACAACACGGTGGAGAGACAAAAATTAAAGGGAGAAAAAGGCAAGATGCTGAATGGATGGGGTGCTCGTGAAACGGGGCCAATCTTCCGCAGGCGGAGTCGCACGAAACCTCTCGATTATGCACGGCTAATTGTATTGTCTCCCTTCATTTCACACCAAGCAGCTGCACCTGGCCTCAGCCCTGAGTCACCACCACTCTGGGCTCCGGGGATCCGCGTCCCCGAAACATATGGGGTCCAGCCGTACTGCCAGCCGCTCCACAATTAATACAAATCAAATCAGAGCCTCCTCTCCATGCAAGCGCCCCCTCTCTGGTGCAGAGAGAGGGCCCCACTGTTTATTACCAGAATTAATCAATGACACAGCAACAATAGCAACACGCTAATTGATTAAGGCCCTGTTTAAATATATGGTACACCTGGTGGGGTTTTGGTTTCAAACAGAGCTATAAAACAGAATCAGCCTTGACCTGAGTCAGTCCTAATTCTGTCTGGTCTTGGGGATTTACAACATCGACATTTTACACCTTGCTAGAGGATGTTTTTAAGAGTGCTCACGATAGTTCATGTGAGAAAAATATTACATATGAACCAGCCATCATTTTTGTCACAAACTAAGGCCATGACTGAAACCAAAGGTAGTCAGCTAATGACAAATAATGATATTCAAATGCCTACTATTATTTCTTCTTCACTGAAAGTATATAATACATAAAAGGGAGTGGAAATGCAGGATATTTATTAAAACAATTAACTTTATTGAACCCTTCAACTGCCAAAACACACACAGATATTGTGGGGCATCTATATAATAACAACAACAACACTTTTTATTATTATCATTATTATTATTATATAAATTGCCCATGTCTTTGTGTGTGATTGGGCAGTTTAAGGATTTATAAACGTATTTTGAACCCTATTATTAATAATAATAATAATAATAATAATAATAGAGTAATTTTTAAATTTTAAAAAGTCACTCTTTTTTTTAATCTGGACTTTGGGCATCTTTATAGATTGGAATAGTTGAGATAGTAAAGATATTTTGGGTAAGAGGAGGATTGGGAAATGATATAAGCTGGGCTCGAACTCACATTGCCCACTTTAGCACCAACCACCACACCTCGCCTCCATATAAATGCAATAATTAACAACACGTAATACTGCATCTTTGAAGTTAATTCCTGTTTGAGCAATAATGAAAAGCTAAGCCTCTGTAGACATGGTGCCTGTAAATTACAGTCATCACATTGCCTCTGGAATTGAGGCGTAGGCTGCGGAGTGTGCATTTCTATATTAATAAGTATGGAGAGGGCAATTCGGCTGACACGCAGCACAGCAGGACACACCACCGACTGAATGAACACAAGACAGCAGACATCACCCCCTACTGTTCCTTATTAATACTTCTGTCAGCCACTCTCTGCCCAGTTAATGCTGAAGAGCACTGTCAGGCTCAGCACACACACACTTACAGCTGCACAAGAATGTGTTTTCTGTCCCAAAGCAATGTGACTCCAGGTATATATATGGGTCACTCTCACCTCTTCAGTGGGTTCCAGCTCTTTTAGTATGAGTTGAGTGTCCATACACTGCTCGGAGAAATCCTCAGGCATAGGTGAGATGTCATTCAAGACGGGGAAAAAGGTCAAATGCTGACAGTCTAAACCGTGCTCCTCTTCAACCTCCCGGCTTGCCTCGCACAGTATCCTGGGGTCTGGGATTCACATTAAATATACACTTTTAAAGAAATGTGCTGATAACGCTGTCGCTGCGCAATATAAAACATGTTACAACACTGATCATAATATTGAAAGAAAAGAAAAAAGAAACTGTGATACCTGAATCAGCCTCAACAACTTCTGTTGCTCTTTTGCTTTCTTCAACAAGATTCTTCTGAATGAGGCCTGAAGTCAGTGTTGGCATCTATAGAAAATAAATATACATATAATTTTTTGAATAGACCTTAAAATTGATAAACATGGCAAATTAAACTTTTTGTGTATCTATAGATATGAATGAAAATTAATATAATAAAAATAAAACCTGCATTTCAAATAAACAATAAATAATAATAATAATAATTATAAAAAAACAAAATAAAGCCTGCATCTTTTTTAAATAAAGCTGAGAATGTTATCAACATACTTCAACCAGAAATTATTCTTTTTATTAGCGTTGGACAATGATAAATTGCAATTAATCGTTTCACAATAAAATCTTTGCTTATGTGTGTGTGTGTACTGTGTTTATTTATGCATGTGTAAAGACACACATACAGTGTATATTTTGAAAATATTTACATGTTCATATATATCCATGCATGTGTATGTATTTATATGTACATAACCAATATACACAGTACACACACAAATTATGAAAACAAAAACCTTTATTGTGGATGCGATTCATCACAGTCAATCATTGCCCAGCACTAATATTTATATTCGGTGATAATAGCTCACCCTTTTAGATAGACGTAGCTGCTTTCTGCGAATTCGGGATCGTGTTCGGTTGCGCCCCTCTGCAGTGTTCTGCACCCAGCCTCGTTTGAGAAATACTCCTGGACCGGGGCCGAAGAGACCCCTCTCTCTAAGCAAGTCTTCCTCTATTCTTAGCCACTGAATGGCCATACGATCATTCTCACTATGCATCATCTACACAAAACACAAAAGCAAATTAACAAATCTTTTTGTTCCTGGGCACAGAGTTATAAATATCAATAAACAAACAAACCTGTGCATGACTCCTCAACATGCTATCAAATATGGTCTCACAAGTTTGCCAGTGCGCTTCCATGTCTAGGATGAACCCCTAATGGAAACAAACACACACGACATGCGCACACACAAAGGGACATTACGTAGGTGAACAAGCAGACAGTTATATGTATGTAAACGGTCCTCTGTAGCTATTAGGTTTGCACACAGTTACAATAACATTTCGCAAATTGCATTCATGTGGGAAAAACAAGCTAGTGGCTATTTAACCATACAATAAAGCTGTCTCCAATAGTCCTCAGTGTGCTCTAATTAACTTAAAGTATAATATAAGCGCAGTATGAGGTGGCTGCTGGCCCTGCGCCATGCTCTGTGTCCTGCTGATTTATTGTACTGATAGGCATTAGCCCTTCAGGAAGCCTGTGTACTTCACCACCGACCTGCTCATATCCAGATTTACTAAAAGGCTCATTAAACCAATCATCACAGTGGTGTCTTCTCGGAGCCGGCCCAACAGCCACACTGACTGCAGTTCAGAGACTAGAGGTGAACCGTAAAAGTACTGAATCCAGCACTGCTATAGCTCAAACAGAGACAAAAATGAATTACGAAGGCACAAGATAAATCTAAAATAAGTAATTAGGATTGCAATAAAACTTTACTTCTTTTACTCGCAGTAGTAACTCAGTCCGCATGTTTCACCTACATACCCGTCGCTATCTTTGTGTTGGATTTTCTCATTTTGCTATGGCATACAAATTCAGAAAAAAACGCAATTTGGGTACTTAGAAAGAAAACAGTGACAAGTTCTAAAACTAGGGGGGAAAAAAAAGAAAATGTTGTGCAAATTGTGTATTTGTGTGTGCTAACTGGACGGCGGGATTAAGAAGTGTTACAAAGGAGTTCACAGGAGTAATTACGGCCCTGTGTTGACAGATAAACACTGAATCATCGCCTAATCGTATTCTTTTATTTAGAGAATCATAAGTAATATATAGCATTAATTACTCCATTTACCCAAACAGCAAACTTATTGGCCTTGTACGTGCACCACATTAAACAGCATCCCCTCTGCAATTAACATCACACTGATTTCCATTTTAATTACTTTCCACAGAAAAAGACTACCTTTGATGATAACATAACATAATGTCAGCTTCATTTTAGGCTGTTGGTGAATGTGTAATAAACTTAACTTGATCATTAGCTATGTTAATTATCTTTCCATTATGAAGATATAATTAGTCCGCAGCATATATCTGAAATGAATCCAGAGGAAAGTTTGCCCTGTGTGTCGTTCTGTAAGGGTACGTTCTCTGGTGTACAGGCAACTGGATTAGACTGTGTGTGCTAAATAAACATTTTAACATGCTAAAATAGATTTAGCTCCCATTAGACAGAAATTATGTAATAGTAACAAATATCCAGTAAAAATAACTATGGTCAACATCATCAATTAAAAAGATTCAATCTTTTTAAGGCCACTTTTTATATACTGTATGTTTTCCTCTGTGCAGGGAGAAATGAGATACTAATTATTTTCACAGTATCAAAACAAATGAAAAGAAAGGTCATTAAAATATGATTTCTCAAACTAAAAAAAACTGCTCCTTATTAGATGCAAATTGTTACATTACAATGATCATTATTTGAGCAACTAACACAGCCAATAATTTAGCTAGATCTTTCTCAACTAAATGTTCTTTCCATGAGCTCAAGTAAAATTTCTATCAAAACCTGAAAGAATTTAAGTACGATATGACTACTTATGACGACTTTCCAGGACAAATTCAAATCGGAAAATTTCAAGCAGCACATTTCTGAGAAGGACAATTCATCAAGACAGCTGATAGGCTGTCATGAGCTGATATGATACAGAGTAACACAAAATGAATGTTTTCATCGGATCGGGACTGCCTATAATTACCGCCCCCTGTTTCTGAGGCGGAGACGGAGATAGCAGCAGTTGCAAAGAAACAGCAATTTCATGCCCTTGTGCCTGAGTAATATCTCTGTGCATCCTTTTCCAGATGGCGACGTCTTCAGCGGTGGGAACTAATGATGTGGGCCGCGTTTCGGGGGGGAAAAACAACAATAACAGCGTCTTTAACCTTCAACAGCAAACGCAATGTTCTAGTGAGTGTTCCCATGGAAAAAATTAACAAATATCAATTACATTGCCCACTGAGGTGTATTCAGCTGTAATAATCCAAATTGATTTAGAGACAGGATTGAGACAGTGCCACGGGGTAGGTGGCGGCTTCCGGTTGCGGTGACATTGGGATGGGGTGAGGGCACCTGTGAAGGAATTCTCACTGACTAAACCAGTCACTTCCTGTCTGTCCGGAATAGAGCACGGTACATTCAGCAAAGAGGTTCTAGAGAGGTTGGCATATATAGCATGCTATGCCAAGGCACTGAAATGTAACAGAAAATGTTTTAGAAACAACTAGACTGTCCTACCTCGGGAGTGCCGACTGTATCCTTCCCAAACCTCTTCTGCACAGATTGCAATGCACTGCTGAGAAGTCCTGCCCTCTTCTGGTGGCCATGATTTGCTTTTTTCTTTTGAGAGTCTGAAAGAAAAATTTTCAAATATCAAAAAATCTTCGAATTTTGCAACATAGAGTGAATTATTAATATCCACCTCAAATCTCCTCCTTTTGGTTTGATTGTATTTGACTGACATAAAGCAAGTGGATCAAAATAAGGTGGCTGAGCGTAATCTCAAATGTTGACACAAAAGCAGTGACTGACCTATAAAGAGCTGCCAAGCTTTCATGGCCGTCTCCTCCCACAGAGGGCTCACATCACCCATAGAAACCTGGCCCTCCTTGCTGCCCGGCTTAGCAGACAGGTCAATCTTATAGGCCTCCTCGAGTGCCTGTCTTCGTTCCTGCATGACTCTGCTCCAGGTGCTTTCCACAAGCAGCATCAGCTCTGACTCCACTACAAGGATCACAACAATCATTTTCAGCGTGTGAAAATGAAATTAAATGAAACAAGTAAATATATACAGTATAAACAATAAAAACAGACCTTCTGCTGAATCTGTGTCTTTGGTCTGCGATATAACCAGTCTGCTCTTGTGTGGGAAAATATGCCTCCAGATGTTTCTTGTAGGTTTTTTATGGACTTCACAGCCAAACCCTTCAAGAAAGCTAAAAGAAAGCATAAATATACATATATGAATATATATAAATTTAGAAAATGTTAGGAAAATGTTAAATTATACTAATTATATTATAAATATTTTTTTAAAACAAGATATTATTTTACATCTTTAAACAAGATTTTGCAATGCTGCTATCGAAATATTCATAAACATACAGTCCAACTAAATTACACCTTGATTATATTTATTTACATATTAATGTAAATGATAATTATTTTATTTTTCTTACAATACAAAAAGTGAAACCGACCTGCCAGAGCGGATAAGGACGAGGCAATGCATGAGACAGCTGATGAAGTGGACATTACAATTGTATGTTGCCATGATCACATCCCAGTGCTGTTGTAACAGGCGAATTGTCTGAATAATGAGTTCCTGCTCAGCTTGAGTCTGTCTAGGTCGAGACAGGAAGTAAAGTAGGGCTCGGTTCAAGTTTTTGTACAGAATGTCAACCGTTATTTCCCGATGACCATGACCTCTCTCCAGTGCCTGATGTTAATAAAAACATGCAGTGTAAATATGGGTTTGTCTAGGCTCAAAACAAAAATATAACACATTGGAGAAAAGAGAAGATAAACTCACCACTGATATCTGTTCAGCCATGAAGACCAGGAGGTTCTCTGGTTCTACCACAAACATTCCAGAGTAGAGTTTTTTCACTAGCATTTTACTGAAGAATGCCACGTTCTCAACCAAAACAGCAGTTTTTCCTTCCTGCTTGGTCCTGGATGGATCTAGGGAGAATATACCGGCACATGTACAATACAATTTCATCAAAAAAGATCAAATCAATTTCAGACATTCAGAAAAGTAATTTAAAGAAGCTTTATATGATTTCAGATATATTTTACCATCTCTGGTCACGTGAGTTGACTGGCCCTCTTCCTGTCCTGTCATGTGGATGATGTCCATCACAAACTCCAGGAGTTCAGTCTGAAAGCTCTGCCTTTGCTCTTGACAGACACCATCTGGAAAAAACTAAACAGAAAACGATCAGAATGTTAAAATATTTCTGGATATATTTTGTCTAAAGAAGCACTATTAGCTCGAGTCAAAAAATTGCTACAGTAGATGTCATCCCCCAGCGAGCTGTAATGTGCATCTCAGCATCAAAACTGAGCAAAGAGTGGCACCTTATGGAGGAAAAATATTATACACAACATCAGATGCTGGTTTAAGAGCTCAGGTGTGACTGCAGTGCAATAGCAGTAGATTTTATTATTAACAGTAGGCTACTTAAAACGGAACAGTATGTATAGTGTTTATTATAATTAATATTATTATTAAAATAAAAAATAAACACATTACAATTAACACATAAACTATTTATTCAAATTCAAAAATTAATTAATGTAACAATTAATGTTACAATATTATTTAGCATGGTTATTTACATTAACAACATTAATGTACTGTATATAGGATGTGTAAAGTTGTTTGAATTATTAAATGTTAACATTTTCATGCCTTACCTCCAACAGTTGTATTAAAGGATGAAAACCATCTTTGACAGGAATGTTAATGAGGCTGTCCATCAAGAGGATGCGGATGAAGTCACACACCTGCTTCCTGCCTGGGTGGGAGGGGCGGAGCAAGGGGGGCTCCCCTATTACTTCGCCACTTTCTTTGATACCCTGGACACCTGTAGAGCTCTGTAAGAGAAGCAGAATATCACTTCTGTAAACTGCTTTCCTACAAGGCAAAAATATCTCTTATGTGCATTTTAAAATTGCATATAAAAAAAGGTAAAGTCCCCAAAAGACTCACCTCTGGGGTTTCAAAGGGGAAAACAGCACTGGCCAGTGAAGTAAGGAAATCAGGGGAGGTCCAGAGAGCATCTTGAGGAAACAAACTGTTCACCAGGCAGAGAAACTGCATCACACTACCCGGGTAATGAACTTCCCAGCCATCTGCACTTCCTGTTACAGGCTTTTTAGAGTAATACAAAAGCACAACCTGAGAAAAGCTGGTTTTACTCGTCTTGCATCAATGACTGTGATGACACAGACAATGCCTGTATGTAACTGGATTATGCAACCTGTTTCCAATAAGTGACTGTAATCATGCCAAATGCCTCTTAAAAATATGTACAAGATAACATTCAGCAAACATGCAACTGTCTGCCTGTTTTGCCTTTTTTGGGCACTAGGTGGTGCAATCTCTTATTGTGATTTTAATGCCATTCAGTTCCAACTGCAATCAAATCTAAATCTTTAAAATTATATGGCCCATGTTATTTATAAAGCCTAGTAATATTTCCTAGCACCAGAGTTGACCAATGTGATTTCCAATAAAATTACTAAAATAAAGAGAGTTAAAACCAAAAAGTACTTAATAAGCAAGCAGCAAACACATAAGACAAGGACAAAGACTGCTTCAAGCAGAATTAAAAGGTTTTTATCTTAGACATAAAAATAACCACAGACAATTCTGATTAAAATATACAATATATATCATGCTAGGCCAATGACTCTTTTGCAATTTAGACCCACTTACCTTAGTAATGATAACTTTAACCAACTCTAAAAGAACACAAGCTGCATCTCCACATAGTTGAATTCCCTCAGATCCAACACTGCAGCTGTCAATCACACTCTGAAGCATCATGTCAACATCTACCTGCCATCCAAAAAAAAGCATAGAATAAAACTACTCATAATGAAATATACAAGCCGATAAAATATATTCTGACATATCAGACAATTATGTGACCTTTACCTCCCCATAAGAAACCTGGAAATCAGATTTTCTAATAAGCAGTGCAGCGATAGCTCCATAAACCTGAGGCAGGTGGATGTGGTTGACAAGAAGCTTCTGCAGAATGCCAAACCCCGGGCAGATACAGCTCAAACATTCAAACGACCATGAGCGAGACTTCAGATTATCTAAAATAAATGTAAAAAAATAGCTACATTATTGTAAATTGTTTCAGTGCTGTATATACCCATCACAAGCAATCACAAAGACTTTTACTGGGATTACCTGTGATATTGGTGGGCATATCCATGGTCTCCACTAACGTTCCTGGTGAGACACCCTCCCTGAACTTGGCAAGGATGTTTGGATTTGATAGGAAGTGAGTTAGCAGTGTGAGCACCAGCAGCACTGTACTGGTGTGGATGTGGCCCTGTAAGAACAGGAGGAACCAATCGGATCCCAATGCAAAGAATACCTCTTCCTGATTACTGTCATTTAAGAAACACAGGATTTAATTATCTTTCAGTGGGTTCATAAAAACAAGGATAAAGAGTGCAAGACTTTATGTTGTTGCATTGCTAAACTTGACTCACATGCTGGAAGTGTTTGAGATGATTAGAGAAGACAGCATAGAAAGCAACTGGTTCCTGATCCAAACTGACCTCCCAGGAGTCTGACTCCAGCCTAGAGCCACAAAGAGTTTGAAGAGCATGGAAGAAGTGAGATTCTCTCAAAAGTGTCAGGATTTTGTAACAGAGCACAAATCTAAAATCACAAACATATTAAAGTTTATTGCAAAAATTGCTACCTTGTGACTGATCATCAAAATCCAAATCAGAGAAAGTGCTGTTCTCGTTCAAAGTCGGAGGTAAAAGACTATGCACTAAGAAGAGTCCAAGTCTGATTGAACAAACAGGAATGTCACTATTTTTGTTTCAATGTATCATTATTAATTCAGTGTCTGATTTTCCCCAAATTGTCTGACAATCAATAATGCAACTTTTTTTTTTCGGTTAAAAAAAAAAACCTATAGAAGTTAACAAACATGCCTCTTGATGTCTGTGGTGTTGAAATGTTCCTTGAGGAGGGATTTAATGATGGTGCAGATGACTGACACCTTCCTGCGGGTCATACTGGTGTCATGCAGCAGTATCAGGAGTTTGCTCATCAGGTTGAGTCTGTGCATGACTTCAGCATTCTGTTGACTCCCACTAGAAATAAACTCACAGTCAAAAACATGCATCCAAAGCAAACAGCACTGGCATGGTTGCATAACTGAAAAACAGGAAGTTTCACATCACTTTATGCCGCACACTAAACATAAAATCACAACAATGTGACATTAGAAACCTACAGCGTACCTTGATTTCAGGATATCAACAAAATGATTTAAAACACAAACATCAAGATTTTCTGGAGCATTCTGCCACACCTGCAAGAAAAAGACACCAAGATATCTTGAGAAACAACAGCAAGAAACAAAATTAGCATCAGTTCCCTCTGCATTGTCCTATTAGTTTTTAGAATGGTGGTAAAATAAGGTCTGTAGTTAGCATGTAGAGACTTTCCCTTTTTTGCTATAAAATATGTAACAAGCACAATCACACCTCAAACATGACTTTTGCAAATGCTCTGTACAGTATGTACACCATTCGAAAGTTTATGATCAGAAAGATTTTTTTCTGTAAGAATTTAAGTGCAAAGACTCATATAATTAACCAAAAACATACAGTACTGTGCAAAGTTTTAGGCAACTAGTATTTTCACTAACATAAAATGGTTTTAGGTGGGTTATTTCTATCTTTTTACAAACCCCAATTTAACCATTAGCGTACCTTGACAAAAACCTTTCTATATAAAGAATTTGTTCGTTTGTTTGCACATCATTAATCAAGCACATACACTTGCTTCTTTGTTTTGCATGTGGAAAGTACTGTTAGCACTATTTTTATACAGAACATAAAATAAACTTGTCTGTGCAGTCATCCTGCAGCTCTTAAAAGTGAATTTCTATGTGCTATCTTATTAGATTTGCAGTGGCTTTCATCTTTCACAAAAACCCTCCAAGTATTTGAAGAATTTTGTCACTAAATATCACCCAGATTCACTTTTTGTAGTGGCAGCCAGCAAGTTAGCCTCCCAGGTTCGTCTACAAACTGACATCATGACTGAACAACTCTATTAATATTCATTTAAAAGCCATTCAGAAAAAGATATTGAAGAAATATACCATACCAATTTAAAACTTACCTCAAAGTCACAGATGATATCCTGGAAGGCAGTGATGTTTGGAATGCGAACAGCAACAATGCCCAGCTCCATTGTGCCCACAATGGCCATAATGAGCTGGAAAATCCTGATACTGATAAGCTGAGACTTCATCTTCAGCAGGAAGGACAAGATCTAAAAATAAATCAAATCTGCAGTTTGGATTTGCTGTACTTCAAGTCTTAACTTACTTCATAAAAGAGAGAACTACCTTATAGCCATTGGTTCGTTTCATCTCCTGCTCCATCACAGGATTTGTCTCTAAAACAGAAAGAAGAACTTTGACAGCGGCATACAAGGAGCTGTCATCTGAGGCCATTGCCACCAAACTCAGAATGGCAGCAGGTCCACCAATGAACTGGAAGCTGCTTGCAGCACTGTATGATTTGAACATCCTTACACCTGGAAACCAAGGTGTAAAATCAGCCTTAAAATGAAAAGTTCACTACAAAAACATCTTGTAAAACAGCAATCACTTTAGAGAAGTAGCTAGTAGAATTTTTACCAAAGCAACCGACCAGGGCTGCACCAATTGTCCGAGCAGTTCCACTAAGGTGCTGACTGATGTTATGAGCCAGGAAGACAGGAGTGCAATTATCACGTGATGTAATCCCCATCTGTGATAAAAGAATAATACAAGGGTAACTTATTATTTAACAATTAAAATAATTCAGTACAGTAGATAAAAATAGGAAAATGAAAGCACCTCTTTGGCTATAAGGCGACAGTCCACCTCGTTGTACTGCTCTCTAATATCTACTACTGTAGTGATGGTAGACACTGCCACGTTTATGGCAAAGGAAATCCGCTCTGGGGAGACCATCCTGATTTGCGACACTGCAACATCTGTCTCACGTTCTATTTAACACATGCACCTGTGTGAAAACAACTATCCATAACATGTTGGACAGAGAAAAGCTAACTATCTTACCTTGGGCATTGAGAGCTAGATAGTTGCCAATATATTTGGTGCCTTGCCTATAAATAATCTCCACCTGATCAGGGCTCAAAACTTCTTCAAACAAGTATGTAGGACCGACCCGCCAGATCAGAGCAGCATGCTGTTTCCATAGAGATGGAGTGCCAATAATCCCACACACGTCAATGACTGCAGAGGGATCCATTGATATGGACTGACCAGGAAACGGCTGAATGTATTTAATCTGCAAAAAAGACAGAAGCGATTATCCAAAGCAACTTAAACTGCATTCAAGGTACACATTCAGGTTTATCACTGCCTGGGAATTAAACCCATGAACTGTAGTTTAAAGTATGCCATACAAAACTATCCTAATATATAAGCACAAACCTTTGCCGATCCAATTGCTGTTGCGTTCAAATAAACAGTGGCTAAACAGCTCTTCTTGATTCCTTTGGCCATAACCAGACAAAGATGGTGCCATTGGCTTGGTATCAGCTGTTTGGAACATTTGAAGCGCACTGAGGATGGTAGCACACCAGGAGTCTGCTCATCTGGCTCCATCATGTCTGTAGAATAAAATAAAAAGCAAATAATGCATGCCTAAACTAGCACAAACGCGTAAATAAAAGGTAGTATCTGAAGTGAAAAGTTGCACCTAAGAACTGATAAGGTTCCTCCTCAGTGGAGACCACCAAGCAGCCATCGGTGGCAGAGACACTGACAGACAGGCAGCTGAACTGCTGCTCAGCACGAGACATGTGGCGCACTATTGTGAGCAGACGCACAGGGTGGGATTCGCAGGCTGAGCTGAACCTACAGATCATAAACCAGCAGGAGAAAGTCAGGCCAGCTGAAGGGGGGAAGCCTCTGCAGTCTGCACAGAGAAACAAGAAGATTTATAAGAATAGGATTTGTATATTATAAATGCATAAATCAGTAAATGGGACCTTTTTCTGATGCAGATGAATCTTTTATTAGTTTATTTGTATATTAGATTTTCATACCAACAGAATATGTTATAATTATATTATGTCTCATGTTTTAGATGGGGTTTCTATTTGAATCTTTTATGCAACAATGTAATTCAGATTTTCTTACCAGTGCCCAAGCCTCCTGTAGAGATAAAATCTGCACTGACACCTTTTACTGTAGCAAGGGATGGCAGAAACAGACATCTGTGAATAGAAAATTGTTATTTGTCATTTACCATAATAACTAATGCTTAATTAAAGTATCAGTAACTCCATTTCCTCTGTCGTCTAACCTTAAGCACAATAGTTTTCAGATTAAAGAAGCTTCAATGTATGTTATAAATAAATATATACATATATATATATATAAATTGTTATTTATTTAAAACATCTGAAGGAATCCTGTGTTCTTTTTTGTCCCTTTTGCAAGCCCCAGTGGCCCTTTGACCCTCAACCCCTGCTTTAAAGGACACAAATCTCTATTGCCGTAAACAGAATAATTTCTGAGGATAACTGCAAACACATACCCATAGCCACTGTCTGTCATGTCAAACTCCACAAAAGAAGGGGAAATGGAGACTTTGTGTGGCTGAAAGCTACGTGGCGATGTGATGGAGACAAGACTTATGATTCTATGAAGAGGAACTACCATCCCACTGTCTGATGATGTTTTCAGTAGACTGAAACTTCTTTTCGTTGCCTTTTTTAAGGGTTTTCTGTTATCCTCTTCGGGGTCTTTTGTCTGGTCTGCAACAGATAACAGAAAGTTATGAAAATCTAAAGTCTCTACAACCAAAAGATTCAATAATATTAGAAATTAGAAAGTTCTCATGAAACAGGAAGTAATCCAAAAAGGAAGTTTGCGAGGACACGGAGGAACTGTACTTGTGCTGTTGGCCTCTTCACAAGAGGCAGAAAGCCTATTTTCTCCACTGCACATCAGAGGATCCCCAAGACACAGGAAGTGCCTAAGATAAAGCACACTATTATAGTAGAATGCAAAATATGTAAACCTACATTTATCATATCATAAATTCAACATTTGTCATGAGGAATGCATGAGCATTTTCTTGAGCTGACCTGAGGCACTTGTGATCTATGGACTGAGATGCAAGTTTCTCAAGGATCCGTACTATGGGAAGATGTAGCGAATGGGAATTGTCGATGAGGATATGTTTGCAGTGAGTCAGCAATGTGGACAGCAGACCAAACTCACACATGATCTGCCTATTTCTTTCAGACTTCACCAGAGTCTGCACATGATGAGCCACAGCAAGCTGTAGTTCTTCAGACAACTAAAGGAAATAAACATTTTAAAGGTTTGCTTCCGTAAAATAAAGAAAATAATACCTTTAATCAGAAAGAATGCATTAAAGCAATCAAAAGTAACAGTATATAACAGACAATAATGGTATTTAAAGGATAAAGGAAATGCTGACAATAATAAGATATGTTTCCTAAGCACCAAATTAGCATAGTAGAATGATTTCTGAAGAATCAAGATCAAAATAATGTCTAAAATATCAAAATTAATTTTATATCACAATAATATGAAACCATATTACCGTAATAATAAAAACTTTTTATAATCTTACTAAGACCAAACTTTTGTACATTACTGCATATTTTGCTGGACTGACAAGACTGCATTTTAAAGAGGACATATCTATGCTGTTTATTTGTTCATATAATCCAAAGCTATTACTGTCTCTTAGTTATTACACCAAACACAAATTATGTAGGAGATATGAACATAATTGTGGTTTTACTTACACAAGGATCACTGGGACAGTAAATACTAGGCAGAAGAATCATCATCAGCTTAACAGCTCCAGGATGAAGAATGGTGAGGTCATAGTAAGCCCTGAACAAGCAATGGCATGTTTAATAATCATAGACAGACAGAAAAAGCTAAGCAGAAACTATATATATCTATGCTGCGCATGTGTATGGAATTATTTCTATGTGATTGTCCATACAAAACAAAAACAGACAGCAATCTAATATCTATAAATACTGTATATACATATGATTGAGAGTACCTACCTCCCAGAATCTGCTGACACAAATGAGACACTTGCAGGCCTAGTGTGATTTAACACCTCATCCTCATTGGATGGCTCCCCTGTCCTCTGACTCTCACCAGCCTCATTATTATCCTGCAATCCTGTGCATGGATCTGCAGCCAAGCTCACACCGGTAGCAAATTGCTCCAGGAATCCCAGGAGTTTAACACAGTCTCCTAAAGGTGGTGGCAACTGAGGTTCTGGCCTCTCCGCCGCCTCCACAAACTGCTGGAAAGTCCTGCAGTCTGATCTTTCTTTGTCTGTTTCCATTGGGACCCCTCTATGGAAACACCCCAGCTGCAGCAGGGCATCACCAAGCTTCTCGCAGACTCCGGTCGTGTGGAAAATGTGGGCGTTGATGGGGTATACGTGGACAGCAAGTGCGAGGGTGTGCAGGGTCAGGAGCAGCAGTTCAACAAGGCTCTGGCGGCTCAATGAGGCCCACGGTCCCATTGGTGCCTCCAGCAGAGACCCTTCCATGTCCACGACTATGGAGAGCAGGCCAATAAAGCCTCCGGAAGTGCGAAAGGCATTCCAGCTGTTTGGGTTTTCCAGAACTTTCATGATAGACTGTCCAAAGGCAAAGTACAAGGAAGAGAGAGAAATATTATTGCAATTTAAAATACATTTTGTGTTTTAAATGGAAAATAAAATGTAATTTATTTCTGTGCATGCAAACTGAATTGTCAGCAGCCACAACTACAGTTTTCAGTGTAGTTCAGAAATCATTCTAATATGCTGATTTCCTGCTTTGGTTACATTACCTTTTATTATCAATGTTGAAAACAGTTGTGCTGCTGAAGACTTGTGTTGTAACCATGATACCGTTTTAGGATACTTTGATGAATGCAAAATTCAAACGAAGAGCATGTATGTATGTAAATGTATTTGCAGCATTATAAATGTGTTTAGTGTAACTTTGATCAATTTAACTATTGCAGACTAAAAGCATTATTTAAAAAACGCCAAACTTCTCAACAGTAGTGTACTTAATGCTCTTCAATCAGCAATATTACTGGAGTTAGTTACTAGGTTTTACTATGCTCATACCCAGGATGTGTTCCGAATATTTGTTCGGATATAATGCACCACAATGAAAAGAGAAAAGGGAGGGGTCTCCTGTATCGAAGAGCCTTGCACAAAATGGATTAACCCTTATTCAATCTACCATGCTAATACATCAAAGAGCTAATGTGTCATAAAATGAAGCCCAAACCTAATTAGGACCAATAGAAGTAATCAGAATGGCTTTGACACATTTCACAGAGTGGTCGGGGTGAATCCAATTGTCAGCAGCCTTAACCCACTTACACTTTAATGGTCTGCAGGTTAGTATTCCTGCACTTGAATCTAAAAAATGGACATGTACAGTAACTGAATAACATAGTTATGCATAATTGGATTTCTCTCACATTCTCTGATCTGATATTCCTCATAATTTTGTGTGTGTCGCACCACAAGGCTGCAAGCTTAATCAAATGAAGCTTGAGTTAACAGCTAACAGTATATTAGCAAATCAATCTGAATTTGGCTATAATAGAATCAGGCTCCCAAAAGCTGATATAATAAATTCACCGGCTCATTATGTTTTAACCATGTTATAATTTGTTAGAATTAGGAATAGAAGCTGAATTTACAGACAGGTACATGATACCTAAGCTCAGTTTACTTTTAGTAGGAGTCCTCTCAGTTATAATCCAATCGTGCTTTGGAATAAACCGTGTCTTGTATTTCAACATCTTTAGGAAACAGGAAAACCCAGCATGTCATAAATTCACATGGAAAACCATCATTTCAGCAGCAATGTGTGACTAAGTAAAAAATAAAAAGCAGCAATGGAATAAATACCTGTAAGAGATCCTGTTTGAGTCTGATCTCGCTCTCAGTGGAGGAGCAGAGGGCTCCGATGGCGGTGCTCATGTATTCCTCGGGATTGACCTCCGACAGCTGCTCCAGGATGCTCAGAGCAGGACTGCGGAACTGCTCAACATCCAGAAAGATCTTCACATAGGGAATCATCCCTAAGTCCCTGATGAACACTATTAAATCAAAGAGAATCATCAGATATGGTATAACAATGTACTGTGGCTTCAAACTCCTTACCTCAAATTGTACATAATTGGCACATACTTTGTTTTTATTTATTATAAAGATTTTTTCTTTATTCAAACAATTATTTGTCTAGTATAATTAGTTTTTATCTCCTGCACACACTGCAAACAACTGTTACTGTACATCTCACAAACAATTGGTACATTAAAAGAAATATATAAATGAATACTCCAATACACTTCATTTATAACTTAATTTATAAAGAAAATGACTTAAACTAACCAGTGTTTCTGACTGACTGGAAGGAAAGGGCTGCAACCACATTTAAAATGTTGGACGTCAACTTCCACTCATAGCTGTCAGCCTTCTCTTCAGCTTCATTCACTAGCAATATATAAGATCGCAGGATCAGGCATCACTGAATGGTCTTGTTTTTCGTAATTAAAAATACAGAGAAAACCAAAGGGCTTACCAGCAACACCAGCCTTTCTGATGATCTTTGCCCTTCGTTTAAGCTCGAACAACAGTTGTTCCATCAGTCCTCCATCACTCAGGACTTCAGAGAGCAATCCGCTTTGCATGATGAGCCTGTAGAAGCAGTCTAGAGCTGCAACATTAAAAGCCTCTGAACAACCCTGCTTCAACATAGCTTGGACTTTTTTTATTGTCTCGTGTGGGATGTAGGAGAGCTGGAGGATGACGGTCTCAATCAGTTCGAAGAAAATTAGGTGAACAGGTGGCGATTTCTGCCAAACACACTCAGCCAGCTGAGCCAGAGACTGCAGAGACCACTCCAGCAGGAAGAAGTTAGCCTTTTCCCAAGACCAGATCATCTGGATTGTGCGCAGGATTTGGCTGCAGATCACAGTGTTGCCTGACCGCAAGAAGGAGGACTGGATGATTTTGAAAGCTGTAAGGTTCTTTACCGGTGAATCTGAAGATATAAAGACAGTAAGGCATGCAGAAAGTAAGGGACAAAAAGAAGCAACCAGTTAAGCATTTATTAACAGACATTTACAGACAAAATACATAAATGTAAAGTGAAGAAACTGAATAAAATTAGAAAATAATTAAAAAAGGTCCAAAAATTATCTTGATAAATGAGATGTAATTGACACGACTTTATGTATACTATACAGTAAACACACAATTTGTAGTTTTTATTTACAACAATTTCTAATGCCATTCCTAAAAGCATATAGTGAGACAACAGCATTATTGATGCTATTTTCTACAGGGTGGGCCATTTACATGGATACACCTTAATAAAATGGGAATGGTTGGTGATATTAATTCCCGTTTGTGGCACATTCGTATATGTGAGGGGGGAAATTATATGAGTAAGTATATGAGATGGGTGGTGACCATGCTGGCCATTTTGTTAAGGTGTATCCATATAAATGGCCCACCCTGTACATCAATGAGCTCATGCTCATGTGAAACTAAAGTATCAAGTATCACACTTAAGTATCACACTTAAACTTGCTGAAAGTGAAATTTGAAGCATTAAACCACATTTAGATCGAAATGAACAATAAATGCATCAACATATGAAAAAGACTGATTGGCTATTTGGAAAAAGATGATCTGATGTTTATGGCAAATAAATCTAGCTGCAGAGAGTAATAAGATTGAATTTCACCCATAATTAAAATCACATCAAATCCAAATGAAATAAAGGTTAAAAAAGGGGCTGTTTTTCCTCTCTCTCAGGAGTGAGGTGCTCTGGTGGTGATGAATGGAGAATCGCTGTATGGATGAGGAGAATGGATGCAGGGTGTCTTAACCGGGTTAGTGAGGAGAGCTACACTTCATCATCCTGGACATAATTGCCTTTTCTGTGGCGATACCATGAGGTGGTGGAGTGGGGATGCAGAGTGGCACTCAATGTCAGTCACGGCGGCTTACCGTTAGTCAGGGTGGGGTCAAATCTAAAGCCTTGTGGTTGGGGGTTGTTTACACATATGGCAACCTTCAGCTCAGCCTTGCCAAAAAGTGTGAATGACGCGATGAGGCCTAGAAGGTCTTGAACGGCTAGCAAGTGCTCCTCTGTCACTTCCTCCTCACAGCTGCAGAAGGGCAAATATATGTCAATATATAGAAATCATCCATATTAGGATGATTTCTGAAAGATCATGTGACACTGAAGACTAGAGTAATGGCTGTTGAAAAATTAGCTTTTTTCTAAAAATAAATTGAAAATTGAAACAATATTTCACTATATTTACTGTATTTTTGATCAAATAATTGCAGTCTTCAAAGCATAAGAGACTTCTTTTCAAAACGTCTTACTGCCCTCAACTTTTTGAATAACAGTGGCCTCATGAAGCACTCCTGCTTACAGTATGTACGCAGAAAAGAGTTTTTAACACAGAAATTTCTGGTGGATATAAGTAGACACAAAACAATGTTTGCACACAGGTTTTACGAACAAATACATGCGTACACATGCTTTGTGAATGAGACCCATTGTTCAGTGAGGGCAGTCTTGTCCTGCAGTGACCCATGCTGCGAGGAAACGCAGACACAGTGAGTTAGAGAGAGCTGGCATGATCAGTAATGTGATTGAGCTCAATTTACTGCTGATCTCATTACGAGCTCTTTAATTATTGAATTCTGCAGCACTCAAAAAGAAACTTGCAGGAAGAAAGAGCTGACACTGAGAGGAAAAAAGAGAGTTACAGAAAAGAATGGAAAGTACCTAAGAATAAAGTAAGCAAATGCTTTTTCTGAAGGTGCTGGTCCACCTACCTGTTAATGCATCAAAGACATTTAGCCTTTAGTTGTGTGCATTTCACATCTGCAATTTTTAGTGGCAGTCCCCTATTCTATTTTAGACCCCATCCAAAATCATACATTTACCGTAACAAGATGGCCTGAAAGATGTCGTAGCCATCATTGTTCTCGAATTCTTCAAAAAGAGCAGGGCTGATGGCATAAGAGTCCTTCACAAAGCTGAAAACACTCACGGCCACCTCAGATAGAACATGACCAGGGACGTTCTCACTGATCTTGTGCATGTTCTGGATGCAGATCTTCATGCAGTTGCTAGCTAAAGGAAACAAAACACCCAAATAAATGTAAATAGTAATGCACTTGTAAGTATCTGAAGTACATACAATTCAAATAAACATCCCTAACAATACAGGAACTAAGTCTCCATAAATTAGTCTGCAGATTCGTTCTTGTTGTCACTTGCTTCAAAACAAGATGTCCTTAGTCAAATTTTCTGACTTGATTTTCTACCTGAAGCCCTGCTTAGATCTAATGAAGATCTCCAGTAAAAACTGGGACAACTAGGTAATTCAAATAAGCATCATATGGAAGTAAATCAAAATCATTGTCATCTTATGATGGACTTACAATGGCTATATCTATATTTATAAAAACTATAATCATGTTGTTGTTGAGAAGATTAGATATTACCTATAGTACACTCATTACACCAATGTACTTGCTCATTCTCTAATTTTAAATCATTTATAATGAAAAATCTAAGATAGACTTCGGACAAAGAATGGGCTGGAGCTTGTGTGTAGTTGTGGACCTTGCAGTGCAGGTGCAGTGTTGTGAGCTTGCGCAGCAGACACTGCTCTGAGTACACGAGACGCCTGCTTTCTCCATGACGGACTGCACTGATCCCACAGTAGTGTGAGAGAGATGATCACACTTGAAAGCTCCTGGGTCTCTAGCAGAACCTCCACGAAACGCACATGTCTGCACAGCTGCAAGATCACCTGAACAGAGGTGAAGGTTTAAGGAGACATAATTCTGTTAGTTTGACACCAATGCATTAAATATTTTAGATATGCATGAAAACTTAGTCTCACTGCAAGTTACTTTTTGAAGAATATCACAATCGGGAAACATTATGCCATGTCGATACCCAAGTTGAGCCTTTGGGGTGTAACTGATTCATATTATAAAACAAAAACATTTTAAATATAAAAACCTGAGTTAGAGTGTCCTGAAAAGAGCATTTGACTTCCTCTTTGACATCCTTGTGAGAGACAAAGCTCTCTCTTCGGGGAGGCAAAACTACAAATAGGTACAGACACTTGACTAAAGAAGCAGGAAGACCTGTCTTGATCATAACGCCAACCTCCTGTTAAAGAACACACAAACTTCCTGTCAAATTATGACTGCGTGAGATTTTTCTGTCAAACAGAGGGTGTTCAATGACAGATTTACTGTAGTCATGTGCATACTGATTTCTGTAATTAAACCATAGCAAGAAAAAGGGAATTTTCTAGGGAGAAAATAATTATGACTTGCTACATTTTATGCTGAATTAAATACTATCATGAGTAAATAATCAGATGCAACAAAACTGCTTTTTAACTACATTTTTTTTAAACGTGCAGCTACTACTAAAACAATAGCAGTGTAATTATGAAGCTGGCTGCATAAATATAACATAACATAATAAAGTAAAACTTACAGAGTCTCTGTTAGACAAAAGAGATATTGATTTGAGCAGAAGCCATCCATGGTTGCTTCTGACCTCTGACCTCTGAAACAACTGCTCCAATTCATATCGGGCTTCCTCTATTTTAAACAAAGCCATAAAAGCAACAGACAGCACGATTAAAACTATTTGATCTTAGATCAGCACACAACAGATAAGTATGGTTTTCGGTAATAATAATAACAATAATTTCAACTAAACACCAAAATAAGAAATTAACACAAATGCATCAGGCAGGCAATAGCAAAGATAGATCATCATGCAACGTATTTTGCCACATGTTTATGAAATAAAGAAGTAAGCAACTTCCCGTCAAACATCAACCGAATCTCTGTTTGCCTTTAGTTTGGCCTTTAGTGACTTCACCAGCGTCACTGATACTATACCTTTGAAAATGTTATTTTTAGATACCTGCAGGCTTTTCTGCCACTCTCTGCTGTACGTGATACACAAGAGCTTCTCCAACCTGCAGCGCCAAGCCCTGAAGGTCCAGATCATCAAGGACACTGCTGCTCTCTGAGACCTTAGAGTAAGCAGAATAATTATTTCTGCTAACACAATTAATTAAGTTTGATATGTTTAATGACATGTTTCTCACAAAGGCACTTGTGACAATAGTGAACCTCAAAACAACTGACAAATATTTTCCAAGCAACACAAGTTTCATTTCCCTAAGCTGTGTATATATATTTCAACTTTCCCAACTTCAATCCCTACTTCTGTGTGACTTTCCAAGCTGATGTGTTGCCTTACTCCTTACTCTATAGTTGGATAAATCCCAGAAAGAATCCATTTGTAAGTGTGTAAACCCCCACACATGCACACACACTAAGCCTGTGAGTGTGACTGCATTTCAGTAGGTCATGTGTGTTTGTCAATAAAGCAGCAAACTAGACCAACTGACAGTGCTCCTGGAGTTCAAACAGGAAATGCAAGATTTTAGTTTAATCTGTGTCAGTGTGATGCAACATGCTTCTGTCAAAGGGACAAAAATTTGATCCAATCACTCATGGGCAGCTAATATAATTTAAAATTTATGTTCTTAAAGAGATTAGACATCAAGACTTCATATGACCAAAATCCATTTTAAATTAAGTGTTTTATCAGTTTGCGCAAAAATATTAAATAAAATGTACCTAAAAATGTATTAAAAATTTACTGTTTTTACTGTTTTAATAAAAAAGCTCTGGGATTTCAAAAACTTTTGACCATGCAGTTTGTATGTGTGAGCGTGTTCATAAAATATATATATATATTTTTATATAAACTAAATATATTGTATGTAAGTAATCATATTTGAAAGACTGCCAAAAGAAAATGTTTGATCAACTGAATAATCAGTTTCCCTCCACTCCTCTCACTAATTTTCTTTACCTGGATGAACAGAAGCAGAAGTTGGGTGAGCTCTTGGTCTCCTTGTTCTGATGACCGCTGGCTTACAGTACCCAGCTTATTTAGTTGATCTTTCAGAAGCACCACTGGATCCTCATGTGCTTTCAGGTCCCCATTTGTCTCACTTTGGATATGTGTAGTTTTCACTTCTATGCTCTCTGAACTCTCCCCTGACGCACTAAGTTCCCCATTGTCCTTATTGGTTCTGTCCATTTCTCCAACTGGCTCCTTGGAAAATAAACAAATAAAAAAGGGATACTTTTAAGTGAAACACCTGAGACTTATGTTCTTATTAAACACTAGCAAAAAAAATTAAATAATAATCTTTAGGAAGCTAATTGCAACGAAGGAATGTACAATATAAACAATGAAACTAATGCGCCTGCCAATAAACTTCAATTAAAAGGCAAATCTGCAACTATCTTTCATCCGTTTTCAAAAGACAGCAGTAAGTTGGAGGGTTTTCCTGTAAGCTGTTCACATGTTAAATGGGATCTTGTGATGTCAAGACAGCAACTTGTTTTGCTACAGGGAGGACAATTCACATTCCTGAAGAAATGACATGTTTGCACTGCACATTCCCACCAGGTTATTCACTTAATAGCTAAATGCAGCACATGAACGTCATTTCATTATTTTAGCATTGATTGTGGTAAAAATTCTTAATGCTTCAAAGCAGTTGGTTTGTATATTGCTGAAATGCTTAAACCCGATACAAGCAAATTAGTTTGAGGGCAAACAAATCATGCCTTTCAAACTGTCTAACTAAAATCAGTCAAGCTTCCTTGTTTATTTTTATCTTTATCATGTGTTCCTCCTAGAGAGTCTCCAAGCAACAGAAATGCTCTGAATGCACTTAAATTAAAAATACAAATGAATTATGACAACAGGCAACCTCACAACAACAGCTGTCAAAATACGTATGTTATGAAAATTAGTCTTTCAAATTGATTTGAACTCCAGGCAAAACTGGAGTCTAGTCAGTCTGTAACCCCACACATACATACCTGTTGTTGTTTGGTGGGTGGCATCTCAAGTCTTTGATAAGGCTTGTGTGCGTAGACAGATGGTTTTTCTCTGGCTTCCCATGTCACAGCACTCAGCGAGTAGCCGGCTGAGGCATGCCTCCTAATCTGGTTGACTGAACTTTGCACAGTATGAATATCTGACATCAGCTGCGTCTGGTCATGTGCCTCACTTCCTAGTGAAAAAAGGAGAAGGAGAACTTTCTTGGGCTACCGCGCGCGTGTGTTTTCAACATTTCAATAGACAAAGCAGGATCAAGTGAAGAAGCCTTCATTGAAGCAATTCGTCTGACTTTAGTTATATTATTCCAAAAAGGAGATAAAAATCGACCAATCAAAAATTAGTTTGAGGGAACGTAAATCGTGTCTATGCCTTGTGGTGTTTAAAATTATTGCAGTTTTCTTCAAGTAAGCCCTTGAAAATGCTTAAGATGTTGAGCAACAGTGACATCATGTGGTTATTTAAGACAGCTCAAAAATATAACGACATCATGGAAACTGTTAAAAATAGAAAAACATTTATAGAATAAGGAGAATAATGACTTAACAAAGTAATAGATTAAACACTCGTGCAGTTGACATGCGTTTGATAGACTATTTTCACATTTAACAAAGAGATAAACTTATTTTTCTATGGTTGTTGATGTAGCTTTTATGCCGATGTAAGACATAAACACAATTTAAAAAATAAAAAAAATAAACTACATTAAAAAAAAATAGATCTTGTGTCCCTTAGTTATTTTGGGCGCACGTGACTTAAATTATAAAACAATTGTCAGTATGAACATTCAGTTTATAAACTCAGACTTTTTGCTTTACATTTTAATTTGTACTTTAAAATTGACTGTTGTACGCTAAAACAGGTGTTGATAACATAAATGAGTAGACAGAATAGGAAATTAGCGGTGCTTAGCGCACGGAACTTGATTCAAATTGGCAAAGAAAATTAGTCGTATTATTTTCCTGTTGTAATCCTCAAAGAATGTTTACGTTTCTGTGACGTTATCTATGTGTACGATTCAGCTGTAGCAGACTGTGGTATCTGTGACGTTTCTCCGCGCTAATGTAGCTGAACCAATCACTGTCTTTTGCGGTTGCATCACAAGGGAAACAAATTAGAACCCCTCTCTCTATCTCTCTTTCTCTCTCAGATTGCTGAGGTAAGATTTTATATGTAATATGACTAAACTTGTCTTTGCATTTAAATATTTTGCATATTTCAAACGATTATCTTTTAATAGATTGACTGAGATTTTGGGCCACCGAGCGCCCACTAGAGGAAAGATTAGCTATTCCCTTCCTTACATTGGTTGAACATAAAACCCCATCCACCAGAGGGCGGAGTTTTCCTTCAATCAGTACAGCATATTTACATATTATCAGATTCGCTCACTTATCGACTGTCTGTTAAACGGGATGATGTTATGGTGATCGTAGAGCTTTCCGCTGCACCAATCTAACAGAACGCTTAAGATTACCTTTTGTAATGAATGTCTTGCATTTGGTCAAGAGTTTCTTCAGCCTACAGAAGAAGGCGTAAATACACGGTGGCAGAATGCTGCAGGCTTCAGGAAGTTGTGTTTTTGAATCGATTCAACGGGGGGAAATCGATCGAGTTTCCCATTTATTACAGCAGGATCGAGGTGTTTTGAAACAGAAAGGTGAGTCTTTTGTTTTAAAGGGGACTGTAATTGATCAGTGATGACAGAGATTGTACTGATCCTACGTTAACATTACATTTTAACCTTCCTGGTCCTATTCAGGTCAATGGGGCGTCAGGCATGCAGGTTTTTTCCGTTCCTTCACCAACCTATCGTTTGCTTTATTATCTATTTATGGTCACTCAAATAAAGAAAATACCTAGATGTGAGCTAAGTTTTAATGTATTTGTCGTTTCAATAGCCATGCACCTTCCAGTCCGTTTTCTACAGTAGTTAACCTGTTACATTTTGTAAGATGTTCTATCCTCACAAATGAAACTGTACTTTCCATCCCCCCCAAAATACTATGCAGTTATTGATACTACAATAAAACTGTCAACAAGGGGAATTTAAAATAAGACAAATACTCTGAAAGCTGTAACAACTGATATTTTGACTAAATTATGATGAATAAATACAGAATTGATGATTAATAGGAAATAAAGTTTCTGAGCTCTATAAAAATAAATGTTTTAAACTTTTCTGCAAGCTGTTTACTGTATTTAGATTTATTTCAATGTATTATAATTTATTTACACATCTGGACAACAGAATGAAAATTAAAAGCTTGGCTACTGTTCAGCAATATAAGTATGCCATTTTGACATCTATGAAATATTTAAAATATGTTCATAGGCTGCGTTCACACTAGGGCTGCAACTAACGGTTATTTTAATCATTTTAATTAATCGATGAATTGGATAAAAAAAAAAAAAAAAAAAAACAAGCATTCATTTCCAACCCTTTATTCAAAAATAGAACTAAAAACTTTAGAACGTGCACAAACATGTTGCTCCTTGAGCTGTTATAATAATAATAATAATAATAAAATAAAATAAAAAGTGGACAAACACAAAAAACATACACATGTATGCTTTATATCTGCCAAATATACAGACTGAGCTGCCAGAACAATAATTAATAAAAGAATAAAGAACAATAAAAATCAGAAAATTTTACAGGATTTGTATGAATGTCAGAACTTGTTCACTTTTGCAGACGCAAACACTCACAAACTCTCACACTGACTGACACACACACACACACACACACACACACACTCTTTCTCTCTCTCTCTCAAGTTCACTTGAAGCTTATTCATTAAATTATTATCGTCGTTGTAGTAAGTGCAATGTTCATTTATACACCACATTTAAACACAGCTAAAGATGACCAAGTGCTATAAAAGAACTTTAAAATTAAATTAAAAAGTACAACACACACAAATATATTTGTCAACAATAACCTATATGGGACAAAGCACAGAATATACACTGCAAAAAATGCTTTTTTACCTTAGTAGTTTTGTTCTGTTTTCAGTCCAAATATCTAAAAAAATCTTAAATCAAGATACATTTACGAGACATGTGAAATTGCATAAGAAATTATGTCTTGTTTTCTAAATAAAAACGTCAAAATTAAGTGATTGTTTGCTTAAAACAAGCAAAATGATCTGTCAATGGGGTAAGAAAAATAATCTTAATAAGATATAATCTCAAACAGAAGTTTTAAGCATCACTTTATTTTCTCATACCATATTTCTTGTCTAGCAATCTTGATTTAAGATTTTTTAGATATTTGGACTGGAAACAAGACAAAATGACTACGTAAGAAAAGCTTTTTTGCAGTGTGGCTATAAATGCAACAGATTGAAAATTGAATGGTCCAAAAAAAGGCGAGTGAATAAAAACGTGTCTTTAGTCTTGCAATGCAAAGCGTAGAGTAACCATACCACCCCTGCTTTACTACTGTTATTAACGAGCTAACGCTAACTTGTCATGCTTCAACATCAACACCTCACTTCAAAACGGAACAAAAGCAGTATTCTGTAGTGACTTAGCCTGCTGTTGACCTGCGGTATTTAGTGTGAAATGCTCCCACACCTTGGATGACTTGGGTCGCAGGGATTTCTCTGCCTCCGCCATGTATTTTTCCTCTACCATGTATCTTTTTTTTTTTTTGCTCCGCCCTGTCTATGAGGCGCCGGACTCTGCTAGCATCAGTGCGCAAGAGAGACAGAGTGTGTTCACTCCGCTCCTCGCTTGACTAAAGTTTATTTTTTTTAATAATCAAATTACTCCGCGTCGCGCGACTCAACGAATCGATTATGAAATTCGTCGCCAACTCTTTAAGTAATCGATTTTTATGGATTTAATCGATTCGTTGTTGCAGCCCTAGTTCACACAGCAGCAGAATATGGATTGACAACCGTATTTTCTTTACCGGTGTGAGTCTCGAAATGTCTCGTTCACACAGCTTTCAGTTGGTTTCGAATTCTGTATGAACGTGCAGTGGGAGTTAAGCCCCTATTCCTTACCAGTAACCATAGCGACCGTGACTGAAGTAACTAGGTACGTTCACACGGGGCGTCAGCGCTTCCCATTGACTATGAATGGGTGACGTCAAGCGTTGCCGAAAAGCATTGTGGATCCGTCGGCAGTGCTTCACTGGCGTTGCTCGCGGCAGAAGTTGAGAATTTTTCAACTTTTGCCGCAAGCGACGCCAGTGAAGTGCCTCTGACGGATCCACAATGCTGTCCGCAAACTGTCTAATTTCATTGGCTGATGCTGATGACCGTCAGTGCTAAACTTCAGCCACGCCTTCCGTCACGCGTTGACGCTGACGCCCCGTGTGAAACGTATCGTATCGAAACGTGTTTCACGCTCACCATATGCATTAATAAAATGCACAAAAACACACAATTTACACAAGTTTTTGCCCAAACTTCAAAGGTCTGTTAAATGAATAAAACTGGAGGCATTTGTTAGCTTTAAGATTAGTTTTTCAATTCAATTATTCAATCCAAATACACTTTACTGTTGGAATTCTTTCCGATTTTTGTCTTGGATCTCAAAGCGTATTCAATCTAGCATCTGCATGCACGCCTTCTGTTGCATTGGCAAAATATAATATTTCTTATACAAAACGTGAGAAGGGTCAGACATCCTTTTTCCTGACAGGCTCTGCTATTTTTTCATACACACATATTGAAAACTTTGCTCAAGTTTATTGTGTAAACTATAACAAGGAAGTCGCATAACAGGGATGCACCGATCCGGATCGGCCGATATGTTTGCGCATTTTGTCAGTAAAGCCGGTCCTGTAATCAGAGGTAAATGTCATCAGGCGCGTGAATTCACATTGAGCCGATCCGGGTGAGTGCATCCCTAGTTGGCAATGACATAAATCAAAGCACACAGTGTTCGGAGAAGAATGCTGGAAAATAAGACGGAAATAAGATTGTTCTCTGTAGCCTGCTGCAGTACAACCCATCGTTCAGCTGCGCGTGACAAACGCTGCTAGTGTGAAAGCACAATCAGCCCACGCTGCTCCTGCTCTGCAACTTAGTAGCGCGTTACTCTAATATGACCAATTTTTCCAGTAACAACTAATCTAACGCGTTACTATTTCCATACCAGTAATCAAATTTAAGTTACTTGTCCAAGCCACTGTGCGTTAATATTTCTTAAAAAAAATGTTAAGCAAAACCTATTTGGTTTCTTCTTGCGTCTCAGGGAGTGACGTCATGTATGCGACAGGTCATATTTTCAGGACAACTCACCTAACCAAGCGCTGCGAGGTATGCATTTTCTAGCTGGAAATATAGTCAGCTGTAGTACAGCCAGTGCTCACGAT
Organism: Enteromius paludinosus; assembly: GCA_032361165.1. NCBI lineage: Eukaryota > Metazoa > Chordata > Actinopteri > Cypriniformes > Cyprinidae > Enteromius > Enteromius paludinosus. The sequence continues at coordinate 14,273,182 of JAUMHQ010000070.1, forward strand.
TGTTACACATGCTGAGCGCATGGACAAGTGTTTTTGCGCGTGCATTTTATTTGCACAGGCTGTGCGCGCATCAGAGCGGGCTTTACCAACATGAGCAAAGTGAAGATGCACTTGAAGGACGTTCAGCTTGCATTAG
>JAUMHQ010000070.1:14279645-14299523 GCA_032361165.1 Enteromius paludinosus
TTATGGATCATCATTGTTATTATCAAATAAGCACAAGCTATTTTCTTTCAGCTGATCCAATTGGACAACTGTAAACACTGCCGTTTGTGTGATATGTGCATCCAAGACTATGACCACCACTGCCTCTTTCTCAATCGATGTGTGGGACGGGACAACCACCGAACCTTCATACTCTTCATCTTGTCTATGTTAATGGCTCACCTCGTCTTCATCCTCTGTGCGGTGTACTACCTCTATTTGAAACTCTCAGGCTTGCAGGTGTCTGATTGGGGCTCAGTGGCAGGAAGAGAGGCCTGGGTCCTCCTGCTGACTCTGCTCAACTTCCTCTGTCTGACTTGGGTGGGATGGTTGTTAGTGGAGCAGCTTCATGCCATTTCCATGGGAACCACCACCTACTTTAGGCGGTACAACCACAAAGGGCCTTCTAAAAGACAACGGTTGGGCAAAATCCTCTCTTTTCTGCTTGAAGGGAAAAGAAGACCGGAGCGCAGTCAGTTTTTTAACATATAGAGACTTTGAAATAACAAATCAAGGTCACAAATGAGTTTGTTTTTGTTTGTAAAGGATATGCTTGAATGTGTCACTTTTGTCCAGATGTTGCTCTGAAATACAGTCTGAAGGAGCCGACACTAGTTGCTGAAAATCAAAGCCTGTTTACAGATTTTGGACAGTCAAGGTTATATATTTGACCTCTTTTAGCCCATTTTCATTTCTCATTCATGTTTTTGCTATGAGGTGCATTTTTCCATTACAGTTTATGTTAGAAATGGCATGACAGTCTATGTAATCGTCATTTATTTAGTGTATAACGTCTTTTCTGTAACCAGTTACATTGTAAGCAAGTGTATAATGCAATTTGTATTGAAAAGTCTTAAGAGTTTAAAAGTTGCGTATTATATTCCAGCCTTAATTTACAGGGAATATTATTATTATTATTAAATTATTATTATTATTAAAATAAATATTTGACGCTTTACATGAACAGAGGTCACTGCTGCCTTATTTTGGCATAACTGTATCTGTATTGTAAATTTTAAAATTTTTGTATTTTCATAGTAAACATTTTAAATAAATGTCTTTCTGTGGAAATGTCTACATTTCAATCTCTCATGGAATATACATCTGTTTTTAAATGACGGCAAATGAATATGCAAAGTGAGGTATTTATAAAAACAACGCACCTAAAATGGATATCCAGTAATTTATTAGCATTTTATATTGGGATAAATATTTGATTTTTATAATTTTACAAAATAAAGATCAGAATATTAGTTTTGTAATATCAGTTTGAATGGGCTTAACTATACACACACACACACACACACAGATCAGTGTTTTTTAAGTAATTCTTCTCTTCAGTTTTTTCTCTTCTGGCGGCTCTGACAGCATTTGGAGACACACACACTCTACATTCCCAGCCCGGCTTTTAAGATGGGTGTCCATCATTAATCATCTTCGAGGCCTGTGTAGTCTGCTGCTAAGTTTCCATTGATTTTTCTGCAGGGGGGAATCTGCAGACCTATATCATTGGTCTAAGTGACATGGTTACATGATTAAAAGCATTCTGATACTACTGTTTCAGAGTCCTGGTAATGCAAGAGAGCCTATTCCGTCTCATATTTAAGGTCCAGGGTTTTTATTTACAGTGTTTATTATATTTTCTAAGACAACTTCTTTGTGTGTAAGAAGCATTTGTTTCCTTATCAGTCAAAAACTCTTCAGTCTTTCACAGTGAATCAGTGCATCATGTGCTCATCTTAATTCTCTCTATATCTGTTATTGGATTGAATGATAATTCAGTCTTACTTGCTAGTTTATTTGGTCCCACGCTAGACTCTGCCTGGTTGATTTGTATTTTAATGATAGTTGCAGGCTAAATTACATTTAGACATTCAATTAAAAAAATTTCCTCCTGCATCTGTATTTACACTTAATACTACATGACTTTTCCAGGGCAATCGCACATTTTACACTGCCCTGAGCTTGACTCCATGAAGTAATACTTGTTATGCATACCACTTTCCACTACTGGATATCATTGCTCTTCATTTATTACATTTGTTTAATCAGTACAAATTATAGGAATACATCCTACTAAATGACATATAAGGGCATAATAAGAGGCACTCGCACACAGCACTGCTGTTTTCACTTCTGCATTAGCAGTCGTCATTTCCTTAGATGTTTCTGTCAGTCTAACGACCTTGTGATTTTTACAGCTCTCAGCTTTTGGAAATTTCCCCTTTATTATTAGGTTAAGTATATATTTTAAGCTAGACTTAATCTAGAGTAGTGAATATAAAATACTGATCTCATAGTGTTTCTATTAGAGGACCAAATTGTTTTCTTGAAAATCATTATTGTTTCATACATATATATATAAAGATGTGGATTAATTGATGTGGATCTGATTAAATCTTGGCAAATCTTTCTCCACCCCTTAGTTTTTTAAGATACGGGTCTCTGGCTTGGTCACATTGCTGAACTTTACACACATAACTGTAGTTCTCCTTTTACTTGCACCAGTATTTGAAGCGGTTAGTTTCAAATGCCAACACATGACTATGCTAAATCATAAGCCCTAATGTTATACTCGGAGGGTTTACTACGATGGAGAGACAATGGACATTTTTAGGTATTTTAGTTTTTATTCATCTGATTTAACTTGAAGTCTGCTTATAGTAAATTAATTACAACATGTCTTATAACTTTACTGTGATGACTAACAGGTCATAACATTTATATGACCTATGACTATGTATGTAGTATATTCTTAACTGAATGCCTCAGTAATAAGAAGAGGCTTTGTTTATATAACTCTTACTGTGAGTTTTTCAATTGATTCTCAAGTCTTCTGACACACCGTTCTGTAATTAAAGCATTATTACTATTGCAACTGTTGTGAAATGCAATGTGTAACATGGATGATGTGAAGAGTTTTAGGAAACTTTTTCCTCTTAATTATCAAAGTAACTAATTACAGTTGAAGCTAAATGAGGGATAAATCATTTTAGGAATTTACCTAAAAATAAAAATCTGTTATTAATTCACCTTTGTTATTTAATTATATTTCTGTCTTTTGAAGAATATTTATTGTTTTTGTCAGTTTTTTTTTCATAAATGATATAATGGCCACGTCTGTCAACCCCCCAAGATGATGAAATCATGAAAATAACCTATTTAGCCATATTCTAATTCTTCTGAAACTATATTTAGTTTCATTTTTTATTTTATTCAGAAAAGCACATAAATCATATTTGTAGATGTATACTTTTAGGCTGTGTCTGGTCCTTTTTGGGGGGCTTTTTATAAGAAAAATATCAGGTATCAAGTCTCCTCTTTGTGATGCACAAAAAACAGCACATGGGTTTTTGAGAGTGAGTGAATTGTGAGAGTTTTATTTTTTGGCCAACTAAGCCTTCAGCATCTGTTTTTTGTTTTGTTTTTGGAAGTAGAAAAAAAAAGCAAGTGTAGAGTGAGGGAGGGAAGTAGAGAAGTATGTAAAATAGTACACACAAGCACATGCAGATACGGTCACTACTTAAGAGCCAATTAGGAGGGACAGCGAAGGGGGAGAAATGGCAGAAGCCCTTCTGTTTCTGCTTCGCTGAATTATTGAGTGTAATCATCCAGGCCTTTAATGGCTGGTCCAGAGTGGAATTAATTTGGGTGGTGTGGGATAAATAATGCATTATGGGTAAGGGTGGATCTGAGCGTGTGCAAGAGGTCTCTCTCCTCCAGCTGCCTCTGCATGATGAGGGTGGGAGGGGCCCGGGAAGCGTGCTGCTCAGTGCAGTGGGCCAGTGGGGCATGAAAGGGGGGAGAGAGAGATAGAGAGAGAGAGAGAGAGAGAGGGGAAGGGAGGGAGGGAGGAAGACAGATGCTGTCCAGAGCAAGCGGAAGAGGTGCAACAGGGCGAGGCTCAGGAGGAGAGTAGAGTGTGGATCCCAACATGTGGATGGAGGACAGTGTTGCTCAGCTATGAACACCATGCTAAGTCCCAAGATTAGACAGTCCAGGAGAGGTAAGACCTTTAATTCTCAGCATGAGTGTCCTGTATTCCCATCCGTAGCAACACCCTCCTGCATTAGCTGTGCTCAGTACCAGCTCCTGCTCCGCTAGTCCGCTGATCTCACAGCTCAGTGATGGGCTGTATATCTCTGTGGCTCCATGGCAGTGATCCAGAAGACTGGGCGGTTGCTTGGTAACATCTTTCAGCTTGATTAGTGGTTAATGAGTGTAAGTGGTCTTTGGCTTTGTGTCACACTCCTTAACCAGGAAGACATGATTCGGATCCTGACACATGCTGATCGTGCCTGATGTTTCATAGTGGGATTTTTTATACACTTATAAGAATACGGTGTTTTGCAGTCATAATGAATTTTGGTTCCCAAAAGAGCATATTATATTTTTTTATAATTTTTTTAGTGTGATCAACTTTTACTATAAAGTACATTTTGTGGAATGAAAATGTCTCAGGATTTGAAAGGTTCTTAACGGAACCATCATTTCCACTAAAGAACCTTTATTTTCAAAAGAGTACAGTACATGATGTTAGTCAAGTCAAGAATAAGCGTGAACATTATAATCCAATGACATTGTTCTGTAAATGAACTCTACTTGCATTCTATTCTTGGTCTATGATGAATTGTAGTTTCGACACTTAGAATCAAGGGACTTGCAGGTGTAATAAATCATAACAGCTGAATGTCAAACTGTTTCACCTACATGAGTACCTAGCTTGCTATAGCATCAGGCTTATAATGTAAATTAAATGTACAGTCAGTATTTCATAAATTTACCGATCAGATTACAGTGTACAGTAAGTTTTATGTTAAGTCAATGTTAAGTTCATTTCCAAATCTAATTTAATTTCCACATAATATGGATGGATTTTTAACAGTTGTGTAAATAAACTGACTGGATAGCAGCATTCATATTAATTCATAATAACCTAGATTTTTAAATGATGTTGCAATGAAGATACTTCATTATTAGTTGACGATAATGCATGAACTAATAGAACCTTATTGTACAATGTTAACATTGATAAGTTCCATACACATAACTGGTGCAATATCATTTTAAAGTTTAATTGACAATAACTGCATGGTTTTTCCTGATTATTCCTCCTGGAGAACAGGCTTGTCTGCTTCAGCAGTAAAAGGCTATTTGCGGATTGATTTCTGTCCTGCTGTGCAACATAAAGCAAACAGGAGCATTTGAAGCACACTGTCTGTCTGCTGGGCTCTGCATTTGTCATCTTGCATATGGATTGTGTCACTTTTGATGAGGGTATTGGGTTTGCTGTGTTTTAAGTGGCTGCAGCACGTATTCCAGCACAGCAGGCTCAAAGACACTGCCAGGTTTCATTTGCAGACAGCTGTGATATTTCACTCTGAGTGTAGGAACATTAGGTGGACTGACAATCACCTTTCAGTTTTGTGCTGTACTTATGCAGAATTTATCAGGAAGTATGACAGGTAGATAGATTGCAGAATTCATATATATTTAAATCTATTTAATACGATTTTTTTGGATTTTCTTGTTACATGTTCAAATTTATGTGAAAAGTTTTTAGACGTAGCACAGTTGGAAAAAATGAAGTCGTGATGGATCTATTTATGCGCTTGCACTTTGTTTTGTTATGCCTACTGTAAACTACAAGATGGTTATAATAGAGCTGGATTAGTTGAAGGAATAATCCAAGCCAATAGGAGCTACAGAAGATTCATTATTATTCTGTTCCTCGTGCCTTTCTCAAGGTGTCCTCATAAAACATGTCTTGTGCAAAACTCTTTATTATGCGGCTATTTTAAGCAGGATGATCATTTCAGGCAGAGATTAATTGTTGATATTAATTCTTAATCATTTTGAATCTTCAAATTCAGTACCAAAGCTCTTAAAGAATATTTAAGGAACAGACGCATAAAAAGGCTCTTTTGTCATTCCGAAAAAATGAGTCTGAATAAAATATGCATGGGCCTGGTCAGACTTCCAGTATTTTTAGACCGAACATGTCACAGGAGCAGAAAATCAGACAAATGGGGGGAAATTCTGATGCTGAACGTTCTGCTCTGTGTGTTATTGAGCGTTAGCCGCTATAGGTTTATGGGTAATAAGGAGAAACAACATTCTGTGTCCCTAGAGACTGTTGTTCAAGGGGCAAGGTGATTTTAGGGGCTTTTCTCCCACCCTCCTTGCCCCATTTGTGCTCTCTCACTCTTTCTCTTCATGAGGCTGTGAGGTGTACATTAACACTGATGAGGCTTCCATTACTTACAGTGATTGAATCAGAGTGGCAGCATTTGCAGCCCTTCATTCAGACGGGGAGGCAGAGGACCAGTGCTATTATGCAGTACCTTTTCAACTCTGTAACACAGAAAGAAATAATATACTTGTGTTGTAGTTTAAGGAAGTATAATTTTATTTTATAACTTTATTTACACAATGGCAAGAAAGTTAACAGAAGGGTTAAAATGTTATATATATATTTATATATATGCATCTTTAAATACAAGGTAAGAACAGGTAAAGTAACAGTAAAAAGTAAAAACAGGTAAGTAATTTCATAAAACAGGGCAGAATGTTTAACAGTGAGACAAACCACGAAAACAATCACACACTCATATTTGCATGTGTTTTGTTTGTCCACCAAAATTGATATCACATCCTGGAAGATGATGTCACTGAAGAACTGGCTCGTGTTAGTACAGTGATGTGAACAGAATGGAAACTGATTTTATATTAGAATAATCTAATTATATTCTAATATTTGCAATAAATTAAAAAAGAATAATTTTAGTCGAAAAAAAATAAAAATAAAATAAAGTATGAATTAGTATATAAATAAAGTATAATTATTATTATTAGCATTAAAACATGATGTTGGCATTAAAATGAAAGTAATACTGTTATTTAAAATTCATGTTCACTTTGTGAAATTGTGAAAAAGAAATAACATGAAAATAAATAAATATGGTTTCCAATTACAAAATAAATTATTAATAATAATAATAATAATGTTGTTTTTTTTTCATTTTAAATGTAGAATTTTAGTATTAAAAAGTGCATAGAATGAGCCATCTGATAAAGGCTAGAAAAAAATATATCATGACTTGACAATTAAGATCAGTGGGACAAGAAAAAAAGGAGGGTGATCCAGAGTGACCCTAAACGTGGCTGTATGAAGAAAGCTTGGGAGTGGACTTGTTTACTGCTATCCTGCTGCTCTCAGCACACAGGAAAGCAAGGATTGATTTTTTTTTCTCTTCCGGCCCACCAGTATAAAGCAGCTGCTTGTGACACTGGGTATGCCTCTCAAAAACAGCTGCCCAATCTGATCTGCTTTGCTGTGGTTTGTGGTTGTCTCTGGTCAAAATAAGGGGAATTCAAATTCATGAATAAGCCCAAAAAAATGGCTTTCGCATCACCGACAAGCCTGTCATAAGGCATGCATGATACATCTTGTTTTCAGCTGTGGTGGGCAAATTGCTTGCATTGCCGAACACATCTATGCATTTTTATGTGTGTTTCTTGGCATATACTTGTCAAGACTAGTAGAGGCTAATTCACTTGGTTTAGATGAACAGATCGAGAATGTACTGTAAATGTGACATGAAGTCAAATCTAAAATGTGTATGTGTTTGTGTTGACTTTTTCAGCCAGGTCTAAGAGCATGGTCATGGGGGAGCTCTCCCGCAGCTCCAGCAGGCCATCGTCCCCCAGCCTTCAAGACAGGGCGCTGAAAGCAGGCTGGCTCAAGAAACAGCGCAGCATCATGAAGAACTGGCAGCTGCGCTGGTTTGTGCTTCGAACCGACCAGCTCTACTTCTACAAAGATGAGGAGGAAACAAAACCACAGGTACAGTGGGAAGAGGACAGAGCAACCTGAGAACAAAACTGAAGGTTATTTATTATAATATCACTCAACTGGAATATAAGGTTGTCTTTTTCAGCCACATTAATCAAAATAAAATCTGGCCCTGTTGTGTCTAAACAAGGTGACAGTTAATGTTGGAAAAATAGGTTTAAAGAAATAATAGACCTTGACCTTTTATTTCTTATCTGATCAATAACTCTACCTCTAAAAAAATCAATATGTTATTTATCTTACTGATTTAACCATTGATTGTGAGAAAACTAATGACATCACTGTTTTCAAGTTCAACCCCTTAACCCACAATCCACACCATTTGCAGGTATTGGACTGAACCTGAATCACTGGGAGATAAGGGCAGTTATGAAATTCATTGCATTAGATATCTGTGTGAGACCATATACACTATGAAATGACCATTACCATTTAACAACTTGATTCTATTCATCAAGGATGTATTAAACTGATCAAACGTCTCAAAAGGTTTCGGTTTCTAAATGAATGGTGTTCTTTTGAGCTTCTAGTTATCAAAGTATTACAGTAAATGTATTACAGTATCCAAATAATATAACGCAGCGAAAGCATGATACATTTTTGTTAGTACCAAAAATTTGAATGATTTCTAATGTGACACTGAAAAGTGTATTACTGTATTATATAAATTAAATGATTAATCACATCCAAAACTACTGTGCATATATATATATATATTATTGGATTGTGTACAAATATACACACATTTGTATTCATTCATTTATATTATATATATATTTAATATACAAATATAATTTTCTTAGCAATGCATGTGAATGTATATTTACACAATAAATATACACAGTACAAGCACATATATTAAATAAATTCAATTAATGCAATTATTAGTAATTAATCATTTGACATCACTTATATGTACCAAATGAATTAACAGGAATAAATGAATAAATTAACAGGAAAAAACATCATTCACAAATAAAATACAAGAGAAAACTTATTAATAATTAATAATTAATAATGAATATGTATTTTTGATCCAATAAATTCAGCCTTAGTAAGCATAAGAGACGTAAATATTCAAATATCAAAAGCAAACTATGCACAAATGATTAAACAACACCATTGTAAAACATACTGGTTAATTGGTTCTTTTATTTGTTAAATAAATAATGTACTGTAAATTTCCTGTTAAATTGCTGTAATGTCATAATATTTGTTTAAAAACATGTAGTTTCTTAACACACAGATTCTATATATATATATATATATATATATGCTGGTGATTCATTGTCCACTGTCAGCAAAGCTTTGGGAGCACAGCTCCTCAGTGTCTCCATTACACCAGGATGACATCAGCATGCTGTTAGCCTGACAAACTAATTTGGAAACAGCATGCCCTCCCGCTTGGCTGTAGTGTAAGTCAAAGCATTTAGCAGATACAGAGCGGCTGACCTGTGACCCCTAATGCAGCATGACTTTCCTCATACGGCCGACTCTGGCTCATCCATCCTTGAACTGGTATTATTCTCTTCTGGAGCCTGTAAACTCCCTCTAATGTTCCTGCTCTCTTTCTCCACCCCCACCCCATCCTCATCCCAGCTAAATTCAATCTCTGCTGCAGAAATGTGCCCAGCTTGCATTTGAGTGGGAAACCCTATAAGCATTTACCCTTATCAATGCATACCCTCTGAAATTTCATTTAGCTGCAGCTGAATGGCAAAGAGGAATTTTAGTTGAGCGATGAGAACTTGCATCGCTGTGTTAATGCTGGGGCAGCGAAGAATGGAGGACAAGCTAAAGGAGGCTGGTGCATAATTTATAATTTGACTGTGGTTGGGTCTAATTATGCATGAGTCAGCATTGCTGATTACAGCGTAAAATTGGGCCACGCACACAACAGAGAACTATAATCCCACACTGCCTTATCTGCCCTGAAGGTGAGCCCCACAAATCAATTATCAAATTACAATGGCCTAATGGAACACTAATCTCCAGTTATCCCGGAACAGAATGTTTTATTTAACAACATTTTAAAATGATGGAAAAATGTTGGGAATGGACACAAATTGCTCTTAAAAAAGTGCCCTTCAAACCTGCTTTAAACCAATCTTTCCTTTCTTTTTCCCTCCAGGGATGTATCCCATTGCAGGGTAGTCAAGTCAACGAGCTGACAGCCAATCCTGATGAACCTGGGCGGCATCTTTTTGAAATAGTTCCAGGTAGGAGATAATTAAATTTAGCTGAATCTTCTGTGGTCTGATTTAATAAAGCATTTAAAGGCTTGTGGCATCAAGGCATAATCCATGCATGTTATATTTTATTTTCTCTTCATCCTACTTGTCACTCAAGGAGGAATATAATGGCAAAGCAAGTAAACAAACAAGGCACTGTGTTTGCAGGCCATGAGCAGCGGCTTGCATATTGTTACTGATGAAATACAGCTTCCTCATTACCAGAGTTAATCACTAGAGGGCATTAGGTGTCTTCTGAGGATACATGAAGGACATTTGTGAAGACTGAAATCCATTCATGTGCTAAACGCTGACCACCTACATTAAGGTTAAAAAGGTTGAAAATCTAATTTGTTAAAACCTATCATAAAATACTTTTATTATAATTTCGAATTTTTTATTATAATTTTATTTTGAAAAATGTATAATACAAAAAAATGTGTATGAAGTGTTGCTTTCATTAGGGGAATATAGACAATATCCTAAAATTACCTAAAATTCATTTGTCGTTTAGCTGGGAATAATGTGTAATGTATTTTAACGCATCAATATATTTTCTAGTAGAAAAACTACATTTTGAGTAACACTACAATAAGGGCTCCATCAATTAACATTGGTTATCTACATTACAAAAGTTATTATTATTATTGAATGGACCTGAGCTAACGTAAATTAACAATAAACAAATGCATTCTTATTAACTTGTGTTAACAATTAGTAAATAATATTAGACCAAATGTATTGCTCATTAGTTATTAATATAAGGTCATACATTTAATTATGTGAACCAATAGGACCTTTTTGTAAAGTGTTAGAAAATTTCACCACTGGTCTCCATTAGTCAAATATTGTGTTTGGACCCACTGTGAGGTCGTACGTATCCAATGGTACCTTTTTAATTACAAAGTTGTTGTTGAGACGTTCATCTGGTTTATCTATTTAGTTTTCATTTAATTAGTTTTGAAGTGTCGCATATCAGGAATAATATACGACTAGCCTGAATTCCTAATTCAAAGCAAACAATCCAGCTCTGTTGTGTCACATGGTTCATGCTAGATGCAGCAGTGCGTTCCTGTGGGACAGATTCAGCTTGTTTACATGTACTCTGGGAACCGTCACATATCAAATCCTTCTGCACTGCCTGACCCAGCATCTCATAAGCAAAGGACATGACCCTAGCTGACCCTGAATTCAGTATGGAGCGTCAGGCTAACATGAGCTGTTGCAGGTGGTCCTTGATTTAAGTCTAAATGGGTGAAACTGATACACAATTGCCTGTGTTATCCACTGCAGTGACTTGTGCTTAATGAGACCTTCAGGATGCATTAGTGACACAGCTGCTTGTGTTCAAAACAAGGAAAGCAATCATTAACTGTCAAGTATTAGAACATCTTATACACTGTACAGTATGCATTCTTAAGCATGACAGCTGCACTTTTTTATCTGTGGCCCTACCAGTCAGGTTTTGTTATTCCGATCCAATGCAAAAATGCTGTTTGCGTTTTGAAACTTGTCCACTACAGTCACGTTTTAATAGCTTTGGTGATGTTATAGTGAAATGCTGTTGTCTTTTTACTGGGATATTTTATTTAGGTGCTTAGCGACGCTCAGACTCTCTCCCGTCTTTGTCATAAAATGACTGATGAGAGAATTCTTTCATTTACAACAAGTAAATATCACAAGCTGTTGCTACAGCAGTCAAACCTGAGCATAAAAGTTCAACCTACACAAGCACGTGGCTACACTTGGCATTCAGGATTGAGGTGTCTGTTTTCTTTCCTGAGATTTTAATACTTTAATTAACTTTAATACTTTAATTTCATGCTGAAGCAAAATCTAAGCATGAACAAGTACATGATGGAATGAAATGTAAAAAAAAAAAAAAAAGAATAAATCATTAATGTTACCACCATTTAAATGTTTTAGGTAAGTATGGTTTCTTTTTAAAGAAATGAATACTTGTATTTAGCAAGGGTGCTTTAAGCTGATCAAAATTAAAAGTACAAATGTGTAATCTTACATACTTTTTCTAATTTAAATAAACTGTTCATTTGAACTTTACAAACGTATTAAACAGCTCGACTGTTGTTAACAATAATAATTAGAAGTAATGTTGCATTAGTTCAGAATCAGATCAGTAACAATGAAGACCAACATTTGACCTTTGCATCACAGGAATAAATTACATTTCAAAACAGGTATTTAGAATATTTTAGATCCCTAATGCTATGTTACTAAATATGAATAAGCAGTTAAATAAGGAGTTAATTGAGGTAAAAGTCATAATTAATTATTAGTTAATAACAAGAATTGGCCCCCAAGCTAAAGTGTGACCTATATTACTGATTTTTTTGTATTTTTTTAAACATATTAACAGAGGATTATGTAAAATCATACTTAAACTACACTTTTTAGGTAAAAATTCAAACTGATTATTAGTTATTGATTGTTTGGCATAAATACTGGACACAAAAACCTCTGATGTGTCTTGGTGGTCTTGCATCCCATATTATTGAAGTTAAGATTAAAAGTGAATAAAGGCTAAATCCCTTGTCTCTGAGAGTCTTAGGAGTTAGAGAAAGAATAGCTCTTAAAACTAGGCCAAACAAAAGGCAAGTCTTAGCAACATTCTGCGGAGAATGAAGCATGCATTAGTTGCACTGGACTTCATTTATCTGTTTTTCTTTCATTCTGTACTACGTACATTATTATTGTCACCCCTATAATCCTTTTGCAAGGTGGACAACGTGAGCTTCTGCATATAATGGTGTTTTGTTAAGTACACCAAACTAAACCCGCTTTCCATAAGTCCTGGTCTTTTTATATCAGTCACTCAAACAATGGCTCTATTTACTCTTGCTCCCGACACAAAAGCACCACTGCAGACTGGAGTAGGGAGGTCTGATCCGAGCATGTTCTTACAGCTGACAGAAGCATCACGCTCTGTCTGTGAAGATTGCAGTTTGGTACATTAAAAGCTCTGATCTAAAGCCTTCTGGCAATGTGCAATAAAAGCATCTGTGTAACACACAAAGCCCCTTGTGGTCTTCGAAAAGTCTTCAAAGAGGGGAAGTTTTAATTAATAAGCTGTTAGATTTAATAGGGGGAAAAGATCCAGGCAACATGCAGAGATTTGTGCATCAGGCTTGCAGAAATGTTCAACCGGCCCCCACCACCACCACCACCCCATGAGAAGACAAATCAACCCCCCAACCACACACACACACACACAGATTGATTAGCTGGGTCTGTTTGTGTTTGGGGGGATGTTTCCAGTGTTTGGCAAAGATGAGCACTGTGGTGGCTCCACTCATGAGGGTGAGCGAGGGCGAGTCTGACAGACCAGGGGGCGGGGAAGAAAAGGTTGAAAAAAAAAAGAGAACACAACAACTCTTTTTTTTAATGAATGAATGAAGCAGACGGAGGACTTGTTTTTCGGGTTTCGGGCGGTGATGGTACTGTGGGGTTCTTTGCGCTCTCTCTTTTTTCTCTTCTATTCTCTCTGTGCCATGCACTTTTTTTCCACTCCTTTCTCTATGCTTTCTCTCCCTCAATCGCACACCCCTGGCACACACCTATGTTGCATATTCACCTTCTAGGAGGGCCAGAGATGTAACTAACATGGCACAACTGTAGCGCTGCCCTCTTTGGCGCCCGTGTGCCAACATGGGGCTCGGTTGCCGCAAGCTGCAGGAGCACCGATCTGTTCACGCCAAGGGTAAGGATACACTTTCCTCTTAAAGACGGCAACTTTTATAGATCGATAGGTGAGATTTACCGCGGTGAAAGTACAGTGCGGCGTTTATAGCAGGATAGGAATTTATAGGAGATGGGAATTTTGTTTTTTAACCTGTAAATCATCTATGTTAGATGCAGCTGTGGGTTGTAAGGACTGTAACATCTGGAGTGTCAAATGCATGAAAAAGATCCAGGAAGCTGTGGCTTTGTGAGCCGCGTATTTTTGGAACAGGCTGCGAGGAGTGGAGCTGCTGCTGGTGAGGTAGTCTTGCATGAATGTGAGGGCCTGTAATTTTGCCTAAACTATGCTGAAAGGTGTTCGTCTGCTCTCTGATCTGAAACTGACACTTTAACCCTTTCCTCGCTCCTTTTGATTCCCATTTCGTATGAAGTTGATGATTGTGATGGTAACAATACAGAGGTTTCTTTGTGGTATTCTGTTAAACTGATGTGCATTTACAGATGTCATGATATCATGCAGCAGTTCCCAACCAGGCCAAGCACTATTCCTTATGGTGTCCTTGAGTAGGAAGTGCAGGCTTGCTTTGTTAAACAAAACATGACTAACAAAGAACTTTACAAAGAGACTCACAGGCTATCTAAAAGTTTTGTAATTATATGAAGCACATTTTATTTCTTTGTAAAGAATAAGAATAATTTTAAATAATATGAATTAAAGCAAGCCTTTAAATGGTGTGAAACCTTTAAATATATACCTGGTCAGTGAACATTTTTAATGCATTTGAAAGAAGTCTTTTAGGCTGCATTTATTTAATCAATAATACAGTAAAAACATTTATTTTGTACAATATTATTATATTTTAAAATAATTCTTTTTAGGATCCTCTGACAAATAGTATAAAAAAACAGCATGTATTTGAAATAGAAATCAAATACTGTAAAATATCATTATGAATGTCTCTTCTGCCACCTTTGATCAATTTAATGCATTGTATAAATGTATTCATTTATTTTTTATATATACATATCTTTTTTAATAGTATGAGTACAGTATATATACTTGCTCTGTACTTCTTTCACTCACATTTTTTGCCCACAATATTACATTATATCACTATTTTACTGTTTTTATCCCATGGGATGTCAAGCTGCCATAAAACAAAATAAAAGATTCTGTATTTCTCACATTTATTCAATTTAAGAGAAAACTCTTGTTTTTTTCACCTACAGTATTGCGGCAATAATGATGATAATGCTAAATGATATCCAGTATAAATTAGAAATAACACAAATTTATGTTGATGAAGGGATACTTGTGCTTCATGTTTTTGTACACAAGACAAAAATGTTCACAAATTTCAGAATAATCCTTGCATTTCTCTACAAAACCAAATCTTTTCATTTGTGAAAATCTGGCTCAAGCGTTCCATCACATTTTGAAACCAATAAACTGAAAGCTAAAACCACACCACATAACATATAATTGAGAAAACAAAGGGTCTGAATTCCTGCCCTAAATATGACTTTATAAAGTGAGTTTTACAAAGCTAGCAATACAGTATGTATACATTTGTATGCGTTTCCTTCGTTAGGTCGATACATTAAAGCACTTTTTATATGACGTAATTCTCTTCCGCGTTACAGTGCCGATTGTCTGGGCTGTGCCACACAGGAAGAGCTAATGGCTGTCAGAATATAAGGAAGTCATTGGGGGTCAGCTGATTTTATGACGATGAGAGCCGTGGGGGCCCATGAGGAGAACAGAGACTCTCCACGGTGCAACTCTCATCTGCAATAATCAGATCCAGAAACATCAGCCCCACAGAGAGAGCTAAACCAAAAGGACTGATAAGAGTTTCCAAATGGCAGATATTACAGGATGTTGGTTTCGTGGAAAAGACTTAATCACCAAAATGACCAATCACCAAATAAATAATTTAAACACAATTAAAACACATTGTGTTAGCAAATAGCGGTTACAAACAAAGCGGACTATAAGATAGTGATGTTTCTGTGATCACTCTTAACTAGATAGCATATCTGTTCTGAATGTTCTAGACTTTATGTTTCTGAAAAGAATGTCAGGCAACACAATACAACTAGAAAAAAAGAAAGGTCATTAGACTGAAAACGCTGGCTTTACTTGTCTGGAAGTGAGTTTCAAGGTCTCGTGTAGTTTAAATATATGAGACATTAAAGGAGATACAGAATTAAAGGAACGTAAGCCGTTAAGGTGCTTTTGAGTGGTTATAAGGGCATTTCTGTGTGGTTGCTGGCGTGTTCTGGTTGGCTGTGCTCAACTAAGTGGTTCCTATGTTTTATTTTATTTTTTATTATACATAGAGAGAGTTAGCCAGACATATGTTATTCTATACAAAAAAAAGGATGTTTGTTGGTATAAAGTTTTGCTGAACTTTATCCTGCTGTCAGTTTTCTCATCAAGGAACAGACCTCTGAAAGGCAAGTGTGTCTGCAAAGTGTTGGATTTAAAATAAAGACCTTCATCTGAAAACCTCAGGCCTGTCGTGCTGGATATCCTCCCAGTCGACTTCTCGCCAAACCGCACACTGTGCCTAGGGCTTCTCGATGCCTCCCATTTTGTTCTGATACATGAGAGAGGAAGACATGCAGCAGCCACCTAAAAGCTGCTGACTGAGCTCTTACAGTGTAATTTCATTAAAGGTATGAAGTCTTCGTTACTGTAAAAAGATTGAACAAAACAGACAGCTAAAACAAAATTATTACCGATAACATATAAATGGAAATTCTTTAAAAAAGTAAATGTGTGATAGGACGGACACCTACTTTTTAACTAATGGGACATTAGTGAAGAAGTCTTGCTCAAGTGCAAAAACTCTTGAAGAGATGAAATTCCAAAGTACATGTTTTATCTTGAACAATGCACCATGTATAAAAGGGTGGGCTGCAAGGCATAACATTGTTTGGTTCTTACCACCAGCTGAATGCTAAACATGCACTTCACTGCTCAGTCTTTCATTTTATAAATAGTTCGTATCCATGTCCTTCCCATGGAAATATGCTGAATGTCATAGTAAAATCATTGTTTGGGATATGCACGCTAGGAGAATGTTGATGTGAGCAGTTAAGGCATGCTTTGGGTAACAGATAAAGGGGCAGCAAGGACATCTGAAAACCTGGGAATTCAGATATTATGAGTATGTTGTGAATGTGGAGTGATTATTCCTGACCTTGAATTTGGCCTTGCTGGAGTACAGAATGAAAATGTGCCTTAGGGTCCAAGACAAACCAAAATCTAAGGGCTGATGTACCTGCAATACCAGAACAAATGTTCACACCCCTACTGCACACATTTGAGCATGATTCACTCAAATGTATTCATTCAAATAGCAATTTCATAATGATTTCAGTTCTATTTAAGAAAAGTCAAGTCTTTGATTATTGTCATTACATCTGCCAAAGGCACAAGCACAGAGGCAATGCCTCACACACTCCCACTGTATTTCAGACATGCAGACAGAGACAGTCAAGAGTTCCTCAGGGAGTCCTATGTGTGTCGTCTGACAT
The DNA here is from genome assembly GCA_032361165.1 of Enteromius paludinosus. Lineage (NCBI taxonomy): Eukaryota > Metazoa > Chordata > Actinopteri > Cypriniformes > Cyprinidae > Enteromius > Enteromius paludinosus. Next base: position 14,296,995 of record JAUMHQ010000070.1, read on the forward strand.
AGCCACTAGCTACCTGACAATACTCAGTTTATTCTGCAGCCAGGCTCAGACAGATAATGGAACCATCCATCCACAAAAAGTAGGTTGAACAGAATTTATGCTGCGGATATTTTCAGAAGATAAAGAGGGAGTTTGTGGAAGGAAATTAAAAGTAGTCACAGTTCCATAATACTAATAGTTTAACACAGCATGCTGTGTTTCTGAAAACCACCCAAAAACAATTATGAACTCCTCAACTTCATTTGAATAACACAATTATTAAAAAATGAATTTCAGAAGATGGTTTCTTTAATTGTCATGGCACATTTCAGTTCATCTGTCCTTCCTTTAGGAACGAAATACCACTTTTCTCCTGTGCTGCTATGGTTAATGTCTGGTATGTTGGATGATGTCATGAAGAGAAATCACTGTTTTGTCTATGTGCTGTTTCCCTTATGGCTTTGATGCCACCTAGTGGTACATTCACCATTGAGAAGACAAGATTATAGAATACATTTAGATAAAACAGTATTATTGTACAAATAGTTACACTATCATATCGATGTTATAATGTCTGTTGACATCTCCTTATATATCTTGTTCCAAGTAAAGGTTTAGGGCTGGTAAGTTTTTTTTGTTTTTTAAAAGAAGTGTCTTATTTCTCCAGACTTCAGTGTCACATGATCTTTCTAGAAAACATTCTAATATGCTGATTTGCTGTTCAATGTTGACAACAGTTGTGCGGACTAATATGCTTGTGAAAACCATTATGCATAGCAGTCACAAAGACCAGCAATCATGAATTATATTATGCCACAGCACTAGCATTATGTGCTTTTTGATTAATTATGTAATGTGTTTTCAAGTTTTCTAATAAAAATAGCCGAAGCATTTACCATGACGTAAATGAAAAGAATTATTCATGTCTTGCTATTCATGCTATCAATACCAATCAAAATTAGTTATTTTTCTTCCCACTCTCTGTCTCCATAGGCTGTGCAGGAGAGAAAGACAGATCGGCTCTCAGCCATGAGGCTTTCCTGCTCATGGCAAACTCCCAGAATGACATGGAGGATTGGGTCAAAGCCATTAGACGTGTCATCTGGGCTCCTTTTGGAGGAGGTAGCTTATTGCACACACAAATAAAACCTAAGCATTTTATCTTACGAGCAGGGCCGGATTTATGCACAGGCATTCTAGGCACATGCCTATGCTTGCTCATCCAGGAAGATATATAAAATGTTTATTATATCTACAGCAGGGTAAAGAACAAAATTTACCTCATGAAAAGAGGTAAATCCGGCCCTGTTTATGATGCAGCATAGTCAAGAAAACTAAACTAGCAAGCATATGCCTAGTTCTCTATTCTCACATTGTTTGAGTAGAGTGTGATCTATATCTGGCACACAGCTTATATCATGCGGCATGGCTGATATACACGCACACTAAAATAACAACAGCACTGGCAGAGTCTGAAAGACTGGCTGAATCTTTTGGCACTGTGTTACAGGTGTTTAATAACAGATTATTTTGGGGTGTCTGAATAAAGGCAAACATTTTAATACCATTTTAATGATATTAAATATCCACGACAGGAAGCCATTGTTATGTGTCCCAGGTGTGTGTTACATTTTAGACACTATTAACACTTACTTTGCCGATTTTTGCTATGCAAAGGACGTTTCCAAAAGTCATACAGTAAAATGACCATTGCAATTTTCAGCAAAGTGTTGTTTCCTTTCTAAATGAATCAGTGTTTTTAAAGAACTGTTTAAGTGAGTGGTTATATGATTCACTAGAGATCATTGACGCCACCTACTGTCTTAATGTTGTAAAAACAGTGTAGTTATTGTTAACTAATAATAAACTAAAACTTTTTTGTTGACTGAAATAAATCTGAAATAAAATTACTGAAGTTCTAAGTGGCCATGTATTATAATTTTTTTTCCGTCTTGTTTTCTCGTGATCTCGACCTAACAAAAGTTGTTTTCTCGTGATCACGTCTTAATTTTCTCATTATCACGACCTCATTTTCTTTACGTGTCCGGCATAAGAACAATTCGTACATATTTTACGAGATGCCATTTCGTATGAATTTGTACGAATGACCTAAACATAACCCCGCCCCTAAACCTACCCATCACGTGATTTTAAACAAATCGTATGAAATCGTACGAATTAGTACGAATTGGCACAAATTTGGCACCTCGTACAAATATGTACAAATTGCTTGTGAGACTGTGTTGCAACACCAGGCAGAATTATCTGCACGCTGCTGAAATTATAGAAATATACAATTTAAAACGTATTTTTGTTACCTTGTTATGTCTATAGGCAGCCTGAAAGGTCTACTTCAATAAAACAATCGAAAACAAATTTGTGTTTATTTAATACATATATCCAACAAGAGGTAGTGTACAGTCTTCCCCATCTGAGCTCATTATGCTCACTCCCATGAAGGCCAGCCCGCAGCGCAAACTATTCCTAAAGCCTGGAATTCAACCCAGAAGAACAACGCGGCGCACAGCTTGAATCAACTAAAGATATCAT
>JAUMHQ010000070.1:14313037-14333621 GCA_032361165.1 Enteromius paludinosus
GCCGATACCGATATATCGGAAAATACCAAATATCGGCCGATAATATCGGCATTCCGATATATCGGTCGGGCTCTAATTTCTGATAACAATATTAATTTTCGGCAGCCATTACTCCAGTCTTCAGTGCCACATTCTTACATAGGCTATAAAATAAAAAAACATTTATTTTAAATAGAAATTCATATCAATTCAACTTTCCACTCAAATTATCCTGATAATATGCTGAAAGAATAAAAAATTATATTAAATTTGAAAACCGCAAAACAGAAGCAGCCTTTTAGATTTACATTTGGGAAATATTTAAGGGTCAATATAAATGTGTCACTTTTTAATCAAAATCAATAATTGCAAATAAAATGTCATAAGTGGTTAAAATCTGTGTGGGTTTTCAAAAGCATTTTAGATGTCTGCGACATTACTCACTATTTTTGGTTTCACGTACAGTCCTGACTAACTAAAAACTAACCAACAATACAGTACATTTCCAATGGCTAAAGTGCACCAAAACGAATGATCTGTTTTCCAAGTCTTTCCACACCATTAACCTTGAAAAAGATTACTTATTTCCTTTCAGTGCTCCCATCAACCATCGACAGATCTGTCAGAGTGAAACCATTTTCATTCATTTAACGCTTGATTATCCACAGCTGCATATGAAATTTGCATATTTACTGTTCAAAGGTCGCCATTCTTGAGTCGTGACCTTGTGCAGTGACACGAGATTCATTGTATTAACATAAAGATCTCTGCTCATATCTGCACAAAAGCTGTACGCTGTATAAGACAGAGGTAAAGTCAAGGTGAAACGGGAATACAGGACAGCGATGTTTACTGAGGATCACTTGATCGCTTCCCTCCTGTCGCCTCTCAACACGTCCCTGCCTCAACAGCGCAATGCAGTCCACAGCAGCAGCTGCAGTCAGGCAGTCAGGCAGGCAGAGGTCTGGCTTTTTGTAATCAGCCCAGGGGATGAAACCCCTCCCCCTCCTTCACCTTAACTGATTATTAAGCTTTTCGCTGTCAGTGCAACCTTGGCTGCGTACGGCAGTCTTTTTGTTTAGGCGGACAGGCTTTAGGCTAAAGAGCACAGACCCTGTGGATGATCCCCGCCGAGTGGAGGTGCTTTATTCCGCACAGCATCTGGTACAGCAGATAGGACAGCCGCTCGTGGTCCAGCTCCATCTGAATGACTTGGCAGAGGTTGGCGTCCATCAGCTCCATTACTAGGTAACTGTCGTTGGGGAAGGGGCGGGAAGGGGAGGGACAAAAAAGAGGGTGTGATGGGGGGGGTAAGAGAGAGCAGAGAAGAAGGGGAGGGGTGTGTGTGTGGATGTGAGAGAAAGGGGAGAGAGAATTAGGGGGGTATCAGCTGGGGTCTGGCATTTTTGTTGCTGTGTATATACTCACACATCTTGGAACTCTTCTAATGTTTTTTGTGGTGTAAAAACATTTAAGAGGCCTATTATCTGTAAACGAAAAAGCATATCTATTAGCCGACTTATGCTCTGCTGGATTTGACCATTGCATGCAACATGTTACGAGCCATTTTGGGGTCATGACTTACATTTTTATGGTTGACACACTTCATGAGCACCAGCTCTCTGTACGCGCGTTTGGCATGAGTCTGATTCTGAAAAGGCCGGCTTAGTTTCTTTATAGCCACGTTTCGCTCAAGGTTGTTGTCATACGCTGAGCTAAAAGAGAAAAGGATGCATGAAGCAGATGAAAAGATGCAGCGACTGTGTAACGTCCTTGATTCGAGGTGGAACGTGAGCTCTAGAACATACCAGACTATTCCCTGAGCGCCCGAGCCAATGGGTCTTAGATTCTGATAGCGCTTCAACACCGTGAACGTTGAATCGCCCACATCTACGCTGTAGAACTCTTTTTCTCGCTTATTTTTGTTCATGGTGAAGCCAAAGTGTGAGCATCCGAACGAGGCAGACTTTTACAAACCTGGAAAAATTAGGAAAATAGAAAAATTGCAACTGTTGTGAAATCTTCATCACCGTAAGATGATTTTCCTGCAGAAGCTTTCTTTCTTGACACAGCTGAATAAACTATAAGGGAAGCATTGAGTGGTCCCAAACCTCTTTTTGGCTCTGGGCTTTATCTCTGCGCCATCAAAAAGAAAATAACTAGAGCATACAGCTGTTAGAAACACACACACACACACATAAAAAGGGGACTCATATGCTACAAAAGAGTAGGGCAGTTTCCTAATAGCTCCTAACCGGAGTTAAAACAGCAGGACTAACAGCATGACCCAGTTCCACAGAAAAACGCTTCCACTTATTTAGCCGTTTCCGCAAATGGCATAACATCAGGGATATTTTTTATCCTGACTTGACGCAGTACATTAAAAGTAACACAATTCACTGTGATGAGAGGAAGTAGCATGACGAACATGAAAGCATGAAGAAATTGCATTTTGGATCCATAGCAACAGAGAGAGATTAATGTGAAGACATCATTCTAGATGAGCTTTGATTCATGGTTGTAGCGGTGTACAACCAACCACTTTTTGACATACGGGCCAATATCAATACTTACACAACCAGGCATGCACCCAAACAAACCAGTAATTCAAGTAGTACAATGTCTTATTTTAATCAGGCCCAATATTAGACTTCTGGACTAATAACACTTGCTGACTCGCAACTAGCACAACATTCCCCAAGAGAGTATTTACAAAACACATGTATTATAGCGCACAATAAGAGAAATGAATATAAACCGTTTATTATTTATAAAATACAGTATTCAAGACAGCTTCACTAATAAAAGGTACAAATTAATCACACAATGACTACTAGCCAAAAAAAAATGAAAGCAAATACATGTTCTAGTTAAATAGCTCATTTCTAGTTAGCTTGACATGTATACAGTCTAAACAATGAGTCAAATCCTGGCTTTTTAAAACTTTTATGGTTTGTTCATGCCACTAAAACATTAGGGCTCATAGTATTTTAGTTTCGTTAATAACTTTTACAATTGACTCATCAAACAGATCTAATGGTCAAATTTGGTAAAGCTGAAATGATAATATCCTGATTCTTATGATATGACAGGACAGGCCAGTAAGACACAACATACACTATTTGTAGTTTTTGTCTAGTCTTTGACAGTGATCAGTATACATGCTAAACCCATAAATAATTCAGACTTTCTTAAGTTACACTCCTGGTTATTAATTTCGATCCAAAATACACACAGTAAGGTTAACGTACAGTGGGTGGATGGCAAAGCGAGCAGCTTGACAAATAGCATTGTAAGCGATCTCACGTAACCCACAGAGCCCGGCTCATTTATTAGACGCTACGGTAAAAAGCCTCATCATTCAAAAGAGCGACATTGTCGTCTTACTGTTTCAAATAAAAGAAAACGAGCTATGATGTACACACACCCTCCCCCACGGCGAAACAATACCGCGCATTAAAACCACCTTAAAACGCTCACTTACCTGCTACGATTAAAACACAAACACTCCCTGTATTCTGAATGCCACTTAATTACCCGGACTCTTCGGAAATGCTGTGGTGAAGGCTCTATCGATTATTAATAGCGCTTATTCGGCTGCTGGTTTCGATAACATGACCTCAGCGTATCGAAAGCGCTTTCTTCCACTGGCAGCAGGCCTCGCGTGCACTGCGGACGACATGCGCTCTACGTCACCAAACCCCCACGCGCTTCCGTGCCATCATCACGCCGGTCTATTCATAGGTATAGCATTATATCTATCTATCTATTTGTCTGTGTCTATTTGTCTATCTGTCCGCCTGTCTGTGAATCTACAGGATTTTATTAGAGATTATATTATCTACAGGATTCTGGCAAAATAGCCAAATATTGATCGTTGTGCGTCCTGTTAAGCATATTAATATATTTAGCCCACTCAGATAGATACTTTAGTTCACAAAAATAAAAATCCATTAAAAATGCACACGGGCTCATTTAAAACTATTCATATAAACAAAATGAATCATTATAATATCTCTTGCTATATCAATCTGTTTCTCAATAAATTAAATAACAATTCATAAAAATTTAGTAGCCTACTGTCCACAGCTGCGGGACCTAATAAAGCGTTTTCAATGATTAACGTTAGTGTTTTTTGTTTACCAAGGAGACAACAGTGGCAGTGATGAGCCTGAGATGAAATAGACAGGTAAATACAATTGTTTTAATAGGCTATACCTTTTTTATTCCTTCTGTGTAATTTTCAGTCGAGCTGTAAAATTATGCAAACATGCAAATGTTTAATTTTGTGTATTTTAGAGGCACAGGCTAAGTTAGCTAGCTTTAGCAAGACAAAAGAGTCAGCCATTTTACTCAAAAATGTTTTAAATGTCATTTTCACTAGAGACTGTTATTTAACACAATAATGATAAAAACTATCATAATTCTGTGCATACATTGTATTGGATGCCTTAACATGGACAAGGACGAATAAAAGGCTGTTTAAACATATAAAGGACCACAGCATCACTCTCAGAAAAAAAGGGACACAGCTGTGGTGGTACGGATATGCACATGTACTAATTTGGGGATAGATAAGTTACAAATATGCACTTTTTAGCTTTTGTGCCTTTGAGTACCATCCCAGTGACCGCTTTCTCATTGGTGTTGAATAAAATGAATGTTCCTGAATACTTCCTCATCCTCTTTTGTTACTGCTCATTTAATCCAATTGAACACTTAGCTGTGGTCTAAGAATAGCTGTTCAGTTTACACAAATGTTTAAGGTTCCAAAGACATCAGTTGCTTCTTAGTGATTAGATGTGAGTAGTTTATAGGCAAATGCATTTTTGTATGGTTGTGCAGTATTACAGTATGCTAAATTGGAGATTGTGCATAGCTGGGTCACATGAGGCACTTGGGAAATGAAACATGTAGTGATCCACAGGATTAAAGTGTGTGTGCCGGGACTGAAGGCATCAGAGGGAGATCAGGACCTTAAGACATCGAATGCTAGAAGGTAAAAACTGTTCATATTCCTAAGATGATCGATCACGTCTAGTAGTGATAACTTGAACCATTTTGTGAATCTGTCTTCATGTAAAATTCTGAAAGTTGTGCAATCTAAGATTAACAACATAGTCTGTTTGTAATTAATTAATGCTGCTGCCATGACTTGGTCAGCTAAATTGGTTAATGCTATTAAAATGCTACAGCGCTGAGTTTTGATTAGTTTGTGTATATCTCATAATTTGTATTTGGACAGAGAAAGCCTAGAACCTCTCAGTAGCGAATGCAAAAAGGAGAATCTAAAAAGAAAAATTACTTTTCATTTTCCTGATATTTTTAGTATGAATTCAACCAGTGTTTGTGTGCCCCTGTTAGTATTTGTACACAAATCAGAATATTTGTCAGAATTAAAGGAATGTAGTGAATAACGTGTACATTTTTTTTTTTCTGAGAAAATGCATGTCTTCCTAGATACTAATGGTCTGAGAGAGCGCAAGCTTATTTTTTTTTACAAATTTTAGAGGCACATATATATGAATACAGCAATGATGATTTAAGTGTTTTCAGTATTTGTGTGCTTAAAATTAAGCATTCTATTTCTGACAGGCCACAAAAAGAAACTCAAGGTGTCTTGTAATGTTCAGACCTATGTTTACACATCTGTAGGTCCTGCTTAACCTTCTTTGGAGTTCAAGCTCATTATTGCATTGGTACATTTTTGAGTGTGTGTCCAGCTCAAACATTTGTTGTTCGGACTGATCTGACATACTTAAGCAGCGAATAACCCAGTATCCATAAGTTACTCATATTTCTAGATTATTGCATTTACCACAGTTTAGCATGTAGTTTTGGTTGTTGTTTTTTTTTAACAAAGGTGTTGAGTCAGCCTATTAACACCCAGGTTGTGTAATTAACTAGACGGTGTAATCTCTCTCTTTTGGCACCCAGACTTGATCTAGTTTAATATAAGCCTCAAGACAACCAAACAACAGACTGAACGTAAGGTTTTAAAATATATTAGTCATTCTTATTTAGATGCATTTCAAATATTTACTTTTCTGAAAAGTTAGTTGTCTTATTAATTGGTTCTTCAGATTATTCAAAATATTCTTCTAAATAGCCGTGATAAGTTCAAAGAGGCAATGCTACAACAGTAATACAGCAATAGCATCTTTTATGAGATATTTATTATGTTATATAGTCTTTACTGTATTTGTTTATTATTATATTTTTTGATTTGAACCAAAAAGAAACCTGAAAATATTTTTGCCCTCTATGCTATTAATTACAGAGTAATTAATTTACCTTGACATGCTAAAATGATCAGAGTGGAGTGTGGTTGGAAAAAAGTCTCCATGGCTGATGTTGGTGACATCTCTTGGCACGTTTACTTGAGCAGTTGGCAATATCCAAGTTCCTGATCTCTCTGTATGGACATCTGATTATTTCCCCCACATCACATGCCAAATTACTATAAACCTTAACTTTCTTTATTTTCAGTGCATTTGCTTGTCGTTGCCTTGCTTTGAAATTGGAAACAAAACTTTCTATTAACAACATGTTACTTGATGTGATTAAGAGTGAAAATGTGTAGGATAAAATTAGATTTTATTAATGCTGGAAATGATAATTATGTGATAATGATAAAAAAGTGCACTGGTGAATTATGATACACATGCTTTTAGAAAGTCAATACTGTTTCAATTTTGATGCTTTGATTAAGTTTTTTCATACACAGTAAGAGGGAACCCATAAATACCAGCTAATTTAATAAAATAAATCATTGTATCATGGTTTCTTAAATTATATTTCTCATAAATACCGGAGAATGTTTTGATAGTAAGTAAGGTATAGTACGTTCATTTAGATTTATGAACGTCTACATCCAAAGGAACATTCTCTTGGTAACTGCATATTATTGATTGGTGATGGACATGTTCTTGATGTGAAATGTCTCCCTCTGGCGTCCTTCATGAGTAGTTACGGTTAAACAAACAGGTGTTCTGACATTTTATCCTACCCGTCAGATTTTCCTACCCGGGCTTACTGCGCACGCGCACATCAATATTGCATTCATAATTACCATATTTGCATTAACAGTAAGGGTAGGTTTAGGTTTGTTTAAGATGTAGACATCAATAAAACATAATTTAACAGGTAGCATTTTCTGATATCAAATTGTACTACCTATTTTTTCATAGGAGGTAGTAAAATCTGATAAGGTAGGATGAATCGTTAGAACACCTGAAAAAATTTTTGGCACATTTTTTGAAACAGTTAACATTCTTTAAACTGTGAGTGGAATTATCACATCTGTTTCCTGGAATGTTGGAACTGCATGTCAAACCATTTAATTCATGCTCACCCTGTAAAACACTCCAGGAAAATATCAATATTGTAGGGGAAATAAAGATTTACAGTAGATGTGGATTATAAATAGATATTTAAATGAACATATTTAATAAGACAAAGTGGCTGAAACATTTTAAAATCTTTGAGACCTCGGCATAGTTTGTGTATTAATTCACAAACATCGGGAGAGTGACAGATTCACCAATGACAAAACAAAAATGTAGCAAATAAAGTAAGTCTGTTTGCTTCTTTCCAGAACAATGATCTGAAATTGGTAAGAAATGGATTTGTACGTGTCCTCATGAAGTACAATCCAATCACCAGTGATTATGCAAAACAATTGGCACATTCTCGCCTAAGCTTCTTCCTTTGATAGCTGGAAATGAAGTCAGCAAAAGACAAAAATAGATAACTGTGGACAGATTTAGAGTTACACATCACACAATATAAATAATGTATATTACACAATATTGTTATGAAACATTGGTGATGAGCTCAGAGTCCCTGCTGCTCACTTTGTTTAGCCTCCATCCTCCTCTTTCAGCTGATTTCTCTCCTCCTCCATCAGCCCGTTAGCTTGTGTCTCTCCTTCTCAGGTATCTGTCTCGCGATTCCGCAGGATGAGCAGCACATTTGTGACCCTCGCCGAGGTGCTGGAAGCCAGAGGAGGACCGCTGGAAGAGGACGAGGTGTGGTCGCTCCTTCTGGGCTCAGCTGAATCCCTCTTAGACCTTTCCTACAAAGGTAAAACGCCGACCTTGAAGTTAGTTCATTTGTCCTGATGGTGAAGAGTGCGCTGAAAAATTTAATGAATGTGAGTCTGTTTTTCTAGGTCACAATATCTGCAACATTATAACACCTGCATCACTGCTCTTGTCCGCGACTGGGACGCTGGCGTTCAAGAACTGTGCTATGACAGATGAGGTATGTGCCTTCACAGCCCCAGAGATGCTGCAAGGCCGTGCCATCTCCACCAAGCTAGCTATGGAGAAGGTCAGTTTCATTCAGCGATGCATGCCAACACTTCTGTTTGTAGCACTCTTGTCAGAGATTGATGCTCAGGCACAAATATATAGGCGACAGTACATGTTGCAAATCAAATCAGGTTCTCTTCACAAAATTACAGATTTTTACGAAGAAATGGGATGTAGCCTAATTTAATGTATTCGTAAATAACAATAATACTATTAAAATAGATAATGATATACCAACATACTCAATATTACTAATAGCCATGAGTTATGGTCTTACAGGCTCATGAATGTTAATAACATTACTTATAACGTAATGTTACAGCGCCCTGAAGTGGTCATATAACATACAATGAAAATAAACGTAATAACTTAATAATAAACCGCGAAATTAGTCGCAACGGTTGGGTTTCTCTTCCAAAATGTGCTTCGTTTGAATGCTCACAGAAATATAATTTATGTGTTGTTTCTTCCAGATAATCGTTTATTCTCTTGGGATGACTCTGTATTGGTCAGTTGATTATCATCTGCCTCAAAACCAGGTCAGTTTCACAGAAATTCTAGTTAAAAAAAGTAAATCAAGAAAGACTTCGATGAACAAGTCGTGACATTGCAGGTGAAGAATAAAGCAGCCTACCTTAGACTTGCATTCCTCACCTTCAATCTAATTTTTTCCCCCTGCTCGGTTAGCCCATTCAGCTGAGTGACTCTTTGAATTGCCTTCTCCTGAGTATGTGTGAGGACATGGCCCATCGACGAGCAAACCTGAACTCCATCTTGGAGGTGTGTGAATCGCACCACAAAGCATCTCTCCTGCCTCCTCCCAACAAAGTCATCAAACAGCTGGTAGAGGATGTCTTTCAAGACTCTGTGAGTTTAAAAAGCATATCATTCATACTCCAAACACTTCTCAACTGCAAAAAATATGAATAATATACATACATATTGGCCAAGAAATTAGTGAGATTTCATTTCCAGGTGGATCGAGCTGCTTTAACTGAGAATGTTGTGCAGTTGAGTGGGAAAAGTCAGATGATCAGAGAAAGACTACATGGTAGGAATTCCTTTGAATCACAAAATTGTATGTTTTTATGTTCACGTAACTGTGAAATTGAAAAGAAGTCAAGTGTTAAAATATGAAAACCTGAAAGTTATTATTTTGAATATTTAAAATTGTTATTTTATCTATATTAAGTTTTGATACATATGCAAATTAGCCGTTGTTGTTTGTTAGTTTTAGCCAGTCATGTTACAATCTGTGCACGTCATCCTTTGTATAACACGTCTAAGTGGGTGTTGATGCCACATATTTGTCTTCAACGTTGTCCTTAAGTAACCGTTTCAGTGGTAATCCTAACATATTCCTTGGATTATAATGTTTATCCTAAAAATTAAATTAGTATAACCCTGCTGGTTTGACTAACGTATGCGTAAGACGGCACAACCGCACCAATAAAATAGTGTCCAGAATAGGATTAACGGTTTAATTTAAACCGAACATGGGATTACAAAAGATTGTAATCAGGCTCAAAGCGCTGATGCTTAAACACAAACTGTAATGTAAAGCGTAGGGATCTTATGTTTGGCTGCTTTCCAGAGGTTGCTTGTGCAACCATGTGCAGTATAAACTGCTGTGTACGCAGTGGACGTGCAGTATGCATTATGCGCGTGGTCAGTGATCAAGTCTCTGTTGAGCAGGTAAGCGAGGACCTTATCCTGGTTATACAGAGGGGAACAGAGCTTCAGGAGAGACTCGCAGACTGTCTCTGGACTCTGAGCCAAAGCAGGGTGAGCTCATACACTAGCATTCAAAGGTTTAGGGGCTGTAAGCCTTTTGATGTTTTTAAAGAAAGTCTCTTATGCTTTCAAAGACTGCATTAAATTGATTATTCAGTAGAAACAGTACATTTATTCAATATTATTTCAGTTTAAAAACGCTGTTTTCTATGTTAATAAATTATAATGTAATTAATTCTGTCTTTAGTGTCACGTTAAAAATTCTGAATAACCGAATAACATTTATTTGATAAATAAATCTTTTGTAACATTAGAAATATCCTTAACACCACTTGATCAATTTAATGCATCCTCTGTGATTAAAAATATATATTTTGGCCACAAACGTTTAAAGTGTTGTAAATATGACATATAAATGTTCTGGAATTCATTGTCGCTGCTGTATAAAAAATTGCACGTTAATTTGTTAAATTGTCTTTTTTGCTCTCTCTTTATTGCAGAGCATTTAGACATACAGTAATATTTCAGTATTCAGTTCAGCTGATTTTTTTCCCAGGAATTTCGCAACAACAGAAAAGCTGGTCTCTAAGAAGTAGACCTAGTCAAACCACATCCTATCAGGGCTCAAACAGGTTAGTAGTACTGTTACGCACTTCTAAATATATAATCAGGCTATTAGCTATTAGTGCTGTTAATGTCGATCTCTAATGCTACACCAGAATTCCTCTGGGTCTTCACCACAGACGAAGCACAAGTTGTTGGCTGTCACAAAGTTCATGCCTCAACGTTCCCAAAAAGAGTGAAGCCCGACCTTCCAGTCCCTGTATCACTGTTAGTGAGTCTGTAGTCAGTCTCTCCCAAAGGAAAACTAAGGTAATATGCTTAGCATCTGTGCTGTACAATAATATGTATGCTGCATCCTATGTTGTTAATTGTGTGTTTCCATTTGTAGAGTCTTGGACCTGAATTTACCAGGATGATTGATGAACCTCAAATAGTTTTAGAGCTGCCGGGATCTATAGTGGTAAACTGTGTCTTCGTTTTTGTTTTGTTTTTATATATATATATATATATATATATAATGCATTTCAGTGTTCAGCACTTCTGTGCAGCTTTATTGCAATAAATTTGTCTCTGTATTTAGCTTCTTCTCTCTTTCTCTCTCGATCATTTCAGTCAAAGAAAGGCAAGTCCGGCTTGTCTCAAAGAGAGGTAAATGTGATCATGCCAAATGAACAGAGTGTGGCAGTGAAATGTGACATCAAGTCCCGTGGAAGAGATGTCTTCGACATGGTTGTGGCACACGCTAACCTTGTGGAGCACTTTTACTTTGGCCTTGCTTTCATTGATGGTACTTATATCATCATATTATATAATTTGTGTGCTCTTGTGTGATTTTAATGACTGTTAAACGGAATAAGTTTGTAATGTACACTTGGAACCGTCTTAAATAAGTGAATGAGATTTAAATGCATTTTTTTCTCATTTAGATGCTGAATTTTTCTTTTTGGACCCTGAGACAAAAATCTCAAAGGTTGCCCCAGATTACTGGAAGAAAGTGGCTTCTGCGACATTTACGCTTTTTCTCCGTGTCAAATTTTTCCCTGATGACATCTCCTACATATTGTAAGGGTCTACAGTCTTTGGGGTCGTTCACACTGCAAATATTTTTGTATTCCACTGCTCTGCTCTTCCATTGTTTTCATGCACTTGTGCTTGCCATCATTTTGCAGTATTTTTCAGTGCATGACAGCCATTCTAAAGTTAAAAAAAGTTAAAAAAATTAGTGCCTCTAGGTCATTTTTTTTCCATTCTTCTGGCCTGCTTTCTGTGTAAATGGCACTTTATGGTTTGCATTTGCATGATATTTAGATCGTCCCAGTGATATCAGAGTTTCATGGCTTTTAGTTTATGTCTGTCATGTTTGAGGTCAATGTATAGTGCACTCCAAAAACGAAGTTAGTGCATCAACAGGATAATTTATCTTCCAGGAAAATCAACCAAAAAAGTGATTTTCTTGGTCCTTTATAATAGTTATAGTGCTACTGCTATAATAGTTCAGTGCTATTAATGTTCACTGTTTGTTTTTTGTTGAATTATTTTTAAAGGCATAGATTTACACGACACCAATACTATCTCCAGATGAGGAGGGACGTTCTGGAGGACAGAGTGTACTGTACTGAAGAGACCGCATTGTTTCTTGCTGCGTTAGCCCTGCAGGCTGAGTTTGGAGATTATATGCCTGAAGTGAGTGAGATATTAATCAACATCTGAACTTTCAACAGATCTAACTGATGATCAGTATGTTGAGATATGGCACTAACTTTTTCAGGTTTACGGGAAGAACTATTTCCAAATGGAGCAGTACATCGCTAAGAGAGTCATAGAGAAAGTGGCCTTGCCCTGTTTAAGAGAGGAGTTGCCAAGGTTACATGCCAATAATGCCCACATGCTTCCAGAAGAGGCTGAGATGGAGTTCTTAAAGGTTCTTTCTGTTAGAGTTTAATTAAAATTAGTCTTGCATTGCTCATAAAACTAAACAAATATAATAGTAGTTTTGTTCAAACATCTGGCTATTTGATCATGGTTTGTCAGTACCTGCTGTGTCTTTCGTGCCTTTGTAGATTGCTCAGCAGCTGCCAGAATATGGAGTGCTGTTCCACAGAGTTGCTCGTGAAAGGAAACCTATTATTGGAGAGCTGGTTTTGGGAATTTGTGCCAAAGGGATTATGGTTTATGAAGTCAAGAACCATTCTCGTGTGTTAGTCCGCAAATTTCACTGGACAGAGACAGACAGTCTCTCAACAAGTGTGAGTTTGTTATTTGTGTGGCTTAAATTGCTTGTTTAGGTCTTTTCTTTTTGATACTCTGTGAAATCTAGCAACATGTCATTTGAAGTTCTTGATGTTTTGGGTTAAGGTTTTTAATTATTCTCCATTAATTCTTTCATAGAGACGAAAATTTACCATTGAGTGCAGCCCAAGTGGGAAGAAGCACTCATTTGTGACAGAGAGCTCAAAGATAGCACAGTACCTCCTGAACCTCTGCTCAGCCCAGCACAAGTTTCACAGTGAGATGACTTCTCGTCAGCTGACCTACTGTTTAGCCTCAGGTGTGTAGAATTATTTCTGTATACAGAGCCATTTGAAGGTGATAATACTGCGTCCTTAAAAAGTTTTCTAACGAACATGTCATGCTTAAGTGGACTCAAGAACATAATTTTTACTTAGATGCATTGTTTTTATTACGGTATCATTTTCATCAAATATAAAGATTTAATTGTTGATTGTTGTTTGACTTCAACCTAGAGGACAATGTGGCAAAATATACATCAATATGCCGTGCTCGACACAATCAGATAAAGAGGTTGTCTTGCTCAGAGATTGTGCTCAACAATATTGGTTTGAATGGATTACCGAATGACTCCATGAGCAAGTCTTGCGATGACCTGTCAGGAAAGATCGGAGTTCGGATTCAGCAACAGAATGAAGTAAATTACATTCCTGAAACAAGAACCCCGAGTGAACTCAAAGACCAGAGCAGAAGCAGCAGGTGTGTCAATCAATCTGCTCTGCCCATCGGCCAATTCACAATATAAAACGAAATATCTCTCATATCGTGTTGATCTTTCTTGCCTGCAGCCCTCCAGAAACCTTCAGTCCTCCAGTCTATCGCATCATGTCCAATGTCTCTTTGCAAAAACAGGACTCAGAGGTTCATTCCACCACTTCGTCTATAAGAGGTAAACAGTGAAGCTCTCGCTGGTTTTAAGGATAAAGTTTTTAATGATTAGCTGATATTTCTGGGAAAAGATCTATGATCTTGAGAAATTGGTTATAAATAGCATTTCAACTTCTCAATATGACATGAGGAAGTGGATATGTAATTGATGTAATATATTTGATATATTTTTAGTGGACACACCTACAAGAACAACCCCAGAGAGAGAAATCATCTGTGTTACTTTAAAGAAGGATCCAAAACTGGGTTTCGGTGAGTGAAAATGAACATGCATCGTTTATATAATGTTAAGCATTTGCAGTACTCTTGCTCCAAAATCCTGATTTATCGCTTTTGATGAAAAAGGTTTTGTAATTGTCGGGGAGGACAACACAGGAAAGTTAGATTTGGGAATTTTCATAGCATCCATCGTTCCTGACGGGCCAGCTGATAGGGACGGCAGAATCAGACCCGGTAAAATCCTGAACATTTTTCCTCTTTTATGCCAAAAAATAAAAAAAATAAAATAAAAAGAGACTTATTTTCTTTTATTTGTGTTTAGGTGGTCGGCTGATCTCTCTGAATAAGATCAGTTTAGAGGGGGTGACGTTTAATATAGCTGCTGCCATACTTCAGAGCAGCCCAGATGAAGTGGAGCTCATAGTGTCCCAGCCCAAACGTATGTCTTCATATTGTACCATTCACTTTAAAAAAAATGAAATGTGCAGATTTTAATAGTAAAAAAGACATACTGTATATCTGTATTTTTGCAATTATGGTAAATTTGGTGACATTTATAGTATTAAATTTTTTTTTCCCATGTAGAGGATCTCCGGGACAGTAAGACCTCACTGGCTACAAGTAATTTAGGGATGATGCTGGAAAGAGGCTTTGGTTCTCAAAGCACCCTGAGTGCAGAGTACAGGCCTGTGATGGAGGAGCTGGAGGAGACCCTCTCCAACATCATGGCTCCCAAAATGGGCAAAAGGCTGCACATACCTGTGGTGCGGATTCTGGATTTTCAGGTGTGATGCAGTTTGTCCAGTTTATTACAAAACATTTGACATGAACACAAACGAACCAAAATATGCTTTATTGTTCATCCTGTGCAGGATAGGATGTCTAATAATTCTTCCAGCTTCGGTTCAAAGCCAGGTGAAGTAATCTACATGGAGCTCAGAAAGATCAACAGCAGCTTGGGAATCAGTGTTGCTGTAAGTTTGTACTGTGTGGTGTTCATGTAATTTCTTAAATCTTAAAACATGGAGTGTGTTACTATTTTAATGGTTTTTAGGGGGGAATCAACACTAATGTACACCATGGAGGAATTTACATCAAAAGCGTGATCCCAGGAGGAGCGGCAGATCAAGATGGAAGAATACAGATAGGTTAAGATCCATCATTACCAGTTATAAAATATTTGGTAAAAAAAAACATCTTTTAGTAAGACTTTTGCTAGAATGATGTTTTAAAGACCTTATGTCTGTAAGATGGAGGTTTTTAAGACTAAATAAATCTCATGCATTTTAAAATTGTAATTATTTGATCAAAATATAGTAAAAACACTACAAATTGTAAAATATTATTACAATTTAAATGAATTGTTTTCTATTTTCAAATATAGTTTGAAATCGAATAATTTCAGTGATGGCAAAGCTGATTTTTCAGTAGTGATGACTCCAGTCTTTAATGTCACATGATGTTTCAGAACTCATTCTAATGTCTTAACATGTTAAGATTTGTTTTTATTATTATCAATGCTAAAAACAGTAAATATTTTTTTCATATAACATTTAGAAATAGTAAAATTATTGACACTTTTGATCAAATGAATGCATCTTTCTGAATAAAATATTTTGAATCTGGAAAAGTGAGGGACCTTACTGACCCTACATTTTTAAATGGAAGTGTTCCGTTTTTTTAGTGTGCTCTATGCATATTTGTGATCTTCTTGACGATGTACAAGCATGACTCAGATATGTTCCTAACGTGCTAATGAACATGAATATGCAACACTCTGACTGTTTGTGACGCATGATTGTGTTGACAGCTCACTGAATTCCTGTATGTGTGACAGGTGACAGGCTGCTAGAGGTGGACGGCTGTAACCTGCGTGCTGTCACACACAGGCAGGCGGTAGAGTGCCTGAAGAGGACGGGGGAGGTAATGACATGTGTTTACATTACAAACACAACCGTTTATGTTACTGGATATGATTGAGCCCACATTATAATAACACGCATGTTTCAGATTTATGAAACACAGTTATGCTTTTTTTCATATACAGTATAAAGTGATATTTTTATAGTGGTATTTTTATAATACTTAAATACTATTATGAAATTTATTTTTGCAGCTTTGAGTTGAATTTCTTTTTTAATTCAATTTATTGTTTTTTTCTTTAGTTTTTATGTTTCTGTTTAGTGTTATTAATTATAGTCTTTTTTAATTTTAGTTTCTTACTTTTCAGAATTTCTCATTTTCGTACAGATTTTGCAAGTTTGAGTTTTTATTTTAATGAAAAACTTAAGAATTAAGTGAAGGCTTTTAGCAGAGCAGTTGCATTAGGTTTTTGCAAACATTTAAAGAGCAGTTACTTTCATTTAATCTTAACTGACAACTGCTGTAAGATGTGAACTCTAGCACAAGGTCGAGCCAAAGGTCACATTATGTCTGAAGGGTCTGTGCTCCTCTCTTCAGCATGTCATTTGCTCTAGGACAATATCATTTACTGGTATTACTGGTTCTCAGACAGCACAAAAGAAAGATCTTAAGTGGCACACGGTTGTGAAAGCATATGTGTTGTTTGTTATTTTAGTCTGAGCTAATAAGATTTTCTGGGCTATGACGCTCGTCATACTGACACACTATTACACTTAAGCTGACCAGCCACATGCACTGGTTAGGTAACAGGCCTTGCGTTAAGCAGACTGATGACGTGAGTATGTTCACTATAGGTGTGGTGTATGAATTAAGAAGACATGTTGCTTTAATTACAGTGTCATTTTTTAGGTGGTGAGCCTGGTTCTGGAACGAGAGCCTCCAGTGGTGCTGGACACTTACAGCGCCTCGTCCACGCTGGAGAGACAGAGATCTCCTTCACCCCTCAGTGCGCAAAGCACGCCCACACCCCTGAGGAGAGATGTGACCATGGAAACGCCCTTGTCTGTCAGGGCCAAGGACTTTGTGTCAGATGGTGAGACGGGGATCAAAGAGGGGGAGAAAACACTGCAAAACATTTCAAGTGAATCTGACAGCAACACTGTGCTAGCTGCCAGACCACTGTAACTCAAAAGACCCAGCCACATTTAGTTTGTCCAGAGGAACATTGTTTTTTTTCTTTTTTTGTATATATTACATTCTAATTACATTTTTGCACTGGCATATGTTTAGCATCAAATTTGACAGTTAGGGTCTATCTATAGCACTCAACCTTGTGTCATTCTAAATCTTTATTTTTTTTATCTGCGTGATACAGAAAGGGAATTTTTGAAAAATATCCTGGATACAATTTATAATTAATACAATGAAAGTGAAAGAGGTCCAGAAATTTCACCTAAAAAATTTTTTTATTAGAAAATCACCATACATGTGTTTTGGCTATATTACAAATGATGAGTGGTGTTATTACATATTGTACTTACAGAAGAAATAATAGAAATAATAATAATAATGTTGTTTTTTTTTACTTTTAAAGGTAACTGATTTTACTGTGTAAAAACATTTATTGAGTATAAACTACATATTGGGAGTGTTCTGCTCTTTCTTTGTGGCAGATAACATCCTGGAGGTGACGCTACAGAAGAGTCTCAGAAGCCTGGGGTTCAGTTTCATTATATCTGAACTGGGTGCGGATGAGGGCAGCATGGTGCATATTAAGAGCCTTTCTTCTGGTCAGTCTACAGGAGATTGTGGGCTTGTGAAGGAGGGAGACATAATCCTGTCTGTCAATGGCGAACCTGTCAGGGGCCTTTCCTATGAGGTAAAGAATATATTATTTACCGTATATTTCACATTCCAAGATACATCAAAGCAGAGTGAGAGACTAACTTAAATAAGTTCTGAGGTTCAGTATTTGTATATTTTATATACAAATATTTTTTGGTACATTAAGAATTTTGTTAATGTAATATATTTACAGATTCTTTGGTCAAATAAATGCATCCTTGATGAGCATTAGAGACTCAAAACGCCGCCCTTTTAACACTGCTGTATAACTTTATATTATCACAGGAAATTCTGCATGTCCTCCAAAAATCTGAGATTAGACTGTCAATCTGCAGACCTTTACAGGATGAAAATGCAGACATGACCTCTCTGGTAACATACTTTCTTTATATCATTGGCTACAACTCTAAAATTGATGTTATTTCTAAAACTCACATCCTTTTTTGACAGGGACATGACACACTTTCAACCCGTGCACTGAGATCCAGGTCTCTAGACCTGCAGACGAGGACCGTCGCCCCAGACTTTAGTGAACTCCTCAAGAAGAGAGTGATAGAGATGGGTCTAAAGAAAGAAGTTTCCCCAGAGAAAGACCAGGAGATACCATTAACCCTGCAGAAACCAGATACTGAGCTGGTGGATACGACTATATTAGTCCCTCCACCCCTACCTCCACGTCCATCCTCATGTGAAGCTGGCGAACCGAAACCTCATGCCATAGTAGGAGAGGGGCATGAGAGCGAAGCCCCACCCCCAACACCAAGCACTGTTAAAGTCACAGCAGCCAACCCAGCACCAACTCCTGCAGCCCCTGAAACGGCCCATCAGCAAGACTTAAAAAATTATACCATCTCAACCAACCATGTCTCAGCTTGTTCCAGGTAAAAGCTTGTTCATTTCTATGTTATATAATCTATGCAGTGAGCAATGTTCCTAACATTAAATGTAAATGTGTAATTTAATTAAGGATAATTTTTTTTTTTTTGGTTTGAGAATAAAGTGCTTGAGATAAAATACCATTCAAAAGTTTGTAGACATGATGTGATCGTTAGCGATCAGAGAAATGACAAACAACAAGCACTACTGTTCTCTGCTCAAAAATCGCATTTGAATAGTAAGTAGCAGGTTCTTTTAATAAAAAACGTAACTTACTTAAAGGTTGTGAATCAGAAGCACCAGACTGTCCTTGCAGACTCTGTCAGATTAAGTCCTTTGTAAAATGCGCTGAACGCATCACTTAACCACTGATTTCTAGTCATGTCCTCTTTTGGAAGCACAAACAAAGTAGTTTAACTTTCACAACAAAACACAGTGTGTCAGAACATGGCGCCAGTGGCAGCAACAACACTATGAGAATAATGGCTCCACCTTCTTGTTTTATGTAAACATTAGCCCCTTTAATACTAGAAAATGTTCTTGAAAAAATAAAAAGTGACAAATATGAATTTCTTGTTTTCACAGTCACACAGCTGAAGGTGTGGAAGAAAGCATGACCAGTTTCAGCGCTAATGGACTGACCGTCATAGCCGATGAGGAATACTTGACCATTACCACCACAGCACCATCTCCTCCAAGCAGCAGCATCACTGTCTCCAATGAGCTTTCCCCTCCACCGGCCCTTTCTCCATCACTGTTAAGCACACCTCCATCCTATCAGCAAGCTACTCAAACGCCATCACCAGTGAAATCTCCTGCCCAGTTTACCATCCCCTCAGCCAGCAACAATGGCTGGGATGATGATGAAGAAGAGGATGATGATGAAGATCCCAGAAGGGTAAAGTCTGATTGCATTTGCCTACAGATTAGCATACATTTCTCTGCTTGTTTAAGCACCTAAACTTTGGAATTCACTACCTGCTTGAATCATTTATTATTATTCTTTCTTTATTTTTGTTATTTATGTTTTTTTTTTCTCAGTTTAAGTCTCATTGAGAAACTTGCTTTATAAAATAAAGCACTAAAGGCTATTAAATGCTGGTTGACTTGCATAGATTTGTTGTTTACCATCTCTTTTCTCCTTCCTTTAGGACATGTTGAAGGAGTTTGAACTGACTGTCTCACTGACTAAATCATGGTGTGGCAGTTTCGGTTTTACAATAACCAGAAGTAAACTGGACAGCTGCTTTTATGTCCAGGAGGTCCTGGATAATCCAGCCAAAGCAGATGGCAGACTCAGGGCAGGAGACAGACTTGTCATGGTAGAACTTTTTCCCCACGATTATAAACACAATCACAGTTATGCAGTTATGACCATACCTTTCTAAAGATTCCGTAAGATTTGATTGTCAGTGATTTTAATTGGCATTATCTCCTTTCAGGTAAACGGTCACAATGTGACCAATGTGACAGATGACGTGGCTATTAGCATCCTCAGGTCTTCCTCTAAAAGACTCCACATGGTGCTGGGCAGAGCTGTGCAAAATCTACTCCCTCCACCGCCTCCTGACACCCTCCAGGACATTGTCATTCCCAAGACTCCATCTGGACAACTAGGTGAGAAGATGCTTTGTGGTATATATACAGTAGTCAACATTTGAAATGGATTATAAAAATTAATCGAAGTTGTCTCAAAACAAGAATAGTTACTTTAATTAAAGGTTTTGTTCCAGTTCAGATGTTGACTACTGCATATATACACTCACCTAAAGGATTATTAGGAGCGCCATACTAATACGGTGTTTGACCCCCTTTCACCATAAGAACTGCCTTAATTCTACGTGGCATTGATTCAACAAGGTGCTGAAATCATTCTTTAGAAATGTTGGTCCATATTGATAGGATAGCATCTTGCAGTTGATGGAGATTTGTGGAATGCACATCCAGGGCACGAAGCTCCCGTTCCACCACATCCCAAAGATGCTCTATTGGGTTGAGATCTGGTGACTGTG